>BMAV01024643.1:735970-1032554 GCA_019973955.1 Trichonephila inaurata madagascariensis | reverse complement strand
GGACACCCTATATTGTTACTTTTAGGATCATGCTTAAAAGTTTTTCAATTATTTTACTTGAAACTTTCTTAATCAATTGTTTTGCAATAAAAATGTTCTTTCTTATATTATGTTAAAAGTATGAAATTGCACATTTTCATTCAGTTAATATTTATGCGCTAATCATTTAATATCTTCAAGGTATTTCTGTGCAGTGGTTTTTTATAGTAGCGAGCTTTCAATACCAGATTTTTTAATCTACATTTGTCTTTCAAGTGGCCCGTACTGGATGCTTGAGGGAATGTGGCAGATGAGAGTTACTCAGACATACATTATGTACTTCTTTTCGAAGTACTTTCAGAGATCCTTTCTAGATTTCTTAATTAACACATAAGAGATTTAAGTTGTCAAATACTGTAAATAATTTACATTAATAAGAAGATATTAATCCTCAGAAAATTTGAAAACATTAAAATATTTGAAAAAGTACGATGTCAGACAGATAAGAATACACATATTTAACAGATTAAATGGCAAAGTTGGAAGTTTTCTTCATGGCAATTTATGAATTAGGGAATAACTGAGGGAATATTACATAGACTGAAATGTTAGCAAAGATTTTCAATTAAATATCTATACTTGTAAATTAAATATTTAGTGGCTCTCTAATTTCATTTTAATTTAAATACTTTATTAGTTGAATATGAGTAAAAAAAAATATTTATAGATCTTAAAACTTCTGAAAAAAATTATGTATTTCTAAAATAATGCTGTTATGTAGGGCAAAGTAATTTGAATTCAAGAAATAAAGTAATAGTTTTAGCAAAATTAATTCAACGTAATTTTATTATATGAGAATTAAAAAAACCAATTGAAAAAATTATCTTAACTTTAAAAAAATAATAATAATTTGCCTGGAAATCTGCTCAGTTTCATACTTATTTATTTACTATAAAAATCTTACTTTTTTAAGAAATAGGGTTAGTTAAGGTAAAATTCAGTTATTTCCTAAAAATATAATAGGATATAAATTTCAATACACTTATAAAATAAAAATGGTTATTTTTAGATTAATATTGACAAAAGTTATTTTTTACTGCCCTAATTACTTTAATCAAGTGTTAACCCAGTAAATTATTTAAAAACTACTGAACATTTTAAAAAGCTTAAAAAAAAATAATAACATACCACTCTACAAAGCCGACACAAATGTAGAGTATTAAATATTTCAATATAATTACATAATAGAAATAACAAAATAAACAGGTACTAAACAAGATATAGAACCATTAATTAAATAAATAATCTATTTTACTAGACATATTTTTTTCTGAATTGCACTTTATAATAAATAATATGAAAATTTAATTTTTACAATGATATGATTCAATATATACAAGAGAAATGTTGCAACAAAATACAAAAATATACACTTAATACAATAAATAAACATAAAATTCGATGTTAGATTGCATATATTCAATACCATTTTCAAAATCCCGAAATTTGGAAACTGCCAGCAGATTCCTATAACTGAGTAAATCCTTACTGCAATAAATGCATAAATAGTAATAAAAGTGAAAATTGAATTATTCTTAAATTTTATGGATTCAAAAATGTAATCGGATTTCTTGCTTCAATTATAACACACAATCTATTGATTGTTTTAACAAGAAACTATATTCTAAAGTATAACTTAGGTATTTTTTCTTTGAAAAGGAGAAAAAGGCAAAAGGCATTGATTGATGAATTTTAAAAAAACATCGTCTAAATAGTAATTTAACAATACAACCAACGATATTAATTGATATTGTATAATCCAAGACGTCTTCTCCATGAATTGCAGTTTTAAAAGTTCTGTGTCGGGAATGAAATGGCTGATAAGTTTTAAAATCTTGCATTTTAGCAGCATGTTCTTCATTGATTTACTTTTGAGTTTCTGATGCAAGTTTGAAACTGCCTTGATAAATAAATAAATAAGCAAATAAATACGTAAAACGTGATTGAAGACTTTATCCAATGTCTTCACCAACCATTTCGTGGACACTTTCTGCCAATGTTTTTCCATTTGAGATGTCTGATTCATATAAATATATTCTTCACGTGAGCATCTCTGCCAGGGTCCACAACATGCTACATTCCAAGGGGTCAAATGACCCATACTGAATGCGAGGGGTGAGGTTGAAAAGGAATGTCTGCGGTCGATTCAAAGTCGCCAGTCCGTTGAGGCGCAACTCCACCGTCACTTTGATGTCACTATAGAACTGCCATAAGATTGACCATTGCATGTGGGAAGGGCGAAGGGGTTCATAGCGGCAAAAGGCGAAGAGACAATGCTTCCCATTCCTATGCAAGTAAAAAAAAAAAAGAAAAGGAAATTATATTTTATATACCATATTAATATTCATAAGGAATATACGTGTGTGTGTGTGTGTGTGTGTTGTGTGTGTGTGTGTGTGTGTGTGTGTGTGTGTGTGTGTGTGTGTGTGTGGTGTGTGTGTGTGTGTGTGTGTGTGTGTGTGTGTGTGTGTGTGTGTGTGTGTGTGTGTGTGTGTGTGTGTGTGTGTGTGTGTGTGTGTGTGTCATTTTTTGGAAAAGGGATTGTGTTCTAAGATTCTATTAATTTCAAATTTTAGCTTCTCTATAGAATTCATTTTCAATTCATATATATATGTAATAAATCTCTCTAGCCTCCTTCCAATTAACTCTTTTAATAATATTTAAGCAAACTTTAATTCTTTGGTTTAAAACTAACGCCCTAATCTTAATCGTAATCAACTAGTATCCGAAATCCCTGTCCCGCCCATTTTAACCAATCGGAGCTCTTATTAGAAAATAGTCACACGATTGTCACTGCCGGTATATAAAGCGAAATTTTTTTGTGATCGCTCTCTTTGTCTTTGTGTTCACCATGTGAAATGTCGTTGCTGCTTGTGTCTTCTGTTATGTGCGCCTGTTTTTCGTGTTCTTACCAAATAGATGTGAAATATAAAGGTGATTGATTATCTATGCTATGTGTGTGTAAGTAAACAAGATTAAAACTAATTCTGAAGATGATTTTCTGAGACCTGATACCCAAATACATCAAGACCTGCCAACGCTATTACATATATGTAATAATTCCCGCTAGTGTCCTTTTAAAATAACTTTAAATTCTCTGGTTCAGTCCTTCTGGACAACTGTTTATTTATTTTAACTAGCTACCTGCCTAGGAACCTTTGGAATTACATCCATCCGCCCACCCAGATCATGTAATTTCCCGAGGAGTATAAATAACGAGATCTCTGGAAATTTTTTGTACCCTTCTTGTTCTTTGTCTGCCTTCAATATGTGTTACCGGCTGCAGCTTGGTTTGTGTTTTGTGATTTCTTGTCTGCTTCTTGTTATGTGTTGGAAAGCAATATGTTAAATGATCAATAAACTGGATTTTCAAAAGCTACCTCGTCGATATCATTAAAAAAGCATCATAAGCGATCTAAAATATGATCAACCTAAAATAAAGCATTGCTAATGGCCATGTCCTGCCCTTTCGTTATAGTTACATTACTACTCACCAAGAATATTATATATATATATATATATATATATATATATACCGTAAAATCCGGCGTAAAACGCACACCGCCATATAACGCGCACCTAGACTTTTAAGCTGAAATTTTTAATTTTGGGGTATATTCGCCGTATAACGCGCATCCCCTTTTTACGAAGAAACTTGAAATGTACGAACACAAGGTTCTTATGTTGAGCTCATCTATTCGAGGTATTATTTCAAGCATTAAAAAAAAAATTTATATATTTCTAGAAATACAACCCTTTAAGTTCATAAGGATAGCCCCCCATTTCTTTTAAATAAACAATATTTTGATCTATATAGAAGTCTAATTTTTTTCTATGCTCATTTTTTTTATTTTTAAAGCTCTCATTTTTATACCCGGCGTATAACGCGCACCCGTAAATTTCGATCTTATTTTTGTGTTAAAAGTGCGCGTTATACGCCGGATTATACGGTATATATATATATATATATATATATATATAATATTGATATTGGTATTAGCATTAAACGTTCGATTGTATTAAAAAGCATTCTAATACCCCTTTCTTCATGATTTAAAAAGAACAGGAATTGAATTTCTAAACTTGAAGCAGAATTGTCTTTTATGCTCCAGTAACCTCCTTCACCCAAAGGATTCCCACAAAACCCACTCTTAGTGGATATACTCAGAAAAATAAACATGCTTGCTAAATTTCAAATCTAAGTTTAATAGTTTAAAAACGGAAATTTTTTATTAGAAACCTCGTAATCCCCCTTGAAAGTCAATTTCCGAAAGACCCGTTCTTTGCGGATTTAAATTCAACTAAAGAAATATGCATATCAAATAATTGTAAGTCTAATAGTTGGAAAACGGAAAATTTTTATCGGTACTCTTGAGTGACTACCCGCATATTGTGGATTTCAGCAAAATCTAATTCTTAGAGCATCTCTATTAAAAAAAAAAAATACATGTTCAAATTTTAAGAATGAACGTCTAAAAATTCAGAAAAAGGGTTTCTTTTTCTATAACTCCCTTAACCCCTTGCAACTCCCCTTGAGGGTCGATTTTCGCAAAACCCGCTCTTAGGGATTTCTACTCAGTAAAAGATGCATACCAAATTTCATTACTCTGTCGGTCTAGTAGTTCAAAACGGTTTTTTATATCTATACTCCCCGGTAACTTCCCGCACCCTTTATAGTTTTTGTGTGTGTGTGTGATTTATGTAATATCCATTCATCTCTATTCATCAAAAGAAGCATGCTTACTAATTTTCAAGTATGTGAGCATTCAATCCCTTACAATCCCCCTTAAGAGTCGATTTTCTTAAAATCCGTTCTTAGTGGATCTCTACTCCATGAAAGGAACATGACTACCAAAGTTCATGTCTGTTAATCTAATAGTTCCGAAGATATCGTGATGAGTGAGTAGCTTTTTGCCTTTATATATAGAGAGAGATATATAAGTTTTAACACGCGCTTTATTCTCAGTTTCACTTAGAAATATATTTTCAATCAATTTTTAATACCATACTACTTGTGTAAGAACTTCATGAATGTACTGCTTTCTACTGACTTCCTTGACTAAGAGATTTTCTTGATGTCCCCCATAGAAAGCATTGAGGTTGCAAATTAATTGAAAATTGGGGTCCTAAAATCCGTTTGTGGTTATGTGAAAGTTGGGAAAAGAAGGCACGAGCTCAGGTGTCATTTTCATTATCTTACCATGAGTCAAAATTATTTAGTCCATCGTTAATAATTATCATATTGCTCTGGAGCAGGGATTCTCAAACTTTTTTCCAATATTAACACCTTTTAAAAGAATAACTTTATTCACACATATACCCCTTAGCATTCTTCTCTATAATGTACTGTATTTAATATAATTTTAATACTAATACTGTATTTATTCGAATCTAAGCCACCATCAATTCTAAGCCGCACCCCAAAGTCTCAACACGTTTTTGTTAAAAAATAAAAAATAATAATGCGAAATGGCTTATCGATATCCTATAATTAAGAAATTTTAAAAAATTAAAATGAATAGTAAAAAGAAGAGAATAATTAGTTCATTCCACCAGTATTAAAAACTATTAAATGTATACATGAACCCGTAATTGTTCTAACCTTCACCATCATGTTCAATTTCTCCCTTTCAACGAATTTTCCCGCATACGATTCTAAGCCGCTCCCAATTTTTAGTAACATTAGCATTGGAAATAAAAAAATAAAAAAAATTAAGTCAAATCCTGCTTAGATCAACAAAGAAAAATTTTATTTTAACTACTTTTTATTAAATAGTTGCAATTAATATAAATATGTATGTACATATGACAGAATCACAACATTAAGTGGTAATTAATTTTTATTAATTATCGTTAAAGTATCGTATTGTCCTCCAAAACAATCGTGTATTTAAAATTTCAGCTCAACTAAATGCTTTAAAACGTGAGAAAAAAATTTTTTTAAAGTTTTGACCCAAGTCGCTAAAAATGAAACCAACATGGCTGTATCTGCAATTCTTTAAATAATTAGTTTGAGTCAATTAATTTTAATTAACTATAATTAAATTATCGTATTTTTACCCAAAACAATAGCGTACAGAAAGTTTCAGCTCAAATGAGTTCTTTAAAATGTGAGAGAAAAACCTTTTCAAGTTTTGACTCATGTCGCCAAAAGGGTCGCGAAGTTTAAAAAAATGATGCCAACGTGGCTGTATTTGTAATTCTTTGAATAATTAGTTTTAATCAATTAATTTTTATTAATTATAATTAAATTACTGCATTGTCATCCAAAATAATCAGGTATAAAAAATTTCAGCTCATTTGAGCGCTTTAAAATGTATTTTATTAACGACTGAAAATTCCACCAAGATAAATAAATATATAGAGAGTGTAAGCTAAAGTAGGAATTGAAAAAGGGTGGCTTAAATTCGAATAAATGTGGTAATTGTACAAAATAATTAAGATAAGAATCTAAGCAGTCCACAGGAATCCCGTTGGGAATTCCTGCACTAGAGCGACTTAAATCAAAATATTATTATTAAAATTACTCACAATTTTTGAGACACATTAAAGTGATGAATGGGAATTCGAAGATTTTATGTGCATATGTAGCGTTAATGTGCAGCTGTATTTTTTATTCCATTATTTCATTTAAATATCTCAACGGAATCAGATCTCACAAAATGCAACTCTCAAATTCTCGCAATCCTATTAAAATTATGTCATTTTTCTTTAAAAGAAAAAAGCCTTATATAAAGTGGTATAAAAGCCTTCTATTAGTGTGTCAAAATCACTTTTCTAATATCGCTTAAATTATTTAGATAATGTATTAAAATCTTCTGTTTAAATGATAAAAATGTTTTCCTTCTGATTTAATCCATTAAAAGCATACATTTTTGACTCATTTCTCAAATCATCACTTATTTAATCTTTCCTACTTTTCTTACTTAAATTGGCGAATGCTTTTAACTCCTAAAGAGTTGGAAACATTCGCGCTTTGATGAAGTTGTACTTGAAAAATGCTCCTATTCCTCTAGGGAAGTGTATTACGAAGGGACAGAGAAAAGCAACCATCACGCAATTTTCGACTACCTGCATTCTGGAAAAAAAAAATTAATTCCTTTTCAGTTCGGCCGATATTTAAAGGGGTGATTTCAAATGCTAGCGGTTTCAAAGGGAGATAGAAGCGTTAAGTACTTTTTCCCTAAAACAGAAAAGCATAAAGTAAACAATGAATTCTAATGCAAAATTCAAAATAGGAATGATTTAAAAATAAAGCTCATTAATTGATTCTTCTCCCATTATAGTTATCGGAATGTGCCAACTAACAAGAACGCGTAGCCTAACAATTAGATAAAAACGAAGAAAATTAGTAATTAAATTAAATTAAAAAGTTTCGAGCACTGTGGATAACTTTCCCAATACTTCTGAAAACATCGTACTACAAATAATCAAAGCATTTTGATATTTATTTATGTTCAGTATACAATCAGTGGCGCACACAGGAATTTTTCAAGGGGCTGGAGGGTTCAGGTTCGAAAGTTCACCATTCTCGTATCATGTTCCAATACGCCACCCGACATATTCTTTTGATTATGTCGATTTTCGAGAACAAAAAACAGTAAAAAATTAATTATTGAATAAATAATTAGCATTAATTAATAAAATTATTAATAACAAATATTTAATTAAATTTTACGTACTGTACGCATAGGTTTAAATCAAAAAAAAGATCGGGGTTTTTGGGGGGGGTGGAACCGGGCCCCCCTTGTGTGCCACTTTTCCCCAATACAAAGGGAATGAATATGTAATTTGAGTTTTCTAAACACCCTGGACTCTAGGTGCTTGTCATTAAATAAAAATTTTTTTTCTTTTGTAAGGTATTTTTTTTAAAGTAATCAAATGAAAAAATATCACTAAAAATTTTTAAAAATACGAATTAAAATAATATTTAATTCAGTCGCGCGCGCGTCCTTTTCGTTAACCCCTTAACAAGCGCGATGGATTTAATTCGATATCGATTAACTGGCCAAACTGTGCACAATCGAGATAATTCGAGCGGAGCCGTATTTTATGCTGCTGTAATTCTCAAAAATAAATGAAAATTGGCTGTCCCCCAGGACCCTGATCCGTCGTCATAACCCGTAAATTTGGGTTTTTATATATATAAAAATAAATAAATAAAATAAAATAAAAACATGCTTTCATTTGCTTTTATTTGGATTGTATATGTTTTGTATAAAAAAATTTAGACTTCAATAGCTAATGGTAAAGATTTCCCCAAAAGTTGTCAAAAAGGATACAAATATTTAAAAAAAAAAAAAATCGGATAAATCAAAATCTTCTGGAATTTTTTTTAAAAATGAAGGCCTTTTTTTTTCAAATTTTGCCCCCCAAAAGAAAAAAGGGAAAAAGCTTTTTGGAAAATACGGGTTGAGTGTTGTTTAAAAAAGGATAGAAAAAAAAAAGAAAAAAAACATTCATGTGTAAAAATTAAAAATGCTGGGCTATTTTTAATTTCCCCCTTGCTTCCAAATATACCAGACAAACGAAAAGTTTGAATACTTTTTTTTAAATAAATATTACTATTGTTATTATTTCTGTTGAAAAATCATAAATAAATATTTTTACTGATTAAAATATGTTATTTTTTAAACAGCTATTCGAAAATAAAGATAATAAAAGTCGATGTACGCGCAAGAGTGCAATATTCAACTCTAATCTGCAATGCTTACCGAAATCTAAAATAAAAATTAAACTTTTGATTTATTTATTTTTTTTTTAATTTGGACAAAAATTCTAAAATGTGTTTACTTAAATTTAAAAAAAAAAAAAAAATTTTTTTTTTTCCGAAATAAGTGAGCTTTTGGTTAAAACTTATTTCGAATGTGCACAATATTTGTAGAAAACGAAATTTCATTTATTCAAAGAATTTCAATCAAAGAAAAATGCAAATGAATAAAAGAATTTCTTGAAATTTTGGATGTAATCAATTTATTTATCAATTGAAAGATATTCAAGGATTAATTAATTTAAAAGATAAATTTGAATCAAACTTCGAACATCTTTATGAATTATAACTGTGGGAACCGATCGCATTTAAGACTGAATTAATTATAGAAAATTAAAATACTTTTTAAAACCACCCTTTCTAATTAATACAGATAACTTACAGAAAATAACGCTACAAGAAGAGTTGTATTCTATTGCGATAAAATATTCGATTGTGTATTGAAATTTGCATTTCATACACGAAAGATGGCTCCTCAAAACAATTACACGCATTTAAAAAAAAAAGGCATTTTTATAAATCTCACTGAGATGTATATTCTTGTAAATTTAATTAAAAATGTTTCATTAAGTTTCCTAGAAACTGCTCCCAGGGAACAATTTCTTCACATCTCTTTCAATAAAATAGATTATTAAAAAATTTCATCAAAGCGAAATAATTACTAAGCGCCTATTTTTCCGAAACGTACCTTTATTAAATATTACTCTTAATAATGGAATGGAGTACATTTTGTTTTACACATTAATTTTTCTATACATATACAAATTCCTTTGATTCATTAAGTTTTTATGTTTAATTAGTCAACAGACTCTTCTCAAATCTTTCGTAATTAGTTTTCTCGCTAAGCAAATATGGCTCCAAACTGCTCAATTTAATATGTAAACTAAATAGAAACTGTTATTAAAGAAAGGATATGAGTTCAAATATTTCTTATCAGGGGATTTAAAAATTAATTTTAATTCATATAATGCATATAAAAACATTTTTAAAGCAAAAAATTTGGCCTCTCCGGTATTTTAATTTACTTAATGTAAAAAAAATAGCGATAACTATTACTCAACATTAAAGTTAGGCAAATATATTCGGGAAATCACCACAGAGATGCAAAATTGATTTAATTTTTGTTATTGAATACTTCAGAATAAAGATACTGAATAAACATGAAGAGCGTTGTAAGTTTGATTTTTTTTAATCTACGCGTGTAAAGTATATTTTAAATAAGAAATCCTTAGAAATATATTTTTAATAATAGAAATTTATTCGGATGTTAACAAAATAATAAATATAAATTTTAAGAGTCAGTTTGAAAATTCTTTTAACTGGACGAAAGGGTGTCTGATAATTTTAAAATTGACAACAAATAATATCGGAATGCTTGAGGTAAAACACTCAATATTTACATTTGACTTTTGAATTTTTGATGTGTTATTCCTATATGTTCACTCTTGTTCAGTGGCACACACAGGAATTTTTCAAGGAGGTCGGGGTGGTAAGTTCACTATTCTTGTATTATGCTTCAATACACCACCCAACATATTCTTAGGATTTTGTCGTTTTTCGGAAACAAAAAACAGTTAAAATTAATTATTGAATAAATAATTAGCATTAATTAATAAAATTAATTATTACTAACAAATTTAATTAAACTTTACATAAAAATTTTACATAACATTGTAATTTAACCGGGGGAAAAAAACCCAAAAGGGCCTTTGGGGGGTGGAAACTAAGGGTTTCCCCCCTTTTGGGCATTTTAACTAATTCCTGGTTTAAAACAAATTTTTATGGGAATTTCCTTTTTAAAAACAAAAAGAAAAGGGGTTGGGAAAAGGTTTAAAATAAACGTAAAGGGTTTTTGGGTTAAAAAAAAAATTTTAAAACAATTTTAATAATTATTCAAAGTAAAAAAATTTTTCCTTTTTTTTCTTTTTTTTTCGGGAAGGGAACCGCCAAAATTCCCAATTTTTCCCAAAAATTAAAATTTTTGATTTAATTAAAAAAATAGGAATTTTTTATTTTTCTTTTATGTTAATAATATTTATTATGTTAATTTTAAATAAATAATTACCATTAAAAAGACCTGGAGAGCCGGGAACCGCCATATTGCCGAGGTTTGCGGGACTGCCATAGCCTCCATTCATCGCTGCTGTGCCATAGGAACTGCCATTGGCGCTGTGTGGTGTTGACGCATTTGAGCCATAACCTCTTGGAGATACACTGTTACTCTGCGTCCTCCCATAGTCTGAAATTTACAAATAAATATTAATAAAGGTCTTTTGAGGCAGAAGTTAATCTATAGGAAAGGTGCATTTATGTAATCAACGTGCACACTGGATGAATGATAAAATTTATTCTAAGAACCTCAAAAATTTTAGTAAACTGCATTAATAGTTTAATTTTCAGTTTGAAAATGGATATTTATGTTTAATGTAAAAAAATTTAGTCTTCAAAAACCTGTTTTAAAATGTATATTCAAGAGTAGAATCACTATATTAGCCTTTGCCTTTTAACTAGTGTACAAATTATATTTTCTTCGCATTATTACAAAAATCCCGAGAATTTCATTATTCTAGATTTTCGAGTACGACTTTGAATCTTTATAGATTTACCTCAAGCAATTAATAAATTCGTCTTAAATCATTTCCCCTAAAAATTATTCAGACTTTTTAGAAAAAGCTAATATATTTTAATATTCTAACATTCTGACAATCTTGCCATTTTAATTTTGAAATTTATATGAGTAAATATTTACCATCTTGGTTTTAAAAAATAATTATTTTACTGCTATTCTCAATTTTTGTATATTTTTTTATGTGCATGCTTGTGTGACGAAATCTCCCGTTAAAACGGCAGTCGCAAGAACACAACGAATGAATAAAGTCTATTTCATACAATTTATCAAACGGGGGGTTTAACGACTTCTTTAAATATTCTTGAAAACGAATTATTTTAGATTTTTTTTAATTCAATAAAAAAATGAGAACATTTTTTGTAGTTATATTAGCATATACACTAGATGTGTAAGTTCTGGAATATCAATATTAATGACTAAACAAAGGAAGAATATAGTAGCTGTTAATGAGGTATTTGTGAAGCAATAACTCTGTTAAAGGAATGTATAATCAATGGACATGGATGTTTCTGCGAGACAATATTGTTAGGAATATATATTTCATTAGACTAAATAGAACTGTTAACTTATTCTGCTGTTTTGAACTTAAGTAGTCAACTGCAATATATATCTGCGATTGTTGCTAGTTGTTCTGGATTATGAAGCCATCCAGGACTTTTCGCATTATTAAGTGAAGTCTGAGAATTACTCATTGTAGAGAAGTTATTATCAATGTATTGATTGTGGAGAGCTTATTCTGAATGCTGATTCAAAATATTTCACTGATTCAACAATGCCTAAAGCTAAACATGTTTAGTACAAGTCGCTTAATCCAGTGAATACTACAGTGGCATATTGTATAAGTGATAGTTATTGTTGATACAAGAGACGATTTTTAAAATGACAAAAATTTAACAGGAGAAAAGATAAAAAAAATAATAATTATGCTAAAATTTAATGGCAACGATTTAATATTTTTTAAGTTCTAAATTGCTCAATTGCCTAGCTGATTAAAGTACAATCAAAATTTTTTACTGCATTATCTGTTAAAAGTTGTTTTTTTTTTAATTCAGAAATTTTGCCTTAATACATAGCTCCAATTATCCAAACAAAAGTAATCTTTGGATTAAAAATAATTCCATGTTCTGTCAATATTCAGTTAATGTGTAAATGTATATACATATCACAAAATTAAACAACTTTTAAAATTTACTTCGAAATTTAAATTTCGATTTTTTTTTTAAAGTGACCTAGCTGACTTTAAAGATAAAAAAGGATCTCATAACCGTAAATATGTTTATTTTTCCCGAGTTTTTCGTGCTGAAAGAATATTTTCCATAAAATTTAAATATGATTTTGTATGAGTGTCTATCTTACAAGACTTCCAATGTTTTCCATGTCTCACTTTAAAATTTCAGAAAATTCCATCTCCCGTTTTTACGCTATCATTTTATGCCCTATATTCTTACAGATTATTTACTTAAATAGAAAAAAAAATTGCAAGAAATAAAAAGAAAGATTATGAGAAAAAATTCTGGGAGAAACAAAAGTAAGGAAAAGTGGAGTAAGCATGCATTAAGAGCCTAAGCTATGTGATTGCCTGGACAGTGGCAGTAGGCATTGTGAACGTGGGGCCATGGGTCCCTACCGTTCTCCTGCACGTTGACAGCCAGCTGACCTGTGTAGGCATTGAAGCCGGACATAGCGGCTGCGTTGTTCAAGGCTGGGGAACGAGGAGCGGGGAGAGCTAATTGGTTATTTCGAGGCATACTGTACAAAGCTTCAGCCAAATCAGCCGCCCGCTTCAGAATGAGTTCCTAGAAGAGAAAACACGCTCATGTAATACCAGTTTTTGCATATCAAACAATAAAATAAATAGAAATAAAACTACTTTAAAATAACTGCAAATTAAACAAGTATTGTTCTTCTATCAGCAATAATTTCCAGATTTTTAAAGCAAATATATCAGCCGGGGACACAAAGGGGTCCGGGGGCTGACCCCCCGCAAAGCCCCCTTTATTTTTCGATTGATTATAATCCTATGTATATTGTACGTAAAATTTAATTAAGTATTTGTAAGTAATAGTTAATTTTATTAATTAATGCTAATTATGTATTCAATAATTAATTTTTTACTGTTTTTTGTGCCCGAAAACCGACAAAATCTAAAGGATATGTTGGGCGGCGGATAGGAGCATGATACAAGAATGGTGGACTTCGGACCCTGGAGCCTCCCCCTTTAAAATTCCCGGTTTCACCACTGAAGTATATATATTCCTTAATCAGTCAGGACATTTTATTTTACATCTATTTATATTCAAAATTAATGTAAAAACTAATTACTCTTGTTATACAGCTTGAGCCACCGACTGCTATGGTGACCGTGGTCATGACTCATAGCCGGCGTGTCATGAGTTCAAGTCACGGTTCCACAGAAGATCTACCGTATAGAAGGGGTTTTGCACGTTAAATCTCCTTCCGTTGGTGTGGTGTGGTAATTAGAGAGGGAGAGCCAGCTCAAGTGTCGTCCTCTTCACTTGTTCATGGTTCAGAAGCACGATGTCCACCACCAATAGCCTGTGCTGTTTTATAGGATGTCATTAATATAACACTCACCTTTTCCCCGGGGTTCTGGGTTTTCCAAAAAAGATTCCCCCGGGGTAAAAGGGGGCTTTGTTGGGTTTAAATATGTCGAGGCTTAAAGTCCGTCAATTTGCATGGTATAGAAAGGGGCTCAAATGTCCTCCTCGCCACTTGACCGTGGCTCGAAATTGCGTGCGTGATTTGTCACTAATAGCCTGTTTCTTCAGGGGGGGATGTTAAATTTTACACTTCCGACTACATAGTTTTGAATACCTTAAAAGGGAAAATTTCTTTTTAAATTTTTTTGATATTAATATATTCCCTGTATTTGGTTTTTATGGGAGTGGGTTTGCATAGGAATGGACTCAAAAATAAAATTAGTTAAATCAAAAAGAACCCCTAAAACAAAAAAAATGTTTTAAAAAAATTTTTATTAGTAAAAAAATTTTGGGTTTACGAAACAATTTAATAAATACAGTCGAACCTCCATATAACGGAAACCCCAATGGCCCAATTTTTCATATTGGGGAACCTTTTTTTCCCGGGGCCAAAAAGATTTTCCCCGATTTTTTTTTGTAAAAAAACCTCCAAAGGGGAAAGGGAAATTTTCCTATAGGAACTTTTCTTTTGGGTTTAACCTTTTTTTTCCCCATAAAGATTTTTTGGGCATTTTAAGTTATCCCTCTTTTTTAAAGCATTTTATTGTGGTCATAAAGGGGGTTTTTGCATTGAAAAGGAGTTTTTTTTAAAAATATATATATATATATATATATATATATATATATTATTAAAAATTTTAAAAAAACATTTTTTTTAATAAAAAGAAAATCTCAAAAAAAAATTAAAAAAGATTTTTTTAGTAATTAAATTTAACGTACATATGTAGTAATGTATGCTTTTGAATCCCCTGGTTATTTAAAAAAATTTTTATGTTTAAAAAATTTCTTGTATGCTTTTTAAAATTTGAAAATGCCTTAAATTTTTTTAAATTTTTAAATTTTAAAAATTTTTTTTCTTAATATTTAAAATGCGGGTATTCCCAAAATTCTTTTTTTCTTTTTTTTTTAGTTTTTTTTTTCTTTTCTTTTTTTTTTTTTTTTTTTTTTTGTGATGTTGGGGAAGATGCCCCAAAAAAATATTTATATTTATTTACAAAAAGATCTAAGTGATTACTTTTTTTAATGCATGATATTTATGAATTTAAAATTTGTTTTATGTTATTTATATAAAGTATATTTAAAAAATGAACTTGCTTTAAAGAATTTTCCATATAACAAACTTTTTTTGGGTTTTGCGACTTGTTAAAAAGAGGTTCGACTTTTTATTAAATTTTTGTTATTTTCCCTTTTTAAAATTATTGAAGGAAATTTTATTCCCTTTCTTGGGTTTTTTTAAGGGAAGTCTCCCTAGTATAATAAAAGAAGGATAAAAAGTCACCAAAAATTTTTTCCCCCTTGCCAATTTTTCCTTTTTAATTTTCCGGGTTATTTATTTGTCCGCAAAGACCAAAAGCTTTTATTGTTTTTACTTGCTCATTATTAAACATGAGGTTCGATATCCACCGGGTAACACCTAAATCTTTCTCCGAGTGCTGTGATACTGCTTTTAAAACTGAAGTTACTTTGAGAAAAAATTAATTACTTTTAATATTAGAAGTTAATTTATGAATAAAATAAATGCGGCTTCATAAGTTCTTATCTTGTCGTCAAATAAGTTGAATACTTGTTTTAAGAGATACATATTTTTATGTGTATTTTTTTTTATTTTATATATTAGTAAATAAATACAAGGTATTGTGGAAAGCGATGTGTGTTTTCAGACCTAAAAATATTTCCAAAAACTTCATGTTTTAAACTGATTTTACCTCTTCCTGCATTTCGGAAAATGAAAGTAATACGTACCTTTGGTAATTTTTCTGGATCTCCAGGATGCCTCGGTATTAACTTTGCGAGCCTTTGAAAGCCATAGTCAATTGTTGGTTCATTTAAAGCTGTAAAAAATAGCCATAATTAAAACAAAATACACATTTCATTTGAGCATATGTTGCTTTGAAATTCTCAAACTATATTTATTCCCTTTGAATTGAAATGGTATTTCAATAAATTATTGAGTACTATATATATAATTCAAGTTTATTTCTAATCTATAATCAGTATTAATATTAACCGACAATAGCTTTAATGATTGTGCAGATTCCCCAGACCTCAAATTTTTTAAGATTTTCGTGGGATATTAGTTTTCTTAAATTTAATGTTATAAGTCATTATACATATATGACTTTTTTGTTTTTTGATTTGTAAACTCACATTTTAAAAATTGTACTTTAAATTGTTTTTCTATACATTGATGTTGGTTACGTTTGTTTCTCTTGAGTAAAGCTCCATAAGAAAAATAACTGACCAGTAATGAATGTGTCATTATAATATAAATAAAGAAAAAACAAAAAATCTGAGTTTCTCTCTCTCAAATCTGAAGCAGTTTTTATTTAACTATTTAGTTTCGCTGTGTTCAATATTAAAATAGTTCTTTTGAGGTAATACATTGAAGATTTATACAAGGAAAAGAACTCGGAAAAAACAGGAAAATCATAAAAAAAATAATAATATTCTAGCATTGCAACGAGCTAAAAAAAAATAATAATTTGATGAAGGAGATAATATTTTTTTTTCTTATTTCCATCTCAACATATGCAAAAACCTTAAAAGAACCATAAAAAACTCAATAAGTATAAAGTTAAGTCCTGTTAACTTACAATAAGATTTCAAAACATTCAGAGTACATATTTTTAAAAAGATGCTACGCACTTAATAGCAGTAAATAAATCTGACTTTGCAAAAAACAATTTTTGATGTTATTGTCTTAAATCTTTTGTTTAAGAAAAAATTTGACGGGAAGAAAAATTTTTGTAAAGGCTTCAATAGCGAAAGGTTTTTTTTTTCCCTTTTGTTTTTGAAATTATGGTCGATGTTTCTAAACGATGACAGATTGAAAGAAAAGCCTTCGGAGATAGATTATATCGGCGCAGTTGTAGTTCAAGGAGTTCTCTCTGGAGCTAAACCAAAGTCGGATGTTTTTATAAAAAATTTTAAAAGAAGTTGGAACTGTCCAAACCCGTAAAAAACCCATTTCCGTAAAATGTTACCCGAAAATTTTTAAAACTTTCCTTAAATAGCGTAATTTAACGATTTTATCTTTTAAAAGGAGAAAAATTAAGTGGCATTTTATTTTGTTTGGTGTAGCGGTTTTTAACGAAAAGAGGGACGGTAAGATAATTTTCTACTTATTTCAGCAAATAATTGTTCTGTACTCATTAATTTGCAAGTAATTCAAGAATCAGGGGACCAGAAAAAAGCTGTTTTTTTAAAAAAAATTTGATTCGCAAATATTTTACATTATAAATTACAGCTTTTGAAATGTGGTAAAAAAACAACAACAACAAACTGTAAGAAACTGCATTTGTTTTAATTAAAAATTAAGAATTATTTTTCTAATTTAAACTTCTCAGTATCAGAAATCATTGTCTAAATTCAAAATTGTTTAGCTTCTAAATTCGTTCTAAAAACATTAAAACATGATTGATAAAGAAAAGATTAAATTGTTTGAAACTATTAGGAAATTTTCATAAAACGATGGAAATTTTAGCGATCATATTTAGTTAAAAGAAATTTGTTTTCTTACAAAAATATACAAATTCCCTTTCCCGGGGTCCTTTACAAAAAATTGTTTGGGGCTTGTAGGGAGAGAGTAACTTCAACAACTCCTGGGATGTGACGAGGTGGTGTTTGAACTCTGATGGCATGGGATGTGAGGAGCTTAAAAAAAGAGGAATGCGTGTTAAGAACATATAACATAAAATTAAAAAAATAATTTTAAATGTTTTTATAGGATTTATATTGTTCTCTCCCTTTACTTAAATTTCATGGTACGATTTCATTTTAAAAATTTTTTTAAATTTTAAAGGGTTTAAAATATTTTTTTTATTGCCTCCCCATGTGTGTATACGATGTGAAACAGATTTTTGGGTCAAAAATTTTATAAAAATTTGGGCCCTATAATTTTTTTAAAGAAAAAAAATTTTTAAAAAAATTTGAAGGGATTTTTAAAAAGCTACCCTCCCAACAAAATTTACGTACATGCTTGAAATTTTATTTATAAGTAAGTTAAACTATGTGTAAAAAAAAGGTGGTTGGGGTTTTTTAATAACGTGATTATATTTTACAATACTTTTTTTAAAGCTTATTGAAAACCCCCTTAAAAAAACCATAAATTTGAGTTCAATTATTTTTAAAAAAAGGGTTGTTTTTTATTCAAAAATGCAACCCGCTTTTTTTAGGGACGGTTTGGAAAATTTGATAAAAAATTTTAAAAACATTAGGACAAAGAAAAAAGCCTTTTGCATTTTAAATTTAAAACAAACTAGTTATTTTATCTTTCTGAGATAAGTGTTTAAAGTTTTTATTTTGCCCAAGGGGGTTTAATAAAAAAGAAAATAAAAAATACAAATTTCTGGTTTTTAAGATTAGGCCAAATTTTTTAGGGTTATACAAAAAAAATATAAAGAAAAAATTTAAAGGGTTTAAAAAAATTGATTTTAATTTTTGACCAATTTTGGTCAATTGAACGGGAATTTTTTGTTTCCCCCAAAAATTAAATATTGACATTACATATTTTTATAACTTTCTTAACCTTATAATAATAATGTTTTGCCATATTTTTCAGTGATGCTGTACCTACGAAACTATCACTTAAGAAATATTATTGCCCTCTTTGGTTTAAATTACCAGGATAATTCAAAATATCTATTAAAAGTCCATAAAGAGTATTTTAATATTTAGATTACATTTAATGCTTCAAAAACTTTATTAAATGTTCACGATCAAAAATAAACAAGAAAGGAAAGAAATTCTGACTAACTTATATTTCCTAGTTAATATTCTATTTGGCTGTCTTAAATTATGGGGGTTTTTTCATAGAATATTTTTTCAATCAAAATATTTATCTCAATTGTACATGTCAATGTAGAATAAATCGCCTCAAAAACAAGTTTTACTTTAGTGTGACATTATTTAAATAAAAGAACAGAAAAGTTGGAGTTTCTTCATGGCTATTATTTTATGAGAATGATTGAGTTTTTTTTATTTACAACGCGCAATATAAAGCTATACGAGGGCTATTTTATACGAATGAAGCAACGTTTTTAAAAAACAGGTAACTTAAAAAGCAGTTTTACCTAATTTATACCCCGTACGACCCACTGAAATTAACAAGCGCGCTCGAACGCAATGCATAACATAACATTATAACACCTATTTAAGGCTATCTTCAGCTAATGTTAAATAATAGGGGCCGAATTCGGAATATTTTTTCAGATATAAAAGTACTCAAACATTAATCTTATATTCTGGCTACACTATCCTGTAGAGAGTCACTTATTTTATCATACATTTTTATCCGAGTTTTGACACATTTTTTCTTTTATAAAATGTGTTTTGCATTTTTTTTTCCTATACCGTAATGCTAAATGAGTTATCCCTTTACATGTTAAAAGGAAAAACTAATTATTTTTGAAACATTTTGAAATTTTAAAAGCACTATATTATAAACAAATGCATGAGTTTCAATTGCACAAACTTTTATAAAAATCGAGGCATTTTTTCTGTCCAAAAATGGGTTCCGCGTCAAGTTCACGCTCTCGTACATATGGGGAAAACAGCATTAAACGATTTTTGGTTATTTGGAAAAAAGAGAATATCATTTTAACATAATTAAACAATATCATAAGTCTCTTAGAAATTCTTTAACATTTACTTTACACAAGTCTCACACATTCAAAATAAAAATGAAATGTAATTGAGACATCTGTAATTTAAAGCTTCAGTTGTCCATAATTTTTATGGCCCATATCCTTCTAAGATTAGTTTACCAATGCATATGAGCTATTTAAAGATTCATGGAAAAAGATTCATTACACGAACACGCCGCATCGACCATCGACGTCGATTTCATACGGAAAAGATCAAAAGATTCTGCAAATAATCATCATCTGCAGATGAATCGAGCGAATTACTGCCAGTGTCTATTAAGCATTCATAGGCAGCCCTAAGCTAAGTCGGGGTTCTGAATTAATGAAGCAGGTGAAGTGTATGATACAATGAACCTAGAAAGAAGAGCAACTGTCAAGCGGGAAAAGCGCTGTCGATGAGGTTAAATACCATCCGACGAAATAAGCTCCTTTTCCGACTAATACAGCGACATAATCTAGAATTGTTGATTTGGTGGAGGAAATTCTTTGTCGCTCCTCTCTAGTTAGACGTAAGTCTTTGATCGTGTAAACTCGGTAAAGACCAAAAGTGGGGACGAGAGAGGGAAAGTTAATACAATTTGAAGTATTAATGACCTAAGTCCTGTTAGCAAAGCAGTTGATTGCAACATGATCACTGGTCCTTTTGAGCTGAAGTTTGAACATTGCCAAAGGATAGAGAGAAGATGTCTCAGCAAAGTCAGAAAGTGAAAGAGAGAGGTAAACTTGTTAGAGGACGCTAGATGAGGAGCGTAAGCTTTAAAACCAATTGCAGTCCATCTAACCGGAAATAATGAGCGTGTTAGGTCTAAGGATTTAATATTTGATTACACACATAGAGAATGTTTACTTATTTACTCTAAGAAATGGTATTAAAAGATTGTTAAACTGGCTTTCTATAACGATTTTGTTTCTACGAGTTAGAAAATGGGAGGAAGAAAAGGGATTTTTTAAATTTATTTAAAAAGGAGTTTTGATTTGGTTTTTTAACATAAAAATTTTAAAATATTAATAATTTAGCGAAGGACTAATTGTTGCTTGTTTTTTGGATCTGCAAGCAGTCCCGCATAAATTACTTAAATAATGAAGTGGAAATTAAATACTTATCCTTTACACCATAAGGAAATATAATACTATTCTGTACTTAATATTATATAAAATAAAACAATACTCATAAATAGATCTCCTTTTAAACTGAAATATACATTTACTATTTGTATAATTCTCTTTACCGTAAAATCCGGCGTATAACACGCACTTTTAACACAAAAAAATAAGAGCGAAATTTACGGGTGCGCGTTATACGCCGGATATGAAAATGAGAGCTTTAAAAATAAAAAGGAGAAAGCATAGAAAAACAAATTAAATTTCTACATAGATCGAAATAATGTTTAACAGAAATGACATTTCTTATTAACTTAAGGGGTTGTAGTTCAAGAGGTATACTGCTTTTTTCTATAGCTTGGAATAATACTTCGAAAAAATGACTTCAAAACAGAAGAGTATAACATACGTACATTTCAGGTTTCTTCGTAAAAAAGGGGGTGGGCGTTATACGGTGAATTGCGGCTTGAAAGTATAGGTGCGCGTCATACGCCGGATTTTATGGTGCACATTTTTAGGCATTTAGAGTCTATTATTGTCTGTTTAAATGTACCCAGATGTTAACCTTTTGTGTTTCAAACTTTATCCTAAACACCCCTGATTTTAACCATGATTTTAATCTTCGATTATGATATGTATGCTTATTTAACCTTTTCTAAGGCAGTGCTAAATATAATTACCTCTTACTGCAGTAGTTTTTAAATGCCCATAGTAAATTATATTACCCCTTTTCATTTGTCTGTTGCAATCTGTTAATAACTTCAGAATTTTTTTTAAAAAATTGTAAGCTCTTATTCACCTTGTTACTCCCCTCTCCCCCATAATAACAAGATTAAGAATAGAAGTCAATATCCTGAAGTCATCTTTTCCAGGGTGCTGCCCTTCATTTTTGTGCTTATTTCTCATGCATATTTGGGGTTATAAATACCTTGATATCACAAGAATTTAAAATATATATCGTAAATATTACTCATTATATTTATTACTCAAGTACATATTATCAAATATATACTCATTGATCTGGCAAGTGCCAATTCCTTTATTTTGTGGAAATTATGTAGAAAATATATGGGCTCTCAAGAACAACTAGGTTTTCGACTTTGGCTAGCACGCCAATTGATTTCAGGATTTTTAAATTGGGAACGAAAATGAGAACCCATAAGTTTCTTGGGAAATTAAAAAATGTTTCCAGACGAAATGATGTTGAATAAAGTTGGTAACTATATTCTATTTTTATTTCATACAAGCAGGAGCTATCGTCTATGATATTTGGGGAGCGCACATAGGAGAACACAGCATATGAGAGCAATTTGCGAAGTCCCATTATATGTATCTCCGTATTTTCCAAAATTTCTTGGAGAATAATATTGTAATTTGTCATCCATGACAAAAAAAAGAACTACAATACACAATAACTTTTTTTGAGTTTGTAGAGAGTTTACAAAGTATTTTCTATAAGTATAAAAAAAAATGAAAGAAAGAAAAAAAATTGTTAAGTTTCCTACTTTTTTTAATAGCACCCAATGTGTACGTAGGTGGTGGCAAGTATACTAACCACCAAACAAAATTGGTATTAAAAATCAAATTACATTTATCTAATAAGGTAAATAAGTTTCATTTCTTAAAACTTAAAAATTCAAAATTTTTAAAAACTTTTGAAAAAAAATTTAAAAGGTTACCCTTTTTTATTAAAAAATAATTTTTAAAATTTCTGTCCTTTTTTTGAAAATTTGAATTAAGGAAACTTTTTAAAAAGATTTGACTTTATTTATTTTAAAGGGAAAGTTTTTAAAAATTTTTTACCCAGGGTTGGAAATTTTTTTTTAAAAAAATTTAAATTAAAATTGCGGGTTTTCCCTTTTAAAAACGGATTAAAATTTTCCAAAATTAAATAAAAAAAATTTTTGGGGTTTTTTTTTATTTTACCTTAATTTTCAATTGTGATTCAAAAAAATATTGCGGGAAAAAAACTGCAGTAAATCATAATGCGGTAAAAAAAGGGGGTTAAAAATGACCCCATTTTTTTTTTTCGAAAAAGAAAAAACAAACAATATAATTTTTTATAACGTAACGAGTTTTACTCACCTCGCTCCATACAAGCATTGTGCCAAATACAACTTGGAGACCATCGAAGAAGTTGTCACCGATAATAATGACTACTGATCCTCCGGCCGTCCAACCTTCACTTGGACTAATAGCCTTGATGCACGGCGTCGCTGCAAAATGAACTAACCTCTTGTTACAGCAGTGTGATGAAACATTTATATACATCAAAACTATTTTATTATACTATTTGAGGGAAATTTACACTAGTTTTGTTAATAATACTAAGAAAAATTACGCATTGTCTTGAAAAATTAATAAGAATACTTTTACTAAAAAAATTTGTGAGTTTCTCTCTGCGTAGGGGGAAATTTCAATATCTAATGTACGTACATTACTCGATAAAATATTATGTCAAAGTTCGGTAAGTTGCATTTACAAAAAAAATAGCTTGAAATGTACAGTTATGACAAAAATATTGTTTTTTTAAGAAATTAAGTCTTAAAAATTCATCAAATTGAAAGAAATGAAAAAATAATAGTAATGTAATAATAAGTTTTGAATGTCAATTTGTAAAGCTAAGATAATTTTCTTTAAGATAAATACGTGTAAAATTATTTCTATGCATATTTCACTTTCATTTTATTTTTTTGTTTTAGGCTAACAGCTTCTTGATTTTTTTTTTTTTTTAGCTTAAAACTAAGTTCTCTATATTATTAACACAACTAATGCATTTAATTTGAAAATATATGTAACACCAAAAACAATATTTTAGTAGTTGAAAATTTTAAAACAAAAAATCAAATTTTTGGCCAAATACATTATAATTATAAAAACAACTCTAAATCCCATTAAACGTATAAAAAATTAAAACAAAACTTTTTAACAATAACAAAAATTAAAGTTATATATAAAAAGCTACCCCACAATACATTTTTTATATATAACAACTTTAAAAAACCCACAATACATTATAACGTATATATAACAACTCTAGAATACATTATAACGTACATATAACAACTCTACAATACATGTATGAATAAAATTTTTGTTATATTTTAAAATAAAGATAACCAGCTGATCATATTTAAATTCACGTTTGCTTATTTATTCAATTGTATTGCTTTCTTAATGGAATGTGCATAGTTTAACACTACCAACATGTTTAGAGAAGTTCTTAAAAAATAACATAATTCATTTTTTTTTTTAAAAAATTTTTTTTAATTTTTATGGGGGAAAGGGAACCCCAACATACAATGACCCACTTCGTTTCTTCGCTGGAAAGAGAATTAAAGTGGCTCCTCGGGATTAAAGAAAAACAAAAATGAAATTCTGAAAGATTTCCATCCCTCTCTTCCAAAGTAACTTCTCTGTGACGACATTTCCGACCTATTATTCGAAACCCCGGGAGTTACATTTTTCCCTTTCATCCAACCCCCAACTTTCTCATCCTTCGAATTTCGTACGGACTTCGCTTAGTTCGTTATTATCGAGTTCCCAAAGCATTTTCGAGGCGATTCGATACGACCAAAAAGGCAGTCTACTGCTGTCAACGTATCCGCTGGATACCCATCGATCCGAAAGCCGGACGTCAACTTCTAAACAACCTTTTTTAGCTCCTCTTCCAATCTTTCTCTATTTCTTCTTCGTTCCCTCTCATCTCATTCGTTCAGTTGGGATGTTGTTCATCCTCCACTGGACAGCTTTCCCACTATCCTCGTTTCTTCATTTCCTCCATCCCTGTTTCCACCCTCAATCTTCCACGATCCCCCCCCATCCACAAACCTCACATGTTAAAAACACTCTTCCCCCCTTTCCCCCTTTTTTTCTACAGGTAGAAACCCCTCCCCGAGGGTTTTTGGTATTTTTTTTTTTATCTATTTCCCTTTTCCCCCCACCCCCTTTTTTGTTCTCTCTCCGCGCTTGTTGGGGAAAATCTCTTTTATTTTCTTTTGGGGGTGTTTTTGATTATTTATTTTTTACTTCCCCTTTTTTTTTCCCCGGTGGTTGGGGTTTTCATCTTTCCGCCGATTTACCCACACCCAAATTTCTTTTTTCCCCCTTATGTATTCGCCCCCTTCGGAATTTTGTGTGGGGTTTTCCCCCTCTTCCTCCTTTTCCACTTCCTTCCAACCAATTTTTGCCAATGCGAAATCGAACCAAAAAGCTCCAATTTGGGGGAGATAAATTTAATTGGAAGGATTTTGTCGTAATGAAAAACTAGTATCTCCAGACATTCTTCTCTCCTGTCCCCCCTCTTGCACTTATCTAAGTGATACATCCCTCTCCGACTTCACCCCATCATCCATCCTCAAGGAATTGGCTACGGTGGGTTGTAAACAGCGGTATCGATGGCTTAAAGTGAAGTACCGCAAATTAAAAATTTAATTTTCATTTCCGTTTTGGGCTTTTAAACCGTTTAGCCAATTTAAGTTCAATTTTTACCGCTGTATCTCTCGGTGGAGTCTCTTAAATGTACTCTAAATGCGAACCAATCATTGAAGAAGACGGATTTGTGGGTTTCAAATGGTGCCTTGAGAATTCTTGTAACTTTTTTGAGTATATTGTGGTTTTCATTGTTGAAGGGAGAAAACCTTCAATCCTTATGCTGAAGGGGTCAATAAAGTTTCGGGGTCCATATTTCTTGGAATTTACTTTTTTTGTTTTGTTATTGAGGAGTATGCGTGCTTTATATATCCCACACATGACCAGGTTCTATAAATAAGCAACTAGCTTTTTGTTTTGAGTTAAAATTAGCATAAAATTTGGACGAAAGCATTTTTATGATCATAATTTTAGATCCTTTGATAAATAAAGGAATTGGGTATTTCAAACGGTTTTTCAATCTCAAAAATGCAGCGTACAAGTAAACTAAAAAATTACTTAGGCATGCATCAATTGCTTCATTTTTGAAGCAAGATTTAGTAAAAAAAAAATATTTGCACGCTTGATATATATTTTGTAATACTATGTATTTTAGAAAGAAAGCAACTTTTTAAAAAATAATACATTTTTTATGAATATGAATACATCTATGATGTAATAAATACATAATAACAGTAATGTGTTTATAATATAGCATTAAAATCACAATAAAAGAACCTTTATTGCGCAATGGAATTACGAAAGCGGAAATACGTTAATCTTAAATTTCACGTGCATTAATTTTATGATTACAATTATTGTTTGATTTTGAAGACCAATATATCTCGTAGAAGACAACCTTTCTCTTCAACTTTTTTAAGAAAATGATTTTTATTTTATATATAATTGTTTAATATGAACCAATTGCTAACACATACATTACTAAATGATGCATAACAGACATTTTTGATCCAAGAAGCAAATCTGTTTTTTATGCTTTAAAGAGCTTAAAATATATTGAAAAATTTTAATGTAACTAAATAAATGCATGATATGTACACACATATATGTAAGCATTAATATTCTAATACTCTATATAATATGTAATATTTAAGTAGAAATAATAAAAATAATAATTTTTAAGACCTCTTGTATCTCCAGACTGTAATCTTTGCATTTTATTTTTAAATTTTGTTAATCTGTGAATTAATTATTAAATTTATTTAAAGAATTCAACATAAGATTAGAGCTTTAGTTGGCAAATATAATCAATAGGGAAGAATTGAAGCAAAGCACAATCGCGTGTGTTCGGAAGCAGCAACCATCATTAAGAAAATAACAAATATTGAACCGCTGACTGAAAGAATCCAGTGAAGGCAACTGATATATTTCTTTCGCTGCGGGCCTAAAATCGCGAGAATCAGGATAAAGTAACGTTCTTCTTCTTCTATAATCTTTGTCAATCTCTTTTATTTTTCTTTTATCCTTTCTTCCAGCTGGTTGTCCATCGGGCAGGCACCGAAATGCCAAGGAACAGGGGAGAGGGGAAAGAGGGAGAGAGCAGAAAGCAGCCAGCAATGGACCTGGGTCAATACGAGTGATTGAATGTCTGAAGGGCTGTACAAAGATGAGTCGGACTCGATTAATCAAAGCCTGCGTTCCCAGAGGATTGAAGACCGTCAGGGCACGGGGCCTAGGGGCAAAGTCAAGATGATGGGATAGAGCCTTGCCGGGGCTGAGACTGAAAATGCCCCCTTTTTGGGGGTCCTACTTCCCTTTTTTTTGGTTTTTTCTGAGCAAAGACAAGTAAACTAGGGAAATTTTTGACCCCCCCTATATATATGGGGGCCTCTCTAGGGAAGATAATGTTTTCCCGAGGGGCCCTTGGATTCAACCCCTTTTTCTAGTTCATCTACTGCATCAGTGCAAAGTTTCTTCTGAATAGATAATGCGAGAATAGAGGAAGGAATAGAACGCAGAAGGCTAGATGGAAATCTGTAGCATAAACTTATGCAGAATGTTGCTTCGATTCTTCGGCCTATTTGATCAAGGAGAATGCGAAGGGTTTTGGCTTTAAACTTGCCTATTTCCGAATGCTTCCTTTTTTGCATACACTGCCGAGTATACAATGTGTTTGTATGTTTTTATTACTTTATATCACACAGGTTTGGGAATTCCCCAGTTTTTCATGACGTAATGCCATTTGATCGAAACCGCTTCTTTTTCTCATGTGTACTTTTTAGATGGACGCAATTTCGGTGCTCCAATGAAATGTATTTATACACTGGCTGGAAGAACCAGATACAAAAATTCCACGTTCTTACAACATCCACCAGCCTTCCATAGGGAGTTAGCCTTGGAACTCCTTCGTTTAAGCTGGAAGTTGACGTCCTTTTAAATAAAATAAAAAAGATATTTTAAAAATTTGTTTTTTGTTTGTTTTGTCAGGCTTTTTTCCTGTTAAATTTTTTTGGTGTACTTGCTTTTTTTGTGTGTTTTGGGGTTTTTTGTTTAAATATGTCCCAAAACTTATTTTTAAAGGAAATATTTAATATACAGAGCATTCATGGGTGTGCGTGCGTTAGAAAATTATTACAGTTAACTTAAAAAGAAAACTCTTAAAATACTATTCATTTTGTTACATGTCTAATTTAACTAAATAAAACTGTATAATAACTGAATAGATAGCCAACCCTTTTAAAAGACAATGCTAAGCTTTTTTTTAAAATAAATAGCTAAATTTACACACAATCAGGGTTTCTCTCTTTTCAATGTTGCACTTTACAAGAATGTGGTCATTTCGTTATATTTTTTTGTTAGTAATACGTAACAGTTTATTATATCTTACTATTAAATTTGATCGAAATACGTATATGGAAGGCAAAACTTTCAATATTATGTAATTCTTTACACATATGAGACAGTAAATGTATGATGAATTCAAACCGCTTAATTTTTTCGCTAGAGGAATCTAAGAAATAATAATAATAATAATATTTATTCTATTCTCTTGTTTTCTTATATTATTATGTTAAATAATGATTTACTTCACCGTTACACTTCAAAGCACATCAAAACGATTACATTTCTGAACAAGTATTCACGTATTTTGCCTATAATAGAATTTTCATACTTTTTAACCATTTTAGTAATTTAGATATTGTTCTTGATATCATTTTAACTACTTTATTAAATTAAAAATAACACTTTTTGTTAAAAATAATTACATTTATTCTATATCAGTAATTGCTTCATTGAGAAATCACATTTTCCAAATTTTAAAACTTAGAAATTAAAGTTTCTCAACTGTGTGTGTGGTGTGAAATTTCGCAAAATCTTTTTTTACTTAATTTATTCAGCACACACGCACACATAACTTTAGATATATAGATTTATACCTTCTGTCGGATCGAGTCTTTTCGCTCTCCTGCCGTGTTTAGAGTTGTTGTGTACAAACATCGGATCTGAAACAGCTAAAAGAGGTCCCTCCACACTCACTTGAGTTGATATAACGACCTAGAAAAAAGAAATTTAAAACATTGTAAATAAGTTACATACATTTTAATGCATTTCCTTCAAACACGGTTTGCAGCTGAGTAAATAATTGGCGTCTGCACAGACCCCCAAAGACAGCTAAATCAAATTTCTTTGAATGTGTGTGTTTTATAAGAAATGTTGCCTACAATTAACCTATTCTAAATTAAAAGATATGATAATAATGCCCAAATGATTGGTTCTCAACAGGAGTAAATAGTTCTAAATTCCTAACATTGATCAAATTTCTATGAACATCTTCCTAAAATATTTCTTATATTATTGATATTCCAGTAATATTATTTTTGCATTATATTTACAACAAAATTTCCTCTGGTGGATAAAACCTAAAGACGAGTATTATTTTCCTTAGTGATAGTTATAATATCAAACTCATTTACTGATTAATTGTTCATTAACCTCGCAATTCAAAGTTATACAAGAGCTATCGATGACGAACCTCGTCCTTTTGAACCACAGCCAAGTGACGAGGGTGACACGTTAGATCAGTGATACTCAACCTGCGGCCCGCCGAGTCTTTTTAAGTGGCCCGGTCATGGCCCATTGCTCTGAGAAATTAACTTATTTAAGAACATTGTATTAAAAATTTGGTAAGAAATTCTTTGTCAATAAATCAAATATATCCATTTTGCTTTTTGCTGTTGGTGTCGTATGGGTACCAATTGATATTCTTTTTCTATTTCGAACGGTTACGGTTAGTGATAACAGACAGCAGTGGAGTAGCGACAATTTTATAGGTGGATCTAATTTTTAACTATTTTTCATATCTTGCAAGCGAAAAATATTCGAAGAAAATATATCGTTTCAAGATGATTGGAAGGTTGGCTATTTTGAAGTGAAAAACAAACTTGGGGATCAGTAATAGTTTGATGCACAAAAGTGCTGTATTTAAAAAATACCAATAAGCAGAAATCATTCAATGACACTTTTTCTCAAAGATCTCTTTGAAGAGGTGATAAATAGGCTTTCTTGAATAATCTTTGCAACAGCAACTCCGTGTTTTGTCAGTGGTAGTAATACCACAACGCTAACAAAGACATTCTATGAAGTTTGTTATATTATTGGTAATCATATGAAACCGTTTACTCATGCAGAAATTGTGAAAGAGTGCTTCTTAAATGCTTCTAATTTAGTATTAGTGACAAAATTAAAAATAAAAAAAATAATAATTAAAAAAAAGCGAAACATTAGTTATAACATATTAATATATCAATTTTCCACTTTTTAAATTTCCAATGTTATCTTGGTCTTAAAGCATTTCTCCCCCTCCCATTTATCCTCATGTTGCGGCCCGCGTGAAATAGCTGACATACGTATGTGGCCCAGCAGAAAAATAGGTTGAGTACCCCTGGGTTAGATGGTACATCACTCTCCAAATTTCCCTACTATGCCAACTCTGAAAAACGACAGGTTTTAATTCCATCAGCCGTCAAACCCTCTACTTGATGTGCCTTGTGTGGAACCAGAACTCGAACCCACAAGTCAACAGAAGCAACATCGACCACGGATTCGAGAACATGACTTTCAACTATTGTGGCCAACAAGCACGTTGAGATGAATAAATTATCATAGTGGAAAACACGACATGAATGCAAGCTTTGTTATGTGAAGGCGCGGCTCACGCGGCAGTACTAAGAGACTAAAAGCTCCCGCCGCGAGCAAGTAACGTTGATTATAGTTAAATCTAAATACGAAGGCAAACATTGAAGATTGGAAAATTTTGAATATTTTTAGAAGATATTATTTCAGGACTCGAAACGCGCATAAAAATTAACGAACGGGTGAAGGGCAACAAATAACGGATACTGCCACAGAATTCATAATCATGTACGGTGTTGTTTCCCGACTTAGGATGTTTATTTCAAATAAGTGGATGTATAGCAGACTCAAGCGAAGTGGTTGCTTGGTACATGTTGGTAAATTGCTACAACATGTGATGGCAATTGGGACTTTGAACTCACAGCGATACAATAATGTAATTTTAATGCCTCGTGTTCGTCTTTTACGTGCTACTTTCAGTTTTCAGTGTGTTCAGTTTTGTGTGGAAGGCAGCCAATCATGTTATCACACAGGCGTTGTCCAGAAATGTCAAGACAACTAGGATATTTAGTACCACATGTCGGGTCATCACATTCTCCGGATTTAAATCCTACTAAAAATGTTTGTCTTAAGGTGCCTTCTTATTTCTTGACAACAGTCTCTATTAAACAAGGACACCCTTATTCGTAAAGAGAAAATTTGTCTGTGGTGTGTTCTTAGTACAATTTTCCTGGTAATATGCTCGTCACGATTACATGTTCCACCAACAAAGCACATTCTGTACTTAGTTTCAAAATAAATCTTTTACGTTGTGTACAGTGCCCTTGTAACATCACATCTATATAAATATGGTATTCAACATGTCTAGGTTATTACGCTGCGTAAATATTTGCTCATCTCTGTTAGACTTTATCCACCGGTATATATCTAGTAATATTTTTCCAACTTTAGTCTGTAAACTATAGAAATAAAATTAAAGTAAGAAGTATGAAACGGGATGAAACTAAGCTCCGCATTGATGAGCTTTAATGCTAGACAAATGTGCTACACTATTTTCTTAATCTTTTTGTCGTATATATCGGAGAGTCTTAAGAAAAATTCTCTAAAAAAGTATTGCTGTTGACAGAAATATTGTTTGTTTGTTTATATTTCTAGTCATAAAATGTCTAAAAAACGTCATACAAAAAATCTCCTAAAAAGACAGTCATTCAAAGAAAGCATTCATAAATAGATGAAATGTATTTAATCTGTGATTTTGTTCTATAACAAATTTTCGAATATATGTGTTGGTTTGTTTAAATTTTTCAAATTATACCTGAGCAGTGGAGCACGTGAGATACTATTTAGTTTAATTTTGCTTATAAATTAATTTAAAAAGTACTTTATGTAAAATTAGCATTACTATAATTTTGTATGTAATATAATCCTTGTTACATTTCATGTTCTTTTATGAAAAGTAAAATGTAACAAACATGTTTTTACATTGCATCCACTAATAATACTCCAACTAAGAAACGCAGTGTTGATACGGCCTTAGGTTTTTTAAAGACACGTATATTTCAATTGATACACAAAGCAAATAAGACGAGATAAATCGCATTAACACATATTATTGAAATAAAGATGCTACACCTTCAAATATTAGGTTATACCTGTGATTTATTTTTAGGTTCATTATATATATATATATGTGTGTGTGTGTGTGCATGTATATATATATATATATATAGCTACACACTACTGCAGATATTGCCATACATAAAAGTGAAAAAACGTTTAAAACTATCCACGATATTTTCGAAGAATTTCATATAAAATAATTAATTACAGTAGCGCAACGAAGAATATGAAGTTAACAGAATTTCGTATCAGTCATAGAAATTTTTAATTTATTTATTGGAAGAAAAGATAAAATTTAGTTTTAACATTGATCCATTTCAAATGTTCAGCAAGCGATCCTGCTTATCGACTAAATTTTTATGTCTGTTTATATAATTACGCACAAAATCTCTTTTTTCTTTTACATCTTTCATTATATCACTTTATAAAATTTTATGATAAGCTAATAGATTCCAATTGAAATGGATTATTTTACTTAATTGTAAATTAAAAGCTACATTGAAATTTTTTTTTTATTTATTTATTTTTTTATATAGAAGATCATGAAAGAAAGAATGGTGAAGTCTTGGAACCAAGAATATCGCATTTCAAATAAAGAGAACTTAACAAAGAAATTTTTTCCAACCATTAATACGAGAAAGTCATGCCATCATTTTTATATTAATTACAAAACAATTTTTCACTGATCATGGTAACTTTAAAAGCTACTTGAACAAATTTAATTTAATTCCGCCATCTTCTTTCTGATTGTAATATCAGTGGCGTGGAAAATGTGCATGTGTTCCTTTAGTTTTCCAAGTATGTCAGAGAGAAAAATATCATAAGACTAGCTTTCAAGGGACTTAATATAATTTGGCCTCCGAATTTTCCCCAACTTCTTCCCACCAAAAGTGTTTTTAAAAAGTTTTGTGAATTTGTTGTATATATTTGTAATCCTTCATAACCTCAATTTATTTTTCTTTCTTTCCTTTGTAATGTAAGATTAATATGTACTTACTTCTGTGAAACCCGTGGGATATTTTGTGATGCACGGGGATTTTATAATTGTTTTCAAAAAAAAAACACGCGCTAATTAAATTTATATTACCTACCCATATTTTTCGATAAAATTTAAATAGAAATATATAGTTTATAATACTAATTAATACGTTTAATGCACACATAGAAATTGAATAAAAGATTAAATATAGCATATATACAGGACAGTGAATTTCCAGCAGCATCTTTCTTATTACAAATTCAACAGTTTACAAAGCTGCTTAAATTTTTTTTCTATGTAACTCAATTCATATTTTCAGTACAGATATTCATTTAGTGCAGTTTGTAACATTTTTCTTTGCTTCAAATAGTTTATTCCTACCATAGCGCTTAAGCTTTATCGATTATTTTATGTTCCTCGTTCTTTCAAAAATAATCTTCATTCATTTCCAATAAAAATAATTCAATAGCAAACTTTGCTATTCAGTGAAAGTTGCACGGTAGGAGAAATATTCCTCCCTCTAATCCATGGAGTTTCAAATTTTTAATAGCCTCCGCAACGTAAACGAAAGAATTCCTTTAGATTTTCCAAATGGATAAAGAAAAGAAAGATACTACGTAAATTACTTTCGAACCGGAAATATGTATCGCCATCTTTAGAAAGCATTGAGCAATTGTGGTTGCTGCGATCAATTCAAGAAACTTTTTTCTACTTTTTTTTTTCTTTAAATAAAAAGAAGAGGGAAAATCGGTTTTTAAACGAGATTAAGGCTAGTAAAATTACGCACCAAAGTGAAAAGGTGGGGGGAGGGTGCTTTATTTTTTAAAGCGAAATACTGCATATTATCGCACTGATATCTTTCTTCCTAGATATGGTAGGAAAGGATATGGTAAGAAAAAAGTCCCGCGGAGAAAATAGGGATGGAATGAAAATGTGGGCCCAATAGAAAGCAAATTATTCATAACCAGTCCTTTGAAGTGCGATTCTCCGGGGAAAGGTAACGCATTTATAGAAGTTGTTTCTTATTCGAATTTTGCTAGAGGGTTTTTCTTTAGACTCACCCCCTTCTCTTTCTCTTTTCTTACACGAGACAAGGTCGGCTAGGTACCTAATGGAACGGAAACAAATTGGAAGTGAGTGTCTCAGCCGCTAAAGCGCGCCCTCAAAACTCAGCCTACCTAACTACGTTGAAATCTTAAACCTTTTTCCTACAGCTTTTTTGAAAGACTGCGACTTTGCTACACCACCGCATCGCCGCCTCCCTTAATATGATGCAAGCGTCTTCCTTCTATCTTTTTTTTTTTTTATTTTCCTGAACTTTTTTGTTTTGTTTCGTGTTCCTTACCTCGCCCGCGTACCCTTGCACACGACCCCCTTTCTTTTGTGGAATCATCTTCTCCCCTTTTATTTCCCCATACGATGACGGGTTGCTGCCTCTCCCTCTTTTTTTAAAGATTTCTTTTTTGCTGTTGTTGCTGCATACCTTTTACCTCTTACCTTGTGCTTTGCTTTTCTTTCACCTTCTTGGCATTTTTTTTTATTTTTATTATTATTATTCAATACCGTGTCCTTAACGCATTCGTTGCCTTACGCTCGATAACTTTCACTTCTTTTCCTATACGATCAAGAACCTTGTTTTCCCATTGAAGAAAATTCGTCACTCAAGATACCAGATAAGTGTTAAATTTAAAATCGATTTTCTCGACCAGAATGAAATCAAACGAGTCTCCTCAATAATAGGAGAGAAGGATTTTTTTTCTTTCCCTTCCCCTTTTTCTATCACGTAAGCGTTTCCGAAGGAATAAATCATAATTTCTCTCTTCACCGATTTTCATACATAAGTAAGAAAGTGCTTCTGTAGTAAAGGAACCTGTGTAATCGCTCTGATTTTGAAAGCTCAAAAATTATTTTTGCATGTGCATGTTTGAGTTGAAAAGTGGTTCAAGAAATAATACAGTTCGTGAAATAAAATACAGCAAATTAGTAATTACTCCTAATTTGTTTGAAAAAAGAGGAAAAAAATACTAAATTGATTTACTATCTTAAGGAAATAAATAAATAAGTTGCTTCGTGAGGACTGTTTAACAGCTTTAACATCATTAATTTTAGTGGTATAATAACAAATATAAATGATATTACTTTGAGCTGTATTCAGATGCTGACTTTCAAACATGAGTTTTGTTTTAAATTAGCAATTATTTTATGTCTTCTGCCCCTTTATTTTGATATTCCAAATACTTAAGTAACAAATAGTTAAAAAAGGAAGATATCCATGGAAATTAAATTAATTATTATAAAATAAATCAAAGTGAAATATCATTGCACAAAGGGTCAAACACGAGTGTTTTAAGGCTATCTATAAGACTATGTTCAATAAAAAGTGCCCCATCAAAAAATCGTTTAAAAGAAATCGTTTAAATATGACACTAAACACATCATGTACCATACGTCCAACGCGTTTATAGTCTCCTAAAATTAGCTTAAAACCAACTAGATACTTTTAGAATAAAAGGATATGACCGCTGGCGAGTATTTACATATTGGAGAATTAATTCGTCAGTGGTAAAATTATCCTTCAAACCAGTGAAGTTATCAGTATAGCTGTTTACCTGCCGCTTACCCTGAAGGCAACCGTATAGTTGTTTGCCCATTCGTTCTCTCTCCGCCCCCACCCGCTTTATTTCTGTTCAAAACCTGGCTCTTCATTTTCTGTTTTACTGTACACTCTTATGCGGCGCTTTAATGCCCCCAGGATTAACCCCTTACCCTATCCCAGTCCCCCATCCTTCTCCTGCTTATCCAGTTACCCTCTGGTGTATTATTTGCACAGGCCAATTACTCTCTCCTTCACGGCAGGCGAAGCGAAATTTGTTAATGAATTAAACTAAATTGCATTTTCTCATGCTTTCCGTGATGAGAAGGAATGGGCTGAAACGACCACATCCCTCCAGTAAGGCAATAATAATATGATAGGCAATCATCTCTGATAACAGCCTCTCCGGTAGAGTTGGCCTTCTCGGTACTAAACCTGCTGGGGACATTCCCAGCCGTTTCAGACCGGTAGCTCGGTTTTTAAGCTTTGTTAGTTTTGCGGCTTCGGGATATAATAAAGAGAAGGGGGTTTGCATAACACCACGTCTCTACCCATAAACATCCGCACCTACATCTCATTCAAACGAGTTCGCTACCCTTTAGCGTAAAACATTAAACCCGGGTTCTTCCCCTTCCCTCTATCATTCTCTTTCTCTCCTTTATTTGTTTATTTTTTTACTCTTCCATTCTTCCGGCTGACGCATTTTGCGTTCCGCAATTAATTGGCGGTTACAAATAACTCGGTGATTCGTTACTCTGGAAAGCCAGCTGTATTTTATTGGACATTTGCAACACAAGAAGAAAAGCGGTTTACGGTTACTAGCCCGATAACGTCTGTTCGCTCCTTTCTTTGTTTACTTCTCGCCAGGCTACTTGTAATGAATGTTTAATTTTAAGATGGGTGCTTTAGGATGGTAGGATTGGATGCTGAATAAACCACAAATTGTACAAAGTAAAATAAGTGAAAAAAAAGCACTGGATTTGCTGAAACACAATCTGATTCCTTCTCCTTTCAGGTGCTGAATAAATTACGTTAACATTTGGATGATTTAGTTAATTGATAAGAAACAATTTCGTTTCTTAGGCCAGGAGATGATTAAATGTTTTATTCGTTAAAAATGCATAACTATTATGATGAGTCGTAAACGAAAGATGCAAAGCTTTGTTGGATATTAATATAAAAGGAAAATGTCTTATGATTATTTCTTACAGTTTGCAAAAAACACAGTTTCTATTTCTTATATTTTCGCTACTTGGTGAGTATTTTATATTAATAGCAAAAGATACAACACGTTTTGATATTTTTAATATTAATGCGGGTTTTTTACTATGGATTAGTCATCCAATAAGAAAAATAAATAGAAAACGTAATATTTTTTTTTTTACTATAATGTTATTCATCTTTTGAATAAATAACTCGTTGCATTAGTTTTCATAGTAACACATGCCTGTAGAAAGCAAACAAACATATATAGGAAACGTTTCTACTCCAGTGTAATAATCTACATATATAGATTTAAATTTTCCTTTTAATCAAAGTAGTGTTCAAAATTGCTTTGTATTTTCGCTTTCGCTAAGCAAACATATTTCGAAAAATAGCATTTTACATATTCTTAGAAAAGGGCATCCGAATTTATAATGAAGCTTACTGACTTCATAAGAGTCCTCATTTTGCTACAGAATGTGTTACTCCAACCTCAGCAAATATTGAATAACTAATATGATGAGAGAGATTTGTTCTGAAAATTTATTTTGTATAAATTTCAACAAATTTTTTTCTTATTAGTATATGCGTGTATTTTCATAACAGGCCTATTATTGAGTAAAAGAAGCAGTCTTTATACTTTGTTATGCAAAAATATTTTCCTTTTTTTAATAACCGATACCAATGAAAACTCTATTTGGCTCTATTAAAATTGGGAAGAAAGAAATAATAAATGATTTTATAGCTTTTTATTGGAGAAAAAAAAAGAGTCTAGCTATGGATTTCAGAGTTTTTTAATAGAACGATAAGCATTTTTTAAAAATCTATTGCGAATTTAGTCTTATTTAAATTCATGTTTTTGGCATACTGTTTTTTATAGCAAATAAAATTATTGCACAGATTTTTATTTTATGCTGTTTGAAAAACTATGTGATTCCTTTGAAATTGTTTTTTTATTCTTTTAAAAAGAATTTTTTTTTATTTCTGTTGATTTCACTATATTCACGATGGAAAAATATATTAATATAAGCTCTTGTGTTATCTCTCTATTAAACCCCATAAATGCTTCTTTAAGAACAGAAATTTTCACATAAATATTGTAATATATAACGAAATTTGAAATGACTGTATAATGTACTTATTTTTAGGAAAACTGAATTTCAAGCCTACTCATAAAATTAAATCGGTTATCAATTTATGCTAAAATATGCCAACAGAATTTTATGAAAATAAAATAAGAAATTACCACACACACATTGTAACAATGCCAGTAACTTTACCTAAGAGAAAGTACAACTATCCTAGGAAAACATTTTTTTTCCCTTAAAAATATCGGCAACAAATTTTGTTTTTTGTAAAACAGATCTTAAAACATTTTTATATATATTTTAACTGCTATGTAACAAAGACCGTTTTTTAAACCATTTTTTCAGTTTTACAAGATAACTACAATAAACAAAAATATATAATAAATAGGTGCTAACGACAAAAACGTGTAGTAAATAATTCACTGCGTAATTTATCTTTAAAAATAACAGGATAAAAAAAACTTAGAGGTAACTCAAAGTAAAGATAAGAATTAATTCATTCTCAGGAAGGAAGTAACTTGATTATATCATATATCCTGTCATAGATTACTGCTTTCCGACACAGTATCTTTTTTAAGAACGAGAAAAAGTATCATCTCTCTAGTTATAATGATCTCATGTGCGCCATTCACAAACGCACGCTTTGCCTATTAGATATCATTAAGAGTGAAGAAACGCACACTCTCCGTTTTGACGGCAGTTGCACTTGTCACTTTTTTTATAAGTACTCTATTTCAGTCTTAATTGTTAAATAAAAGTGATGACGCAAACATATCTCTCTTTACCCGTAAAATCGGCGCCATGGGAACTGGCATTAATGTTGTTACACTTGTACATATGTTCCTGTGAGGGCGATACTTATCCAGAGGCCACAAAAGATGATGCTCAATCATCCGCTTAACCCTATGAACTCGGAAGAGATAATGAAAGCTATTTAAAACTACTCATATATCCTAACGGAAGATGATTCATTTCAGTCGGTGAATTTAAAGGAATGATATTTCAAGGAATATAGATTTTTCTATACTTAACAGAAGAATTCAGAAAAAAGTTCTTCTAACAGTTAAGTGAAACTTCAGTATAAACAAGTAAAATATATAAAAAAAAGTCACAATTCCTACTTAATTCAACAAAGATAAGTTTTATTTTAGTTACTTTTTATTATAAGTAAATATAATTAATAAATATATGTATATACATATGACAGAATCACAATATTAAGTGGCAAAATGGAAAGCGATATATTTTCCTTTCTATATACGGTGTTGGGCTATTATTCTTTGTTTGTGTCACTATTTATTTATTCATAAATGAATCACATCCTCAGAAATTATTCCATCACAGATGGAATTCGAACCCACTACCTTTGGATTAGAAGCCCAACGCGTTATCCATTGCGCTACAGGGACACAAGGAATGATTTTACGTTCTATATATGCTGTTGGGATATTACTTTTGTTACTATTTATTCATTTTTAATTAATTAGCATTCTAATTAATTAATTAGGAAGAAATTAAAGAATTTAGATAGTAAGAAAAAACCTTAAGTTTAAGTTCTCTTTCTTTGAACAAAAATCGCTATTTTCATCGCCTCTAAATATCTGAAATATTTATATAATGCGAGAATTACATTTCTAAATTTTATCAATGCAAAACGCCATTGTTATGTTTTAAAATTTAGAGTCTTAAGATATCGTTATAAAGAGAGATCATAATAAAAAATAAAACTTCTGTATTTTAAACCGTAATGAAAAACGATTTTTTTTCCAATGACTGATAATCTGGAATATCAGTGCAATGCAACTGAGCATCCGGATGGCGCACAAAACAAAGAATATTTCAATACTAAGCATCATAAGTTCCATTCCGTCGATCCACGTGGGCTGCGAAAATACTCTGCAGATGTATTTGCCAGCAATATAAACAAACATCAGAATTTAAGAGAAGACGTGCAATTGGACTAAAGGAAGCAAAAAAGGTTAAATCGCAAAATAATTCGTCATTTGTGTCGAGCGATGCCACCATTCCTACGATATTGACAGAAGTCTGTGAAGCATGGCAATCATGCTTCAAGCGTCAAGTTGACCTAGAGAGACGACAGAACAAGAGGACAGAGTGATTGTCCGATCCTCGCTGCATCCTTATGAACTTAGATACCAGTGACTGTAAAGATTATTGATAGAAGAACGGGAGCAGAGATCACACATAGGCCAGTGATGGTCCGTGAAGTAATTTTGATGGCCCTCAAAAAAACTGGACATTATTTGTTTTTATGAAAATTCAATTTCACACAAAAATGATAGACAACAAAATGCATTATGGAATATGGATTATATTTTAAGTTTAGCTACTACATTTAGCGAAATTCCCCCTGAGTTTAGCGTGTTTCTATCTATTTTATCCAGCGACATTTGAAAGCAAGAGTTGGCAACCATGATAAATTGGTGGCATAACACTTCAGTTTGTTGATATTGTTTTGCGCTATTGGTTTATTCTTGCTTTTCGAGAAGTTCCTTCTCTCTCTTATAGGAATATAGATCGAGACGTAAAGAAGGGACAAAATATAGCTATAATGGTCCACCAAATATAAAATTATAAATTTAGTAGTCCACGTAGTTCTTAAGTTTGCCGACTACTGACTTGGGCCATTGCGCCGTCTGGCTCTCACCATTCCACATCTCCAGCCAGTGACGGCGTATGTATTCGACCTAAAATCTCACGGATTGGAACAAAGTTGTTGTTGGAGAGAAGAGAGCGGCTTCGAACTGAGCATCGAATAGGTGGTTTGAGACGCCCAAGAAAAAAGATGGAATATTCATTCGGATGTCATCCACCAAACAGCTTGGCAACTCTGAGTAATGGTACGGAGTTTCATTGTATTTGATAACTCAACTTTTTAGTTTTCGGTTGTGATACCCACCACAGCGGTATATGAACGAGATTCTATACCCGGTAGTGTTTTTCTTCTCCTTATGGTCATCTGAACATACATTTCAAGATGATAAAGTTTGGCATACAACACACGTATATAGTACTTGTCAACGGACTTCTCCAACACATTCTTGGTCTGTAGAATCAACAAATATTTCCGCGATAGAGCACGTCTTGTCAGAGATGATCAGGTGTAAACAGCTTTCCCTAGATCGCGCCGATCTAACTCGCCATTTGGATTATGCATGGATATCAATCCAACAGGAAGACATCCATCAATTTTCTCAATCAAGGCCTACCGCATAGCAGCTTGCATCAGAGCCAGAGGAGGGGGGGAATGAATTGTTGATTCCTTTTTTCTACTCTGGTATCGAACCTACGAACGGACAGAAACAACGATAACCAACAGTTCACGAGCTTGGCTACTCGACTACCACATAAACAGCAGACGTATGAAAGGGCAAAATGTATCAAAATTCGACACCACGAATAGAAAATATTGCATTCCAATTTCATAATAGCTTATAAAATATCAAGAGTGGACTTAAACGGTCTATATTTTAGATTCGATTTGTATTTATTTTTCTCGCTTTTCTGTTCAATGATTATTTGGTAACTCAAGTATATACTTCCTTTTCCCTTATGAACCAAAGAAAACATCATGAATAATAAAATATATTGGTAAACAATACAAAAATATTCTGGAGGAAGAAAATTCAAGGAAACGTAATTTAAAAAAGAAATTTTAAATTACATTTAATTGTCCTTTTCATTTGAAACTTAAGCTTTAGGAAGTTATTCGGCATTTCTGATTGTTACCACCGAATTTCGAATCAACACAAGGGTTATATTGGCGATAAACCTCGTAATTTTAAACAACCGTCAAGTGACGAAGATGACACCTGATCTGGCACCACACCCTGCAAACTTCCACATCACTCCAATGTGAGAGATCTTACTAAGCATCTATAAAATTGGTCGTTTAATTTTCTTATAAATATTAAATTCTAATAACTTTTTCTTTACGTTTGTTCTTAGTGCAACGGAAATTGGCAGTAATTAGCGTTTTTCCTAACTGTGAAAAGTTTATAATATAAAATTGGGCTGCACGCGACTAAAAAATAAACTAATAAATGGAAATAATAATCGGATCAATTTGTCATTCCATGCTTTAAAAAGAAAGGATTATGTCTGCTCTTTTTTTATTTTTTATTTTTTTATCATGCGCCATCGACTTTAACGTTGTGTTTTAATAAAGAGATCATTTAAAGGTGATCTCACGAGCTACAAATGTCTGAATGTAAATTTATATAAATAAATATTCATTGTCCATCAGAACTGTCAAATATGGAAGAAGCAGTCACAATTTTTTTCGGAACGTAGTATCAATTTACAGTCCTTAAGCGACGACTCGCACAATGTCACGTACTGGCAAGGATGAGAACGTTGGACAATATTTAGGAGAGGAAACACCGAGAAAAATCTTGGCACGCTTCTCACGAAAAGCTATACCGCCACATTAACTCTTAGTCAAACCGTAAAATGCTCGCGGGCTAAGGATCACTCCTCCCCCGAAACGATGCCCCACCCCTGGAGGGCGGTCCCTTGGGAAAATCAACCGATCATGAAAGAGAAGGAGGCTGTAACAGTCGCCCATTTGCAGCTCTCTTCTTTTTTTTTTTTGTTTGTTTTTCGTCCGGAACTGTGTTCTTAGGACAAGTCAAATTTTTTTAAATGGACGTAATCCTCATAGAAACGCCGATAACGATATAACTTCCTTTCGGTGGTTTTTATTCTTTTATATGATGTGTGGCATCGTTTTTGATATTTTGTTTTTTCATATAAAGAAAAAAAAATGAAGGTATAATAATAACGCTACAAAAAGTCGAGAGTAATCTTTATACTTGAAGAGGAAAGATTAAAAAATTATTCAAACAGAAAAGGTATCTTTGATATTAACCCTTTAACGGACACAAAGCTAAAATACACTTTTCTTTGATAAAATACTTGATAAATGTAATGTTCTCATCCTCTATATATAAACATTATTTACTCACACAAAAAATATCTCATCATGGATTTTTTTTTCCTGGGTGGTGGCTAGACGTTATAGCCACTGCGCACTTAAGACATTTAACTTACTTTTCAGGACAGAAATAATGAATCATATTACAATAAACTTTTTACGAAAAATTTACATTTATGTAATAACTATTTCAATAACAATTAAATATAAAGTATAAGTGTAATTAAATAATAGAATAACTGTACAACATATAATATTTAATTAGAACATACATATAGAATACTTAGAATATACATTGAAATTGGTATATATCCACATTTTATATTTTATTTAATTTTAGTATAAAAATTTAGAAATAAAATAATATTTTTGAGAATTTAAATTAGTTATTTCACACACACACACAAATTTGATATGCTATTTACTGTGGAACTTTATAATATGCAAACCTTTTGTCCGAGCTGAAAAGCTGTAATGAAAGATTTTCGAACCCGAGAATCTTGTACCACATATTGTAAACGAAGTTTGCTTATATTTCCGACCCCCAACATTCTCACATGATTCTAAATGAAAAGCGAAAATTTTTAGGTCACTTTTCAGTTCTATGTGGGCAGTGGATAGAGCCTCTATACACATATAAAATCAGGCAATGTTGTTTTTGCTAATGTCACCTGTCTGACGTAGTCAGACCGAGGCCTACGAAATTCATCATGAAAAAGGGCAAGATTGTACACCCGTCGTTAGCCATAGCTTTGACCACCATGCAAGTGACAGTACGATTTAGCTTGTTTCCACCCCAATATTGAGGGAGAACACCCTGAGGGTGATGCGAGTGCCTCAAACCCACCTTCCCCTTCCACCAACCTCACGAGAGGACTTGCGGCTCTAGAGAACCCGCATGCCGCGAAGGCACTATACATTTACAAACATCCATGCTTTCTCCGGATTCAAACCTAGGCCCTACGGCATCGTAATCAAAGCCACTAACCACTATACCGGATGGGCGGCTTTCATATATTTATAACTAAGTGAGACACTCTGTGAGGCAATTTTTTTTAATCATACACGTGAAATGTTAATCAATTAAACATAATTAACGTTCTTAAAGTGCTGTAATAGAGAAAAGCTCTGGCTGATTTTATGTTGTAAAATTATGAAAATGCTATACTTGCATTTCATCTGACCATATATGTCAGAGGTGAGTCCCGCGGGCCACATGTGACCCACAAAGGGATTTTTTCTTTCAGCCCGCCGACATATATCTATGAACAAAGTTTTTCTTTCATGAAGACCAACAAGAGAGAATATAGATGAAAGTTGGCAGGCATTGCAGGTTGTCATGGTTATTTCAACAAGCAATCTCACTTCCGATGTAAAAAAATCGTAGAAAAGTGTTATAGAACACACTTGTCTTATTAAATTGATTTCAAAATTAAATGTGCTTTGTCTTTATACTCGTAGATATGAAATTAGCTCAATAAATAGAATAAAACTTCCATTATTTTATTTACCTTATATTTATTGATTGTTATGGTACAATTTATACCTTTTCTGAAAAGCAAAGTTAACTGATGAAAGCAATCACACACATTTTAACCTTTTATCGACCGCATTATGATTTACTGCAGTTTTTTTTCATGGGATATATATAAATATTTTTTTTTGAATCACTGCATTCAAATTAAGGGACATACATAAACAAAATACTCAACTTCGGAAAATTTAATTAGTTAGAGCTAATTAATTAATTAAAGATATTCAACTGTAAAATTAATTATATAGACTGTTTACTTAAAATAAATAGTCAAATCGTTTTCTAAGGTCTGAAGTTACATAAAAAAAATAAGACACTTAAATTTTGAAATTAACTATTTTTTCGGGACAAAGATGATAATTACTCGCAATCCGCTGAAAACGCCGTCAGCTGAAAACACAATTTCTCCTATAAAACTGTTCGACTTTCCCCTAAAATACTCATCATAGAACACGTACTGCCATATATCTTGGAAGAGTGGATTTCAAAGAATATATTCATGATAAATATCGTCAGAATATTCGTACAAATGGTTATTCTACGTAATTTTAAAGTGAGTGGTACTTATAAGTACCACATCGGTCGATAAAGGGTTAAAAGGATGGTACCAACTTTGGTATCTCCGATTCCTCAATGTGGACCGCTAGCCAAGTTAATTTCTCCCCCCTGGTATATGTCATCATCTTTTACATTTGAATCGAGTCCATAATCCTTTACAGTCACGAAAAGATGGTTAAAATCAATAGTTAAAGTATGCGTTGAATGGAGCAACTTGAATAAAAACTCGTATAAAAGCAATATTCGGTTTTCATATCATGATAGCAAAAAATGTATAATAAATTCTTCACAAATTTTATTCCACATTGGTAACATTTTGCTTAAAGTGTTCTTGGTGGTTGGGGGAGTAGACAAGTTTAGAATAAAAACATGAAAACAAATTTAAACAATTGACTCTTTTCAAATATTTAATCACTATGCGGGAAGGGAAAATCCCGAGGTGTAAAATTGGGAAATAGTGAATGCACTCTGCTCTCAGATGAGGAGCATCGGAATATTTTACGTGGTGTTTCGCACACTTGAAAAGAAATAAAACATCCACGGCGATAAACTCCTGCTTTTTCCTTCCTTCTCCTTCCCAATTGCAGCATAGGATCGTGTATCATAGCGCAAATGCACCGCACTTTCCTCGCTATAGTGAAAGAAAAATAAATAAATCGAGGCATGGTCTCCTAAAGTGCAAGAAATATATCTCCCACTTCCAATTTTTCTTATTTCTTGTGAATAACAGCCTGCAAAGGTCGAAGCTCAATTCGTTTTTACCCTTGTTCAGTAAGAGTAAAAAGGCATGGAAAAACGTAAGTTTTTGGAGTCATCTGCCATGCAAAACACGCTACAACGATGACAGTGGAAAACTCTTAGCCTGCTAAAATATGCAAGAACCCTGCTTGCTTTCACCATGAAGCAGTGCAGGGCTGAATAATACAAGACATCCTCTGTTTTGCTTCTGTCAGAATCTTTTTCAGTTCGACTTTTATTTGTTTATTTTTTTATCTTGTAGTCCAATAGAGAAAAAATATCATATATAAGACGCAGGAAATACGACGCTCACGTCCGAAGACTTCGCTACGGAATATTCTCTTTTCATGATCATTTCTTGAACTTGATTTGAAGTTTGACGATATTTCCGAGTGTCTAGCTGCAGCTTTTTTCACCCTCAGTAAAAAGCATCTTTGGATATTGAATGATAGGCTACGTAATAACTATAGAAAAGGGATGGAAGCGTAAAATCAGTATTTTATTTTTCTTGGAGTATACGTTTCGAATTTTGTTGCCAAGAAGTCGCATTTTTTTTAAGAGAGAAGGAAGTCAACTGTGAGATTGAAAACGATACAATAAGAATTTTCTAAGTGGTTTAATATTTGAAAGTTTTATTTACTTAAAGAAAAACAATCTTGTAAAAAATAATTGATGTAAACATAAGCTAATTTTTAAATTAAATTTTAAAGTTTGTGTAAATAAAAAATAAATAAATAAATAAATAAAAATAAAAAAAAACAGAAAAAAAAATATTTATGGAATGTAATTAATTAGTCCAGGACGAATTTTGTTAATGTGAAATTAAATTACAATTTGATTAGTTAATCACGATTTCTGAGAAAATAGCATCTTTTCACATCTAATATATTAGAGAATTATCTTTTAAGATTCACAGGGTATATTCTACATAAAAAATTACTATTAATTAAAGCGAAGTGACAATAAAAGAAAATTAAATGACATTCCTAATTTATTTTTTATGAGTTATAAGCATTAATTGCGATTTTTTTAAGATAAAAATAAGTTGCAAAGATTGAAGTTAAAAAATTGTTATGTAGGAATATCGATTTAGAAGCCATTAATACATTGAATATTCTTGCAACCTGCATTTATATTAACCATTAATTCTAAGCAACTCTCAAAAGTAATATAACCGTATTATTAATACAATGCAATAAAAGCCTTTAAAATACATAGCTTTTAAAATATAGCAATATTTTGTTAAGAAAGCTCTTTAGTTATAAGTAAGTAACATTAAAAAAATGAGTCTAAAATCTTTCTAATCTAAGAATTAGTTAAAATCTTTCTCGTTATTAAGTTTGAAATCTTTCTATTATATATATATATACAGGGATACATACATGTGAGTATGTGTGAGTAACAATCGAGTAACTTTCTGGCAACAAGAATAATGACAGTTAGAAAAGATACACATTTCAAAAATTACATTTTAAGCTTATGAATCTTAATATCTCAAAGGAGCTTCTGAACAGAATGAGTTTTCCCTTCAATACACGAAAGTAAAACCTTAACTCATAACAACAAATAATAAATCATAACTTTTAAAATCAATTTTTTAGCAAAAAAAAAACGTTGAAATACTGCCTTTCCCCACGATCCCATTGTTACTGTATATCTTCAACTCGGCTACAACAGTACATGAATAAAAGAAACTTCCAAGTTTTAAAAATTAGAGAAGTTCGCGAATTCTTCGACGAAACTTCGTTATCATTGAAAAGTTCAAGTTATACCTCTCGGACACCGGACATGAAATACTTCTAATGCAATAGACAACGAGTTGCACGAGATTCATCACTTCGCAACCATTCATTGGTTAGATAGGCCTTATTTTATTTCAGTAAGCGTACAGTATTCCACATCTTTCCTCAACTAAAAGATTTTTAAAGGAAATTACGTTTTCCCCCTACCCATTTAAAGTATCAATTGAGACATGACGGGGAACAATATCGTATTTCCAACAGTTGCGAAGTTCATTTGTGAAACGAAGGCAGTTCCAATGATATGTCCAGTTTCTTTTTGGGTTATAGAAGAAAGCCATTGGGGGTACCATGTGAGGAATGCTAACTACTGTTAGATTAGATTTAAACTTTTTCCGGCGTTCCACTTTAAACTCGAAATTCTAGGAGCGCCTCCTGTTTCGGCTTAAAAAGCTGAACGACCCAGACTTCTGTAGGTAGGGATGTCTTCTGGGAGCCCTAGTAAGGAAGTTTATTAAATTTTAGAAGCTTGTCTTCGTGATTTCATTGTCAAAATGTCTTCCATCACGATGGTCAGCAGACAAAACGAAAATTTATTTTCGATGACGAACTTTTTTTAAACTATATTCTGAGAACGATAACAGCATAATAACGAAAGCAATTGATGATATGTTATGAAAAATGCGCAAGACTTAATAATTTCTTGATTTAAGAGAATGAACAAAAGAGATGCTTTGAAGATAAGAAATAGAAGATTCTGCAGAAATTTAATTTAAAAAAAAATAGTGTAGATTCAATATTTAGTTTGATTCAATTCTTTTGAATAATTTGTTTAAATGAACACTTCATACTGACTGAAACACACTACGTATGCTAAACTTTGAAAGATAAATATGAAGTTTGAAATCATTAAAAACTAATTATATAATGATAAAAAAATATTTATTTTATTTTTATGTAAACATTTAAAGTAATTTTAACATTTTCTTTGAAAATCATGCTGTTAAAAACTAAATAAAAATTTTATCCATTTTGACTGCCTAGGAGATAATTTTAATAAGCTTACATGGAAAAAAAATAGTGAATTGTTACAAAGATTCAAGTTATCATATAGAACTAAAAAAAATCAAAGCAGTTACGATAACATACACTAAACAAAAGAAATCCCTTTGTATAATAAAAATGTAGATCAATTTCTTTAAAAAATTATTTCAATACAAAATTAGTGCTAAAATTATTCAAGCGAAAAGAAAAGAAAAAAAATGACATTTTTCTAAATTTAAGTTTTAAACAATTTTATAATAGTATAATACTCAAAAGGGAGTTACATTAAACTATATCGTAAGAAAGAGAGATGTATACATATATCGAAATATTAACAAGCGCTTCAAAAAATAATTGTTTTGGAAATGATTAAAATAATTCCCAGTCGAAAAAGGAAATAGACATACAAAAAAGGAAGTAAAGAATTGCGTAGATTAGGTTATTATTTATATTCTCCCAAGGAATAAAAATAGAAACAAGAGAAGAAACACGAAAAATTTTTAAAGCAGATATATTACTTTCCCTGAGACTTTCATCTCTGCTTGCAGACTAATGAAATCAAAGAATTCGGTATTCCCGCTGAATGACAAAGAAATAGAAAGAAGGAAAACATCCGAATATGCGTCCACTTTTCCTTTAAAAACCTAGTTGGATATATATGAAGAGATAAAAAAGAAGAATCTATTTCAATTGAGATTGGCGAATTTTCCCAACGCTGAAAAGCGGAGCATCATGAAGCTTCGTTATATATCCAGATTTGCTACTTCCATTGTTAACTGCAGCCTTTTGAATGGACCACGAAGCTGGAGGCGTTTTTCTTGTTAACTCGCAACTCGTTTACACTCTTCTTTTTCTCTAACTTTTTTCTCCCTATCTCTCAATCCACCCTCTTATCCTTTTCCCCGATTCATTCTTAGCGTGGCGGGTCCGCTTTTGTATAGACGTGCATCCCCATTCTGCACATATTTATCGTGGAACGCGCGTCAAGATAAAAAAAAAAAGGAAAAAGGAAAGAAAGAAAGAAAGAGAGAAAGAAAGAAAAAGAGAAAGAGAGAGAAAGAATAGGAAAAGAGAGGGAACGTAGAAGATAGACAGAGCGCACTCGATACAGCAACGACCAAGATACGATAGGGAGAAAAATGTTAAAGATCATTGTGTTTTTTCCGTGTGAGTAGGGCGATAGTTGTTCTTCACTTACTGGGGGTCTCTAGGGATAGACTCCCCGGCACGACGTTCGCATCTGTAATGAAGAGTTCGATCCCCAAGTCGCATTTCTTTTCGACACTTTCAATGGCATGCATATCGAGCGTTTGCGCAAACCGCACGACACATCAGCATACAAATGCACTTCCATCCCTGTCCTATCCCTCCCCCAACGATTCCGCTCCCGCCTTTCGCTCCCTCGTGGCTCGTAAGGACACAAGGCTCCGATAAGGGGAAGAATTGCATAAATAAACAGCTCTTCCGCTGACAGCCTGAGCTTTTCTACCTGTAGGACTGCGTTTTCTGACCCCACCGAAATGTGTTTTGTCTTCCGAAATTTACGTCCGCTAATCAAGGAGGTTGGGGTGCGGATGAACGCCGTGGGAAATTTGGACCCTGGGTCGAAGGAGTGAGGAAAATATCCTTGGGGATTGCGACAAATTTCTCCCTTCTTCGCATTAGCCACAACAGAGCTTTTATCTCAAAGCTTTACAACCCAACTGGGAAGGCCCGCGTCTCTCATCCATCTTCGAGGGTGGGCGGGATCCTTTCTTCCTGCGCGCCCACAGGGATGCCCCGGAAGAAAGAAACGGAAATAAGCACGATCCCACCATCCAATCCTATGGCTCCACTCTTTTCATACTCTGCACTTAACCCTTCGCTGGAAGATCTCATACATTTCGAATCATGGAAGGCTATTAACCTTCAAAGGAGCAACTTGTATACTGCTAGTCTTACTTAAAAGATACAAAAGATCATCGCCTTGATAGCTTGGTGGTTAGGATGATGGACTGCAATCAGAAACGTTTGACGAAAACTTTAAAATGCCATTAACAGAGCTGTAGATTGAATTCCTGTCTTACGGTGAGGTAAAAATACAATTATGTGTCTTGAGTGCTAAATTTTTCTTTAAAGGCGTCAATTTAATCAACCTTAAATAAACCTTATTTACTGTTTGATGGATCACTAATTAGTGTATAGTTTGTTGCTGAAGGGTTTTTATAGTAAGTAAGAATAATTATCAGGAAAGGTAATAAACTTTATTTACTGGTAAATAAAATAAAGTACCAATAATTTTGGTAAATTATGAAACATATATATATATATATTCAATTATTTTAAAAGCTTAAGCATCTATTTCTTTATATATAAAGGATCAAAGACTTGCTACAAATAGCTTAAATGAATGACATTATACTCCAATAGCTTCATAGCAAAAGTCAACATTCGAAATAGAAACCTAAATTGAAGTCCAATCCTTAGCAGGTTTTAAAATATCATTGCACACACACAAGGTATCAATTTAAAAACTTTAAAACAATTGCTTAACAGCTAAAATGCAAAGTGCTTATAATGACATTCTGCAGATATTTTGATGCTTAACATAAAGTAAGAGAAAATGACGAAATAGTTCTTACCAGAAATCGTCGCATATCTCTGGGATTACCAGCATTTTTTAGACAATTCTGATTACATTTCAAGAAGAATTTCAGGAAAAACCTGCAAATATGAAACAATAAGCTTAGAGTACAATAAGACATAGATACACTAAAAAAGTTTCAAATAGTGGAACAAAATAAATTAGATATATAAAAATAAAAACTAAACTGAGATTTAAAAATGTTAAAAGTAGTTCAGGTTCTCAAAAATGGAAAATAAATTAAAATAAAATAAAACATAACATAAATAACAAACTCCATATTTATTAAATTTTTCTTCATACTGGATAAACATATGAATGCAATAGTTTATTTGCATTAATTTGCTTAAAGTCAGTTTCATTCGATAGAGATTTCTTAGATAAGATTCAATAGTTTAAAGTGTAGTTTTTTGTTCTATTTATACAACAGTTACAATTTCCAACTAATAGTGAATGCGTAGACTTTATCATTATTCTCAATACAATACTTAAAAAATGGCATCTTCCTTTTTTTTAGATGGATTAATATTAATTCAATGTTTGTTAAAAATAACCCTGATTCTAAAGGATATTTTTTAAAAACACATTACTTATATAAATGTTTAGTAATTATGAAAATACTGAGTTAAACTATTTATATGCATTAATGCCACACTATAATAAAACAATATTTTAAATACCATTTAAAAAAGAATGTTTCGATAAATTAAAATTGTTTCACTTTTCTACTATTGTTTTGAGCAACAGAACTAGAAAGAAAGTATTTAAAAAACTATACAGAAACAAAATTTCTTCACCAAATACATAGAAATCTTAGAATTGTAATCGCGAAATATAACCAGAATCTCTTCTTGAAAACACATTTGCAAGTTGTAGATAAACGAGTCGACGTGAAAAATTGGGTAAGGACTGGCTAAAAAAGAAAAAATCCACTAGTCTAAACTGCGATACTTTACTCTCTTTAAACCTTTTACAAGCGATTGCCGGTGTCACCGTTTCGATAATCCATTTAAAGTCGTCAAGACGCATGTAGCAAAAGGCGTAAAACAAGTATGAAAGAGAAGAATCTGCTCCTAATTATCCCTTAGTCACCATGGTTACCTCGGCATCATCAGATGTATTTCTATAGTCGTGTGTTTTACTTGGGTTATTACTGTTCGAACTCTTCAGCCCCATTAACCGAAGACAAGTGTTGAACAGAGTAAATAGGGAAGGGGAGAGGGGGTGAAAGTTTGCAGGAGGAGCCGAGAGAGCTCCAAAAGCAAGGAAAAACGCTTCCTGAACTGTCATTTCCTGACGGAGCCAGTGTTCATAAATTTTGCATTCCATAATACCTTCAGGTAGGGGGCAAATGGATGTTAGTTTTAAATAATAGATAGACCACCAAGCGCGCACGGGCATATTCATTTTCTAGCTCTAAGCCCACACACATATTCACTCTCAGTCTCTTTTTCTTGGACAAACAGTGCCGCCTTGTACAATATATACTCATTCCTTCACATGGAAGCCGTGAACCGCATGTTTTCTCATTTCTTTCCAAAACACAGTCTATCATTGACCACCTGTCTATTTCCCATTATGTTTTATATACGTTAGGCACTCCTATATATAGGCGTATTTTTATACAGCTTTGGCGCTGGGATTTCCAACGATCATCATTCTTTCATATTATACTGGGGGTGCACTCATTAAAATAGCTCCATTGCTTCCAAAATTTGTCCCTCGGGTGGTAAGAAGGTGTTTCGAAAGGAAACTTACATTGCACGTCAGACCCCCGCAAGGAGGCGGGTATAAATACCTACCTATCTTCCTCTTGCCTTCTTTATCCCATTACTCGAGGGATGTACAAAGCATTATTGGCAAAGCTTACAAAACGGTAAAAAATGAGGCAGTCCCTCGGCTGAGGTACGCTGGAAAGCAGAATTGACGGCTAGACTACTTTGCATAAATTGAGCACGATAGTCAGTGTAAAAGGTTATCTTCATGTCAGAAATATGAATTTTTGAAAACTACTGGATTTATCTTCGTAGTACGATTTATATCTTATCACAAACAGTTTGCAAGCCCGTATTTTTAAGGGAATAAGAAATGCGGAAATGCTGAAGAAAATAAAAGCGGAAAAGGAATTCGATTGAGGGTAAATTGGGTCTATAGTCGGAATATTTCCTTCTCTGCGAAGTAGCTAATGAATGTTTCGTAGTGAAAAATAAAAATGTTCGACAAATGGTTCCCTGATTCAATAAATCTTACATCTGGAAAAGGTATAACACCAGTTTATTGAATGTATTTCGCATGCACACGCGAGACTAGACCCTCTGCTTTCGGTCGCGCATGCGTCAGTAAATGAAGTACACTAGCTGCAGTAGCTAGAAATAAAGTGAATGCTAAATTAATTAACAATGCTTGCTTAAATGCGTATTATTTGCATGAGAGAATCTCCTCTTCTGCTCATTCGAGGGCTTTGATGTGAAAGAGGTTCCTGTTAAAAGATCACGAGAGGATAGTTTCCCTTTTCTCTTTCTTTCGATAAGTTAGCCATTTCATCGCTATGTTCATCAGCACCACAAGGGAGTGAACAAAATACACAAAGCAGCGTTAGTGCTGAAAACTCTCCAAAACTAATCATATTACTGCAGCGATAATGATGATGATAAAATTTATGGCTGTGTTTATCATCGCTGCTTGAGGCGGTTCTTTGTATTCAAATATGCATTCCGTCAATTTTTCCACTGCCTTGATCCTTAAACGAAGGCCTGATAAGACTCGTCGCCATAACGGAGCTTCATTACAATCCGCGGCTCTTACTTATCGCTGTAGTGGATCCGCGAAGTTCGGAGCATTTTTAGGAGTCCGAGCGTGTGATGAGAATCGCTCAGCGGAAGGGGAAATTGGCGGATAAGAAGCAAACGCATTAATCCAACGATCGAATGATAAAAAAAAAATGTCAAATTTTGGGAGGTAAATATAGTCTTCCGAGACAATGCTTTTATGCGCCGATAAGACTTGTTTTAGACCATGACTTAGCGTGAAGTTTAGAAACTCCACTATGGTAGGATGGGTAGACCACTAAAAGTTTTATTCGAAGTTTTGTCCGTTCATTTTTTTTTAAGCCAATGAACAATTTAAATACAGAAATGTAAATAATAAAAGATAAGTAGTGCTTATAAAAGTGAAATATGATTTTTTTTCTGAGTATTGTGTGTGTGTTTGCCTTTTAATAGTCACTTATGTAAGTTGTAATTAAATATGTTTGAACTATACATGCGTAAGTACTTCAGAAAATTCAATTTTAATATTTTTTTATGTATTGTAATTTTTATTAGAATAGTAATTAATAAGAAAACGGGAGAAAAAAAGGTCCAATGTTAATAACCTATGAACCTTTCTGTGAAAAAAATGCGTTACTAATTTGTACATAATTATGTAAAAACAACAGATAAGTGAGTATAAATGTTTGAATGTGTGTTCATCCAGGAATTCCTTATAAATGTGTATAAATATATTCTCTGTCATATCTGTCTCTTAGTAGAGATTATTAAATACCACATATATACTATATATATTTAAAATATGGTTGTTTATGGGTTAAGAAGATTTTTTAAATCTAGGATCCTTTCTAGAAAGACAAAATTTTTAATTTACAAAACGCTAGTCAAAACGTGTTAACATATGCATCCGAAACTTTTACAATGACAAAAGTAGAGGAAAACACATTCGTAATTTTTGAAAGTAAGATTCTACCGAGTATACTTGGAGGTAGAAATAAAAGCGGTAATTGGAGAAGAAAAAGTTCAATTTTGAACTATATACAGGATAAAAACAACCTGACACTATCAAATACATTAAGATAAATAGAATGAACTGGAGGACCCATGTCTGACCTGAATGCATGATAACAACTGTATAGGTAAGGTATGGCTTCTTAGACTGACTGAAATCAGAAAGCAGGGAAGACCGCGGTTGAGATGGGCTTATTCGGTGGAATGTCTGATTTTCTCGCAATTAATGAAAAGAACTGGAGGTCAAAGATCAATCAGGAGTCGTTATGGAGAAACCTTCAGAGGAAGGTACTGGCTCATAACTGGGCGGTTTAATCATTTATGATGATGATGATGTACTATATATATAAATTTTTCTTATCCATAAATAAAATAAACGTGCAGAGATATATCAAAATGATTTTCATTCACTATTAAATACAGACATGGTAAGCAATCTCTATCATTATTTTTTTATGTAACTGAAAACCAATCCGTTGTACACTTTTCTTAATTCTATTGATTCTTTCCAATAAGCTTAAATTAAGTAATTTAAATCCTATTGATTTTTTACTACAAATTTTTGAGCAAGATAGAATGATCTATTCCTGCGACACACTAAAATACGATTATCTCTTAGAAGAATGGAAAGATTTTTTCACTAAGATCCTGATAAATCATAAAATTTCTGGAATTTTAAAACGTTATATTTTATTTATATTAAATTCAGATGTCCAAAATAGAAAAAAAACTTAATGTACAGATATACATTCAAAAACTAGTTAATTATTTTGATGCGACATCATAAATTTTTAGCCATCATTCTCATTATTCATAAACACTTGTTTTCAATAATTTTACACACACATTGTCTACACATATTTCAAAATAAAGTCGAAAAGAAATTAATGTGAAAAAAATCCTTCAACTGTGTGGAATATTATCAGACTAATGTTACTCTAATGATGCTAACTATCTGTGCATATTTAAATCAAAACTGATTTTTAAAAGTAAAAAAAAAAAATCAATATCAAAAATATCTTGGCAAACATATTCAAACTCATAAAAACCCTTTAAAATTAATTAACCAATGTTAAATTCAAAAGGAAATAACAGAGTCCAAGAATCGGCTTTATCTTAATTCTATTCGAATGTATCATCGATGCGTGTATCGTCGACCTAAGTCACCTAACTGAAAACGTTTAAGAAGGCATCGGCAAAAAAGACTGGGAATCTATTGTAATAAGGCAATGTCATCGGGCGCATTGCAGAGGAAAATCGCTGGACCTGTGGGACTCACCTAAAAGATCTCTAAAGAGCAGACAACCCGAATGGGTCATATGACTTGTCTGCGGCGGCCTTAAAACCCAGATGTCAGACGCTCTTGTCTAATCCCTTTGAGACCTCTTAAACCAGATTTGGGGATTTACCTGTCCCTCTTAACCTCCGCCCACAGGGAGATCACTAGACGCCTTAGACTTCGCGGCCCATGTCCTGTGGTTCAAAGCTTTACTCTCCGTGGCTATTTTTTCTTACGCACTTCTTTCCTCAGCTAACTTATCTTTTTATTTGTCTAATCTTTTTCACACGTGTTTCCATTTTTCTCCCCTTCTATCTAACTGTAAAAGAAACACTCTTATTACTTCTTTTGCTATTGATAGAATATTTTTCCCTTCTTTCTTTTCTTTTTGTCACTTGGCGGTATTTGAAACGGGTTTTCCAGAAATATATGCAAGTGGCTTTTGCTGGCTTACTGCAATATATTGCATTTTTTAACATTTTATTTTACCTTTTCATATTTTTTTTCATGTCCTCCTGCTTTTTTTTTAGCTCTGTTTAATTTTTTCTCCAAACTTTTGCTTTTGGGAAGACAAAAGAAAAAAAGGGGGGAGGGGGAAGAAGGCATAAAAAGCCGGATATATGTCGCTGGATTTATTAATGTCAGCTACATATTTATTAACTTCTACAAAGAAAAATTAAAGGTACACAGGTGAAAAATTAACTTTATCATAAAATACTAAATAAGATTGCAGTTTCCGGACGAAGAAACACTCTTGAGAATTTTAGAGTTATTTGTTTCGAAATGAAATAAATGCTTAATCAACAAATTTAAAAAAAATGGTAATAACTAAATTAATTTTATAGATAACACAATCACATAAAAATTAAAATACTTTCACAGCTAATAGATTTTCATACATTAAATTTAATTAATTTTTAATTTAAAGTTAAACTTGTGATTATTTTATTATTATGTTCGTTATTGAGATGCTCAATTTTTGTATTTTGATATTTATTATTATTATTTTCTTATTTTTGATTTTCACAAGAATTTGTCTTTCATCCTTATATATATATATGTGTGTGTGTGTGTGTGTGTGTGTATGTGTGTAATTTAACACAAATGGGAAAGGGGTGAGTAAATGAATATTAACGTTGCACTCTTCAGCTACTCGAGGGATTTTGGTGACGGATCTCGTAATTTTGAACCTCGGTCAAGTGACGAGGACGACACCTGAGCTGACACCAGGGACGCAGCTATCACCGTATCAATGATACGGATCAACAAGATTCATAAAACATATAAAAAAATCGTAAAACTTTAAGCAGCCTCTAGAAAAAGCTCCCAAGGAAGTTTGATTCATGGTCCACTCAGGACAAACTACGCCAGAGGCTGGCACCCCTCCCCCCACACCTAACCTCCACATCACACCAACAAACGGGGAAGGAACTCACATTGGGGAAACTGTATAAAAGATATTTAATTACAGATGAGAAGGTAAACATTTACAAATTAGGAATGAAGTGCCTTTCCGCACTGTCAGCTGACTCTTGCGCGAGCCGGCAAAGTCCAAATCCCCCTCCAGACACACATGGGGGTTCAAGGTTCAGTTCGTATAAGGACTGTGGGTGAGGTTCACAGCTTGCACATTAGGGTGTATTCTACTGGTTCTGCATCTAGCATGTCCGCTGTCACGTGGTGGATTCGGTTACAACACACACACACATATTCTCTACAAACAAGAGATAACATCCAACAATCACATTCGAAAAACACATGGACAGTAGGAATATATATATATATGCATTTAATGATTATTTATTTCAAGTCTCTTGAGATGGTTATTTTCTTTTAGTTAATTTGGTCCGAATCCCTGCAGGACATCACGTGACACTTAATTCTTTTTATTTACGCTCTTAATGGGAAATATCATTTTAACTGCAGCTTTGATTCTTAAAATTTGAAAAAAAAGTATCGTCAAATTTTTGCCACTAGCTCTGTCACAATATTGCATCAATCACCGAATCCGACCAACTAGTATAATAAGGTTAAAAAAATTCCTGCGATTAAAAACACTCTCGAAACTTCTTTGATAAAAATATAAACTAAAGATTTTGAATTGCGAAAGAGCTTTTGTCCGATATGAGCATCACTCGCGCATTTTCTTGTTGCTGCTGCTGTCTTTTTATTTTGCAAGCTTTTTTATGTAATGTGTGTAAGAATCCTCGTAAATAAACACATGCGATCGACATACCTTTCAAAATGTCCTTCGCCCACAGGCATATGCAAAATATCAGAATCCTCGATCTTCACACATACACGCACACAATATATATATATTAATACTAAGAACACTCAAGAAATGATAAATAGTTTATTAAATTATTGTATATTCATGTTTAGAAACATAAAATATATTTGAAATTCTTGTATATTTGAACGGGTAACTCAAAAATGTAACTTAACTACCACTTGCTAATATTGGTGTATACGTTATATACAAAGAAAAAAGTTATAAGGAATTTGTGAATTATTGTTATTGTTATTATTCTGAATTTGGTGATTTCAAATTTCTTAAAATTTAAAGAAGGAAGATTTAATTTAATGTTTTACACAAATTTATTATTTTTCTTAGAAATTATGAGCATCTAAAACGTATGTTGACAATATTATTTATATGATTTCCAAAATCTTATGGGCTTACATTTTATCTGTGCATTTTTAATTTTATATCTCACTACTCTATTTTAAACTTCAACACACATACCTAAATTTAATTATAAGAAAACAAATCCAAAAAATCTATAAGCTTTTCCTTTTAGTTTCTTATATAATCTAAAAAATGCGCATTTCTTTTTTTTCAATGAAGATGTTTTGGTTCAAAATTTTTAAATTCCTCCCTGTTAAAAATCATGTAAATTTTTCCAAAAATTTGCAATTTTTGATAACAAGATTTTGAATCCCTCATACATAAGAGCCATAAATTTAGTGCAGAATATTAAATTTTAAGTGATAACACAATTATTGATTTGTCAAAAATTTAAAACAGTAAACAATGTCAGAATTTAATAATATTTCAAAGAACTTTTAGGTATACATGTATATATATATTTTAAAAATATTATTAAAAATTAAACCAGTGGAAAAAGTGAAAAAAAAAAAAGAACTCAGCTTATTACTGGATAAATTCTTCAGAGATGAGTCCTTCATAGAAGATATAAACATGTTAATATAATACTGTAAATCACACACACACACAGTGCTTCTCTAACTTTCTGTCCTTTCGACCCAATTTTCAATCATAATTTTCATCGCCCCCCCCCTTTCATACAATAACAATGTACTGAATTCAATAATAATATACTTTGACGCTAAAGCTACCGTACAACTTTAATTATAAAACGTACAAATTATCAAAATACTTATTAAATTCTGAATATAATTTTATGACATGCCCATAAAGTCAGTGGTTATTATTAAATATGTTCTTAACTTAATATTGTTAAAAATTAATTATGAAATACATTGTGCAGTACTGGTACATTTATAAGTCTTTTAAATCAGTGTGAATGCGTATTTTATTTTTTATTATGTCAGAATGTATTTTGTTTTACTTTCTTTCAGTAAATTAATAATTTTTTTAAATAATCTTTTTTAATAATCTTTAATAATCTTAATTCTCTTTTCGATATACTCGCACCCTCTATGTAATGTTATGACGCCCCTAGGGGGTCGCGCCACACAGTTTGAGAAACGCTGCTGTAAATAATGCAGATATTCTTAATTTTCTTTTAGTTCGGTTGAGATCTTGAATCAAAATACCAGAGTTATCAAAACAAACTTAACCTTAAATTTACAAAAAGTATTTTCAAATGATTTAGTCAAACTTCCTCTTTCTTAAACGTGTATATACAAAACTCCCTTTTTTTATCAACCTTTAGACCTTCTTTTTGTCGCTCGTTTTATTTCGGTAGAATACCATCTATGCAGCAGGTGGCCGGAATGCAATCTAAATTCCAGAGGAACGCGGTACTTTATCCCGAATAAACACCTGTTTTACCTAATGTGTGGCGCCCCCATTTTCCTTTTCTCGAGAATTTATCACTTAACTAAGCTGCTAGTCTCGGTTCCATCTATCAATCCCACCTGCGGATTCCTGGGCGAATAATTCGCAAATCTTTTCCAGGAGACCATTCTTCACCAAGAGCAGGTGGTCTGCAAGAAATCCATGATATTAGAAGAATATCAAATGAACCCAGTGGGATGAAAAAAGAGCAGGTACATTGAGGAAACCCGAAAACAAAAGAGAAACGAAAACTATAGAACCAAGGGAGGCGTATTCTGAGGGGTGGAGGATGTACAGGCACAGCGCTGATTCAACAGTGCGACATTATAATCTCAGGGCCAAATCCTTCCTGATAAATGGTGAAATCTGGGCCCTGTGAGTAATTGAAAACTCCCACTGGTAGCTGAAATCCCTAACATCCAACCTGATAGGGATCGGATCTAGGAGGATCAAAGTAAAATAGTGTGCTTCACTGTAAGGACCGAAGGTCCTGCCGTATTCTATGAGCTAAGGTAAAAAGGGCTGCCATTTGCTACTATTGTGGCGAAAAAAATATCACAGCGTGAAATACGCCAAAGAGCGCCAAAGCTGTCCGATATTAAAGATTGCTCTTCATCGAGCTTTTTTTCTTTATTTTCTGCCAAGGCCAAGTAATATAGTATTGAATTTTTTCACTTAAAGCGATTTTTAAATGGAATAATCAAATTAAAATTATATTATTTCAAAATATTCAATTTTCTGCAAAATATTTATAATCTAATACTGACTCAAAACGATTTCTCTACCGATGAACCAATAGAGGTGGCATTTCGATCTTCCTAATACTGTTCTAGCTCATAAATAATTTCATTTAAATAATTTATCAGTTTCTTCAAAAATTGCTTTACTCTGTTGTAAAAATACGAATATTTAGATATTAAAGAATAAGAAAAAATAGATGTTTAAAAATTACGAAAAAAAATTAATTTTAACCAATATGTTGATGTACTATTAAAAACTAGTTGATGTTTATTTAAATCACCTATTATACATAACAAATTTTATATATTAAAAAGAGTTGTAGATTTTGTGTGAGTGTGTTTTGTCTTCAACTGAAAAAATTAAGCATAACCCATAATCCAAGTTTACATCTTACTTTTTAACTATCAGATGTTTTTGTAATTTTGTATTTTAGATTAGAAAAAGTAAGTAATTAAAGTACTTTTTATTATTTAAAGTATATCTATAGAAAAAGAATAGTCTGCGATTGTATAAGTTGTTAAAAATTCGTGTGATATAATTCGTTTTTTAAGGCCCTTATATCGGTTTGAGAGGTATCTAAGTTTAAATAAAGTTTTAAAAATATAACTGATTAATTTTGAAATTTTTTATATATGTTTTATTTTTCAGAATAATGTTATTAGTATAAATATTTTTATGACCATAGATTGGTGATGCATATTTTTTAATACGCATGTAACCGAATATAGTAATCATATGTACTTCAGCCAACGTGTGAAAAAAATAAGTATTCAAAAAACTGATGAAGTGACAATAACAGTTCTGAAAACGTTTTAACAATGTTTAAATGACAAGTAGTGCTAAGTTTCTCGATACTTCAACTTATAAAATGGCAACTTACAAAAAAAAAAAAATAAAATCCATACATATATGTATAAAATTACAATCTTAACTATTTTTTTTTTCTTTTCTGTACTGAATATACAGACATAAACGTATATTTTAAGCAATACATATGAGAATTCTTTATATATAGAAACGACTTTATTGAAGCCCAGATCTATTTTTGAAACTTCATCGCCACATAGCGGGACTACAGCGCCAAATGTTTCCAATGTAGGTTTTAGAAGAAAGAAAGGAAATACGGATAGAGAGAAAATGGAGAAGAAAAAAAGGATAGAAAAAGCAATGCAGAGGGAATTTTTGTACGGCGGCACTCTTTCCCCATCTTTCTTAGAAAGCAGCGAGCTTTCCGCAGATAAATGGAGATAGAATAAGACAAGGATTGTGAGGAAGGGTGAGCCATTTGTAGCCTCACGATTTTTAAAGCTTAATGTGCACAATCTGCATGGCCTTTACATACAGCGTATTTTCCCTTTCATCCGATTTTAGAGACCCTCGCCTGCAAATAACAAAAACAAAAAATAGTGCCAAGACTTTAGGATGTTTTCGAAAACTCTATGTATTATGCATTCCTAACATTATTTTATCAGACGGACCTTCGACGTTAGAGTTTTTTTTTTGTTTTGGATATAGTTTTGAACTGTGGGACTTATCAAAGCTACATGTATTTGCATTAAGTTATAATTCTATTTTTAAATATTTATTTGTGAGTCAGAACTATTTCAATTCCCGCATATTGACTGACCACTGGATAAAAGTCATGCTTTAATTTTATTATTTCGGATTTCAGGTATAGAGAACATCACAAAATTGTAGATGCAAGAACAATTTCATAAATTACCCTTATTTTAGATTTGTTTTATTATACGATATTTTTTTTTATTTAACTTCACAGATTGAACCAATCACGAAATTTTCAAATTAATATTAATTTAAAAGAATAGAGCAATACCCAAAACACATCCAAATGTGAAACTTCTAGGAGCTTAACTCTAAGGTAATATGAACGGCCGCGGTAGCGGAGTGGTATAGGTATCGGATCGTGGCTGGCTTTGTCACGAGTTTGAGCCGAGTACCGCTAAAGACCCACCGTGTAGGGCAGCGATGAACGCTAAATCTGTCGAGAGCTGAAACGTCCTCCCATTGGTGTGGTAGTTAGGAGAGGGGGTGCAGCTCAAGTGTCGTCCACATCACTTGACCGTGGTTCAAAATTACGTGGTCCGTCACCAAAAGCCCTCGTGTAGCTGAAGAGTGTGACGTTAATATTCACTCACTAAGATAATATGATTGACGAGTTTGAAACGTGACTATTTAGCTTAAATATTCAAGAATAAATATTTATACAGGAAAATAAATAACAATATAAAAAACTTTCTTCACAAAACCTAATATATCTTTGAAAATACGAGATCAGTTTGAACTCTAAAACAAGTACCCCTATTCAGTTATTCCTATTTTTAATATTAATATATTGACTTGAATCTCATAAACTACATTATAGGTTAAAAATAATAATGAATGAGTTTTGTAGCGTAACTTATTAAATATTCCTTGTAATTCAAGGGTCTGAGGAACTTAATATATTTATTTTCTTATACTAAAATAATATTTTTTCTACTTCATTTTCAAATTGAAGAAATTTTTGATACATTAGTTGGCTATAATAAAATAAAAGAAGAGGAAAAAATAATGATAAATTGTCTTTTTATTATTTTTGCTAAATGTATTTTATTTTCATTTATATCATTTGAAATTGTTAAATTTTTAAACGTCAAACAGAAATCTACGTAATCTAAAAATTAGAAAAGGAGAAGAAAAATAGCAAATAAAAATAAAAGCTTAGGTACAAGATTTTAAAGTTAAAGAACAATATTTTTATCCTACTTTTAATGACCCAATGTTAGAAGATAAAAAAAATGTACTTGTAACAACTGAGAAAGAGAAAAGAAAAAGAAAAAAAAACCTAAATAAAAATAATTTTTTTTTACTTGTGCTCATTATTTAAGATTCCAACAAAAAAATTTCAATAATATCATTCATTTATCTATGAGATAAGCAACATAAAATTCCGTCTGAGTTTATTTAAATAATCTCACTAAAATGAAGAACACAGTTCCCCCTAAAATGTAGCCTTCATTGTCCTGTAAAAGTTTGATTAGAACCTTCAAAAATTAAGATAAATAGTCCAAACCAACTTTAAGGCAAAGTCTTTGCATCTTACCTGAAAAATCAATATTCTCCTGATCCCGCAAATAAGGTTATGAATTATCGAATATAGCCGAATAACGAAATACTTAATTGCAGTAACGTTATTAAGGATTGAGAGTATGTAACAAATGGGAACAATGAGCAAAACTAAGCATACGACAAAATAGCTTTTCCCCTAATTAATGTTAGAACATTAAGGAAATTCAATTTCGACTGTAGTGCGATATCCATATTTTATTCTGAAAATGCTTTTAATATTTGAAGAGAAGCGATTCATTTTCCTTTTCCTAGAATTAGGTTCACAATGTTTCACTTTTGGTATAACATGTAGAAATGACATTTCTTTTTTGAGGTCCAGTAATCTCTCGCTCGCTCTCTCTTTCTGTTGTGGAAGAAGAAAAGGAATATAATGATAAAAGCTTGATTTATTTTAATCGCAAAGGGATTTTGAGACGCGAAGGAAATAAACATTTTTGCTATACAATGGTTTATATAAAAATTATTCCGGAAACTCTTACAGTTAATTTATTAATTAAAATTTCTAGATTAAGCTTTTGGTAAGTATTTTTCGGTGATGTACATACTGAGCCAATATTTTTCATTTTACTTTACTGACATTTATGTGCATTAAATAATTAAACCTTCGATATGTATTGAAGCAAAAGAAAACTGTAAAATATCTTGTCTATTTCTTTCAAATGAGCTACATTTTTCAGTTAAGCCTATGCAGATACGGAAAATCCCAAAGTGTGAGAGCCATTTCATTGGTGGCCCCATCTTGTGGTGATTCCTTCTACCAATTTATTTACTCTTGAATTTATTCAGTGCAAGCTCTCTCTCTCTCGTTGGAGGGTAAATATTGCAGTGATTTAATTTTGCCGTGAGTACTAGGACCAAATTAATACTAAAGGGATCTCTTACATCCCACGTAATCATATGACATGAGTGTCTACAAATTTCTCATCCAGAAACTTCAATTGGGATCACTGGTGTTGCTAGCTGTGAGGGGGCCCTGTATCAAAATTTCTTCGATGCTCTTTTTTAGATATGGAAGGCCTGTAAGTGGTACTGTAGTAACACATGTTGGGGTCCCTGTAGCTTGGGGGGCCCATATCATTGATGCGGTTGATACGGTGGTAGCTATGCCTCTGACCAGGGTCAAACCGGCATCTTAGACTTACGAAACAGGCCTGCTACCTCTAAGCCATCAAGTTCACAGTCAGAGTTATATAAATGTCACCCTGTAAAGTTGCACAAAGGCTATTGACAACGCTACCTTTAAGCTATCGAGCCGACAAAAATGTAAAACATTGAAATTTTATCACATTACACTGAAAAAATTACTCAGTATACTAAACTTGAAATAAACTCAATTGGATGGAATAAGAACAATTGGATTCATTTTTATTTCAGGATATCATTTCTTGGAAACACTGAATGGTTTTGAGACAGGTGCGTAAATCGTACGAGCACGTGAAACTTTAAGATGCAAACCCAAAATTTTGTAGAAAAAAATGTACGGATTCCAGAATTTCAGTTTCATTAAACTACAAGATTGCATTACCTGAAAAGTTTGATAAGAATTCAAATTTTCTTCATTTACTTAATGTAAAAATATGTCTTGTCTTAGTGTTACTCAAGATAAGTGGAGTAATAATGGATGGCAATGAGATGAAATAGATAATTTAATTTGCACAAGTCGGCACTGTCAAATATTTGAAGAAAATTCTAAAAATTTATGCTGAAAACTATCCGTATTTTTGTATTTACGATCCTCCACACAAAAAGAGTTTCTAACCATAAATCCAGTAATTCCTTGGGGATCAGCAGAAAAATTTCAGGAAATAAAATATAATTCTTCATGTTTACGCAGATAAACAATAAAATTCAATTATTCTCACTTTAGGAATTCCGATGAGAAAAATTCAGTTTGCTTAATGTTTAGGTGTTATTATTAATCAAAATGTTTACTAATAATAACACCTAAATTTATAACTTTTATCATATTTTTATTCTCTTACAATTTAATTTTATAATAGTGTCGATTGTGTAACCTTTGGCAGAGATTACCACACTTTTTTAAAAGAAGTTTCCTTATCCACAATGAATAATCAAATTATTCACAATGAAAAGTCTGGAATAAATAAATTATGTTTGAAAATTTGGTTATGTATTATTATTATTACTACTACTACTATACTTGCATTACTCGGTAAAAGAAAAAAAAAGTTCCTGTAACTTGATTGCTCAAATGATACTCGGGGGAAAAAATTGATGGAAAAACTCATTTTAAATTAGAATATTAATATTTAATTTGAATATATTTTTTAAAGATCAATCAAAAAAATTTGCTTTTTTTATCTTTTAAATTTTAATTTTTATCAAAACACAGTAATTTAAAGATTTTAAATAATCTTCAGGGAAAGATTTAACTTTGAAGAAAAAGTTCAATTTATATTGTGTATACAAAACTCTATTATTTTTGCGAATATACACGGTACCTATGTATTTTTCTGAAGGTAGTTTAAATCATTTTATAAAAAAGAGCCTGCTTATCCAAAACCCGGGGGATAACAATACTAAATGCTATTCCAAGAAAATCGTTTACCTTTTTAAAACATTCCTGTTTGAATTTTTCAAATTTTCTTTTCAATTATAATAGGGAAAAAAGTTATCACCGCTGCTTCTTCAGCGAATTCATCCCCAAAACAAATATGACTGCAGTGTCGTCTTTTGATTGATAAAGTCGCATTATTTCGCCTCAACGAAACCGAACTCATCTGCCTGTGTCACGTACCACTAAGAAATTGCATCATTAGCCTCAAGAACAAAGTAATTGATCTTCCTTTAATCCCAGGAGTAAAGATTTCATTCCAAAACCATTTGTAAACCTCATCCTTCTTAGATGAATTCTTTCAGAGTCATCTATGACTCGGATTCCTTTTAAATTAGATAGATCCGGCGGGTTTAAACCTTTTTTAAGGGAATTTTTTTTTGCACAGACTCAATATGATTTCTCCTTTTTTTCCCTTTTTGTACTTTTTGGTTTTCCCTTTTTTAAAAGGGGGAAAGGGAAAGGAAATTTTCCCCAAAAATTTTGAATTGTTGCATTAAATATCATATCAGAGGTTGCTGCGATGAGAACTTGAAATAAGATTTCCAGACTAAAGTAGGGTGGATAAAAATCATTAAAAAATACAAAGAAGAAAAGAGAGAAAAAAGGTGAAGCGTAAACAATATGAGCTGGAACGATTAATGTACGTGAAGGTTTCAGAAGGTATGAGCTACGACTGTGTACTGAAAGGATAATAGTAACTCAAAAATAAAAAAAAAAAAAAATGCCATCTTCTATTGTCTCTGAATGCAGGAGTGACTGCACGAAACCCCCTTTTTCCGGGGGAGGATCCTTTTTTTTAAATTTGCAAGGGAGGCTTTTTTCTTGTTTTTCCCCCGCTTTCCCCCCTTTTTAAATTTTTCAAAAAGCTTCCGGATTTGCTTACATGGGGTACGTGGAACCCCGAGGAGGGTGGGGGAAATTTCGCACGGATTACCCAGAGAGTCAGTGCCGTGCAGGAAGCCTCATTTGATGTATCCCATCGAAGCAAGTATAGCATATCCGGTCTCTCTTCATGTTCTCTATCCTGCTCGGCTGGATTATTCTTTCTGTCGCGGTGCCTCTCCTACACCCTCCCTGACTTCTTTAAAGCTCCCTGCCATCCGTTTTGCTTTCCGAAACACTCGGGCAACAGGTTTTACATCATTATCGACACCTTCCTACTATTCTGGAACCTTGGATTTGGAAAAGGAATAATAATCATATACGCGCAGTGAGCCGATATTCGATACTTGTGACTTTTATTTGATGCTGATTCTACCGACTGCACCCTGAAGCGAGAAGAAGAAATAAATAAAAAGAAGTTGAAGAGGAAAAAAAAAAAAGGAAATAGAAAAATAAATAAAAGTTGGGCCATGTCGTTTTTCGACGGCCATATTGAAGCATCATGTTTTCGATAGTATCAGCGAGTCTTGTAGTGGTTGTTACCTAACTTCGTTTCAAGTAGGGGGGAGAGGAATATGTGGAGAGATAGAGTTTATGCTCTTTAGTGTGAGTGACAGTTGATTTGGAAGAAACAAACCCAGCCAGTTTCAAAAGCTTAGGAATTTCCCCACTTTTATTCCCTTTCACCCTCCTACCATTCTTAGATACTACTGAGAAGCGCAAATAAATAAATAAAAATGGATTTTCTGTGACGATTTTGTTTTGGTTTTTATTCTTTTAGGGGGAGCAAGTCTAGTGTTGAATGCTGATTTTGGTATCTATGTTTGGGACGGAAAATTTTATTCAAATATGTAGCGGCGCATGACAGTTGATATTTTTCGAGAAGAATGAGAAAAAATTTCGCGTTCAAAATATGACAGTCTATCCCATGTCACGTTTTTTTATTTTCTCACGAGACTTTCTTTTACTAGGCGAAATTTAAACGTCAAGGTGAACAAAGTTTTTTTTTTTTTAATCTAAAAGTATAATCAAGTATACGAGTATATAGAACAAGTAATATATATATAAACATTTTAAGTCAATTCCTACTTAGGTCAACAAAGAAAATTTTTATTTTAGTTACTTTTTAAAAAATAATTACAATTAATATAAATATATATATACATCTGACCAAAACAAAAGAATCAAATATTATGGCAAAAAAAGAAGCGATTATCCTTGCAATTTACCATTTTCCTTTCTATATAGGGTGTTGGACTATTTTTTATTGTTTATTCATTAATTGAATTTAATTATTCTAATAAAATTGTATAGTTAAAAAGAAGCACATTCTTAGAAATTAGGCCATCCCACGCAGGATTCGAGCCCACGATCTCTGTATAAGAAGCCCAAAGCACTATCCATTGCGCTACAGGGACACAGCAAAAGGATTCCCTTTCTGTAAATGCTGTTGGACTATTATTTTTGTTTGTTACTATTTATTCATTTTTTTAAATTTAATTAATGAATTAATATTTAACAAGTGTTAACATCAAGTGTCATCCAATACAAATTTTTAAAAAATGTATTTGAACTTGAATGGATGAATAGAAAGTAATTCATTAACGATTAAAAGTTTGAACAAGATATATACATATATATATATATATATATATATATATATATATATATATATATATGTAGGGAGAGAATGAACTAATAGTAGAGAGAGAGAGAGAGAGGAATTGAAAAATATATAGCATTTTTAGGGAATAGCAATAAAATGTTCGTTTTTAGTATTTAAAAATTCATTTTGAAAAAAAGGGTTTTTAGACTTCAATAGGGGTTATTTTTTTAAAAGATTTTAAAGAAAATTATTCATTAAAATTTTTAAATATAATATTTTTTTGAAAAAGGGAAAAATTTTGCAATTGCTAAACAGAAATGTATATTTTAAGCAGAAAATTTATGATCGACCTACATATGAGCATTAAATTTAATATGCATTGAATTGTGATTGAATCTTATTTTCCCTTTTTTGTTTTACATTTCAGGGGAACAAATTAATATTTAAAAAGAAATAACCATGTTGAACGAAAAAAAAATTGTGTAAAGTAGCATCATTGAATTTTAAGCTCTTATTTATTGAAATAAGCAAAGTATTTTGAAAAAAAACAGAACATTTTGTTAACGAAAATTATATATACCGGGGGTACCCCAAAATAAAAGCGGGAATTTGGGGAACGGGGGGCCCTTTTGTGGCTCTTTTGAACTACTTTTGGCAAATTTTTCGGGGAGGGAAAATTTGGGAAATGAGCTTATTGCATTTAACATTTTAACATTGTAAAAAGCAACATCTACGGCATTACGAAAAAATCTGAAAGATAACTCTAACGATAAATCGGCATTTATTTTAAATTATTGAATGTCACAGATGTGGAGAGATTTAATTGTTGGAAGGAAATTACATGTACTCTACTTTTCACTTTTTCTTCTTCAAATCTATGTGCACAAATCTTTCCTCATAGGGATCATGGCACATTTATCATTTTGATTCCTCGAAGAAATTGTTTAACAGCTAAACGTTCAGAATCGTGTCAAATTGAAAGTCACAATTTATACCTTTTATATTGCGATATAAAGGTGCAAATACAAGGTTTACATTAAAGTATTTAAATATGCTTAAGAAAGACACATAACACATATTATATTGAAGGAATAGTTATATTTTGTGTTGTTTATTTTTACGTTAATATCTTTAAATGATGCAAAATTAATATATAAAAAAACTTTAAATTTATATTCTTGACCTCTGTTTTCTAACTCTGCACGCATTATCACGGTAATCGAATTATTTCAAATGTTTCTTACAATGTGGCATCCTGAATCACATTAATAGAGTGGTTTGACACCCCACAGCTACAGGTTTGCCGACCTCTGATATATATATACATTAATTCACTCATTTAAAATGAATTTAAAATAATTTTTCAAGTCGGAGAAACTATAGAAAAAAAAATACCAGAAAAAATCGGCAGTTCCACTTGTAAAAATTCAATGGGTAGTCTTCAATGTAAACAACAAGTAAACAACGTCAAGTTTTTAATCATCAATCATAACGACTTTAATATCGGAATAGCGAAACGAGTGGTAATTTATTTTCGCCTCGGTATTCTTCCCAATTACTTATCTCACCAATCCCTCAAATCTTACTGCAAAAGTATAAGCCCTTAGCGTTTGGATACAAATTTCTAATTCCAGGTAAAAAAATTTTGATCGTGTTGACCTCATTTAAATTTAAATTTTTCTTGGGGGTTTTAAATAAAGAATTGCTCAAACCTGAACTGGGTTACGAAAAGGGGATTAAGGGGAGGAAACGAGGGAAAGGGTAAGGGCCCACGTGGCAAATTCTTCTCAAAAGGAAAAGGGGTCCGTAGGTTTGGGGTTTTTGGGAAAAGGGGTCCCCTTGGGCACAAAAGGGAGGGGCCCCGGGAAAAAACTTAGTCACATCTATAAATTACCCTCCAGGGGATATGAAAGTTCAACTTTGATCATGAGGGCGTTGTTCTCTTCAAGGAAGGGACGACATCGATTCTCGGAACCAGAAACTGAGTTGGAAATGGTTCTGTAATCATATACTCTTCGGGAAGATAAGTAATCATACCCAGTAACAATTTGAGAATAAATTTTGCTAGTCATTCGTGAATTTTTAGTTATTTTTTTTTTATCTTCCTCCATCTAAAAATAGATGATACATAAAGTGTTTGTGTGAAAAAAAAATATATGTAGTAGAGATCTTGTTGTTCCATACTAATCTATTTTTTAACCTAAATTTGCATTAGATCTATCATTTTACATTGTTGAATATTTCCAGTATAACTTTGATACCCTAATCTTGAAAAAAGGAATTTTTTAAGCCAATGAAATAAATTTAAGGCCCAAAATTTTAATTTGAAATTGGATGATTTTTGGGATATATTAGTATAATTTTACACACACCCCAATTACGGGGAAAAATTTAAAGTTTATAGAAAAGTATGTAGAAATAATTTCATAGCTTAAAAAAATGAGACACCTCTTTCGCTGACTAGTATGGGGTTTGATAAATTTATTTTCTGTGATAGACTATAAATAATATTCCTCGCTTCAGTTAGCTACTATTCTCTAACGTTATTTAACGTAAATAATCCTAATTATTTGGAATCCTAATCCATAGTATCCTAATGGTTTTGAACTTTTGTTGCTGAAAGTTTGAACTAACCAGTTTAACCCTTTATCTACCGACGGTATACTTATAAGTACCACTCACTTTAAAATTACATATAATTACCACTTTTACGAATACTCTGACAATATTTAGCAGGAATATTCTTTAAAACCAATTTTTCCAAGATATGCAAAACGGGTTCCCGGGGGTTTTATTTTAAAAGGGAAGGGGAATATTTTATAGCAGAAATTGTGTTTTTGCAGACGAAGATTATCTTCATTCCGAAAGAAATAGCCCCGTAAAATAAGTGTCTTTCCTTTTTTTGTTAATGAAAAAAACCCGAAAAAGATTTGACTTGATTGATTAATGATTTTATTTTTTTTTGGGGAACAAGGGGTGTATAATTAATTTTAAGGGTTTAATATTTTTAAAACCACTCTTTTAACTTATAACTTTTAAATTTTTTAAAGTTTAGTATTTTTTTTGGTTTCCTTTTTAAGTAGTATTCAAAACGAAATATTGCATGTAAAAAAAAAAAAACTGCAGTAAATCATAATGTGGTAGATAAAGGGTTAAGAAACGATAAAAAATTCTTCCATTACTTAAGGCTGTAATTCCACAAGGAAAGATACAATTGAATGAAATTGGAAAAGTCGGAATCATTCTAGTTTTAGTAAAATACACAGCATGCTTTAATTGAAAAGGGCAAAAAAAATTTAAAAACACGGGATGAATCTTTAATTTATCAGTTTTAACCATCATCTATATAAATAGTGAGGGAAGATGTGTGTTCAAAAAGTTCTGAGAAAAAATATTTTAATTAAAAAATATTTTCAAAACTTTTACTTCACTTTAAATTTATCATTTTTATTAATGAAATAATCTTAGGATTATGTACATATGCAACACCAAGAAAGTGGCCAGAAAGAGAAGAAACTAAAGTAACGAAAAATAAGTGATGTTTTTTTTTCTTTTTTTTGAAATTATACTCGTAATACAGAGCGAGAAAAACGACGATTAATTATATTGTAGAACCACCGTAGACCCCGATACACGAAGCAACACACCTAGGTACTTAGTCAATAAGAGTACAGGGAGCAGCATGGGGGTTACTTTCAATTCCTTGATAACCATTTGACACAGTATCGTCTTCTAAATATGGCGGTGGGGCAGGAAATGCCAATCGAGTCTAAGTGTTTAAATGGTGAGAGGTCAGGGGAGAATGATGGTCAAGGAAGTATCTGCATATTTAGCAGAGCATATCGGTTAAACGAGTTGGGTGATATCCTTCTTGTAAAAAGTATTAGGCACACTATAGGAAGGCGAAGAAACACACGATTTACGTATCATTAGGCTATATTAGTGCAAATAGAGTCGTTTGTGTTGTGGCATCAATGGTAATCTTTTCAACAGACACCGTCAGTGTTTTCCAGTAGCAACCAATCGACGGGTATTGGTTCTGGTTGATATGGGAACATCAGAAGTGTCCTGCACATATTGTAAAATTGTGCCAAAAGTGGTTTGCGAAATTGCCCCAGCTTGTCGGTGGATGCGCTTATCTACGCGTGTTGACATTTCTCTGGTTGCACCGGCATCCTTCAAGCTTATCATATTTCATTGTTTTAGCCATCTTTGCTACATACAGTACACCTTAGAGATGGGTCAGCTGAAGTTTGACTTAAGAACAAACACATTTTTCTCAGTGTAATTGCCATGCCTCACATAAATCATCTGTCTGCTGGAACTGCCTTTATTAATGGCGGCCTAGCATTTTCTGCTGTTACACATGTCTGCTTAGATAAGAACAAAAAATCACAATCGTTTTCCCTGGATGAAGCAATGGTATGGATTTTTCCCACTCTGCATGCTCTTATTCTTATATACTACTCAATGTGTGACGAGGAGTTTAGCATTTTAAGTTATTTGCATCACTTTTTTTAAAATGCGTCTACAGGGAAATTGGCATAATTTTCTTGTCCCTCCTCGATGTTGCATATTTTCAATATATATACCGTAATATATATTTATTATTTTTCAAAGGGGGCTGCAGATTGGTATTTTTACCATTGCAGACCTGGTACATTCTTCCGGGAGCTGGTACCATTATTTAGTCCATCGCCAAATAGACGCATTCCAATTGCCACAGTGTAATTTTGACACCCAGTTTCCTCCCCAGAGGAAGACACCTGGGCTCCGACGATGCGAAATTGTACTAAAAATTTAAGTTTGCTGGAAGCACCCAAGCCAAACAAGCTCTCAAAAGATATTTTACATGCCGCATAGTCATACAACATGGACGCTGCCAATTTTTGCATCATGAAAATCTATCGACTTGGGCTGAGTTCAAACCAGCAATCTTTTGCACACAAGATTGCGCCAAACCAACTACGCCCCCCCCCCAGGCGGCACCATGGTAAATTAACATAAATAGTTTTTCCTTAGAAAAATCTTATAAATTGGCTTAAGTAAAAAGAAAGTATTCGTTTCTTTCTTGAGTAATTCTTTATAATGAAGTATGCGTTTATAATTCAGTATAATGAAGTATGTGTTTTTAATTCAGTGTAATGAAGTATGCGCATATAATTCAGTATAATGAAGTGTGCGTATATAATTCAGTGGATTGAAGCATGAGTATATAATTCAGTATAAAGAAGTATGCGTATATAATGGATTTTAAACCCCTTGGACAAGGGTCCAAATGGACAGGAGTGCAAATGCCTTGTCCTAAGAATAGCCGCCTTTGTTAAGGCGTTCTAGGGGAAGATCAACTTCACCCCATCTCCTCTCCCTTCGTCTCCCTTTTCTCTGGAATATGGTCATCGGCGAGTGGTAATCAGAGGTCAGACCAAAAGGTCCTCTCGCATTACATCGACGCGTAATTATGGTCTTGCTTAACAATAACTACTGCGGACAGCTCCAGTGGAGGCCCCAACATCCCTGAAACATCGTATATTTACTTGCTTCCGAAAATTATATGCAAGTTTTCGAGATATAATGGAAATGCCCTGCTGTTTTAAGATTCAGCAAAGGTTTCGGATTCAGGTCATTATAGGAAATGAACACTGCCCGCTTTCATATTCATTTCGTGTTGAGTAAGTAGCTCGATAATTCTTGGTCAGTGGTGGCAATGAGAAGTACTTGTTAAGGATTAATAATGCATGTTTTTATTTGTTTCAAAGCGGTAGGAAAATACATATAAAAAAAAGGAAAATAATAAAATTTCTAAAAAAAATGTGTTAACTAAGGGTAAGCTTTCTAATAAATTTGTCCAAATTTTTTTTTAAAAGCACCAAAAAAAAAACATTGAAAAGGCTAGAGAAAATTTTTTTTTTCAATTCTACTGTTGGTTAAATTCCCCCATATATATATGATATATATTTGTTCAAATTTTCAATCGTCAAAAAATATTTTTATTCATCCACCGTTCAAATACATATTTTTAAACTTGTAGTGGATGAACATGATTTAATACATTTTTTTAAATATTAATTCATTAATTCTAAATTTGAAAAAATATAACAAACAAAAATAATAGTCCAACACTCTTATAAAAAAAAAAAGGGAAAAATTTAGGAAAACCCTTTTTTTATTTGCAACTTAATTTTGTGTGATTCTGCCATATGTATATTAATTGTAATTATTTAATAAAAAGTAACTGAAATAAAATTTTTCTTTGTTGACCTAAGTAGGAATTGACTCATTTTTCTTTTCTTTTACATTACTTGTTCTAGAGGAAATTACGTGGATGGGTGACAAAATATTTTGTAAGTACTTTAAAGATTTTCACAATATAAATATATTTTTTAAAAAATTTAGATGGATGTGACAAAATTAACTATACATATATTCTGTTTGAAATTTATTTAATATTTTAACATACAAAATAAAATACGAAGATTAATAAAAATAAAAATTACTGGTCAGGTGAACTGTTTTGTTCATTAAATTATGTTATGATTGTTTAATTTTTTTTGGTTTTGGGGAGTTTTTGGGAAAACCGAAGGACTTTCCCCTTTTTTTTTTTCCGTACGTTTTGTTATTTTTTAAATAAACTGATTAAAAGATAATCAAAGAAAAGTTATTACTATTAATAATATTTTTATTATAATATACATAGATGAAAAGATGAACACATTTCATTTAGTTGAAGAAAAATTTTCATCGAAATTAAAAACAGAGAATCAGCAGCAATTGCACATTAAAAAAACGAAACTCATCAACTTTTAAATCTATAGATTCAAATTTAAAAAGTTAGGGAATTACAAACATACAAATAGGTAGATTTTATCTGAAAATAATGTAAATATTTTACATATATCCATTTCTATGTCGACAACTATTTATTCTTTTTTTCTGTTCCGAATTATTACTTGCGAAAAAAATTTTTTTAATACGGCGATAAACTCCAATTAATTAACTGAAAAAGAATAATTTGAATTCTTTTTTTCAGAAAGATAAATCTTTTAAATATTCAATAAATTTTTCTATTTCCTTAATCATTTTAAAAACTCATTTGTTTTATTGAATAAAAAAAATGAGAAAAATCTTATTTTTTACTTTTCTTACGTACAAAACCTGTTACATTTTTTAAACTGCATAAAAATTGAACATGTCTTTTTAAATCAAAATTTGAACTTTTGTTGAACTTTTCTCTCTGTTTCATCTTACTCCTATATTTTTATCATCATAAAAATATAATTTTCAGTAATTAATAGGGAATAAGTACATCAATTTTATTCAAATGTTATTCATTCTCTCTACTCTGAAAATAAATACGCATATGTTATTCAGCTTTTAATTCGAAATTTCTCACTGTGTTTATTTTTTATATAAATTTTATGTGTGTTATATATATATATATATATATACATATATTAATTTCATTTTACTTTACTGTCTGGTTTATTATCTACGTGTGTTAAGAATAAGCTTAATTTTTCAACATGGCTCTGTTGTTTTTTGTTCTATCATGTCGAACATGTCTGCTGTACGGGGAAGATGGATCCATAAAGCATTACTTAACCCTAAATCGCTGGCCTAATTCAGCGCCAGCTCTAGAAATCATAATTGGTCTCCACTTTAGTCTAAAGAATCTTCTTGTATCTACATTTGTTGTGTCTACTGAACTCCAATTTCTTTTTTCTTAGGTCTTCTTTCTTTCTTCTTTTTCTTTATATATATGTGTGTGTGTGTGTGAGTGTAAACTATTTTTTTACAATACTTCTTTATTTTAACTGCCATTTTAATGGTTGGTTTTGAAATGCTTCTTAAAGTAAATATCAAGAACCTCTACTGAAAATTCTTTCATTACGTAATTTAACCAGTTTTAGCAAATGTAGTGCGTTATTTTGAATGTATTAAATACTTGGTCAACTAAGAAATTTTAAAATTTTCGTGTGATGTATAAAAATATGCATGATATAACTATATGTATAACAATATGTGTGCGCATTCAGTGAATCACAGAACCGTTATTAAATTTTTAGCTATCCGAATTTGATAGCTAACATAACTTTTTTTCCCGTTCCCTTGAATTAAATCTCGAAAACATTTTTCTTGTTAATAAATGTATATTGCCTATGCTATGTTGGATCTTAATATTCCAATAAATGTAAATGGGATTTCTCTGTGTCATTCGTATAAAATGAAAATTGTTCAATTAGAGAATATAGTATTTTAAAACTTCTGCTTCAATTATTGCCCGAGAATCTTAAAAGTAAAAATTTAACTAGTTATCTTATTTTTTTTACATAAATGGGAAGAGAAAAAGTACAAAAACTGATGTACATTTATTTTAACGAATTTCTTGACTACTTTTTGTGGAACAATCCTTTATCTCCACGAATCTCCAGGCTTCATAGTGAAGCTAAAAGAGGAATAGAGAATGTCTGAGCGCTGCTCTATAAAAAAACGGGTAAAATAAATGGTATTTGGGTGAAGGGGAGGGTAACGACAGGAAAGATGAAGGAGTGGGAGGGCGGATAGGATACTTCAATTACCTTCGGTGCCGGGCAGCGAGTCTAAGCCAATATGCAGCCAGATGATTCGTCAGCAAATGATACCTGCAAGTCGTAAATGCAAGCGTATGGTGGACTGCGGCAGAAAGCTCTTCCGATCCCCATCGCTGATTATACCGGTAGCCAGAGAGAGAGAGAGAGAGAAAAGAAGATAGGGAGAGAGAGCAGTCGCCTGTGTAGGATGTCCCAAGGGATTCCTCCCTACGGCTGTGGCGACCGATTTTCTCGAAGTGCAGGGTCCCTTTTTCCCATCTCTTTCCCACCCATCTCCTACTCTTTTGCTCATCCTCGGAAAACTCTATCCACTGGCCAGCCAGTCTGCCTTCGTTATCTGAAGGTGCAGCTAGCTTCTTCCAGTCCGAAGCTGCGAAAAAAAAGCAGAAAAGGAAGACAGCACGCGAAAAAATATCACGAAAAATAAGGGAGGCCAAAAAAAAAAGGGGGAATGGAGAGACTGTGCAAATCTATAGCGTTTAGGATGGCCAGCGGCAGAGGCATAGGATTCTCCTAATACTGACGTCCAGGGAGTACTTCGCAGTTGGTCAAACAGACGCGCGCCAGAGTCGGAAGCAGAGGATATGAGACTAGGGGGAGGAAGGAAATCTCCGTTGTGTTGCCTTTTCTGGAGACCCCCCTCCTTTTCCTTCCTTCCGCTTATCGCCACGAGCCCAGCGACCCACTAAAATCCATTTCTTCCTTTAGCATAGATCTCCCTAGGCTCCATTACTTGGAGGAAAAAGAAGAAGATGGACATGTTGGGTCTAGGCGTCGGGGGCCTATTACCAGTAGCCTCTTGGGTAACGTATACGGCGTTGAACTTACCTTTGCAGATCGGCCTGCTGGGGTCGTTAGGCCTAAAGAGAAGATGAAAACCATCGTAGAGCTAGATGGGTCTCCCAGGATCCATATGCCAACACATCCCCCAAACCGTGCTGCTGCAGCTATAAAAGCTAGACTTTCGGAACCGCTGCTTTAGTTACATCGGAGCTCTGGCAGCACGCTGAGGGAGACTAGATATCATGGAAAGAAACTTGAATCGGAGATGTGGAAGATTTGAATGCTTGGATTCTGGTGATGTATACTAGTCGTTAAGAAGAAGGTTCCTCCGATAGGCCTGGGTCATAAAAAAGAATGTATCCATTCTTCATAGCAAAAGGCGCGTATCGGTTTGTTTTAATCATACGGATATCACCCAGCAAGAGCCGAGAAATATTATATGCTTTTAGGAATGCATGGAATACTATTTTCTTGTGTGTATTTTCTCCTAAGAAAAACTGAGAGAGTTACGAGAGGTATAAGAGAAATTCGTATAGTAAAGTCGAGGGAAGAAAATACTTTTCTATTTATGAAATCGTTTTCAACTGCGCGACTATATACATTTATATTTCAAATACCACATATTTTTCACCCTTTAAATTTCATCTCATTTACGAAACGTTTTATTGGTAGCATTTAGTTAATAGAAATATGACAATCGCGCAGAGTATTGATAAAAGCGAATCCAACGCATTTATTTTGAAAGAAAAGCTCTTTTCTGACTTTTTCTTGCTTTTCCTTTTTTTCTCTTCTTATTCATTGCAAAAGCTGAGCTTAAAATAAAGTCCTTGTAGAACAAGCTCATGAATACGGGGGAGGGGAGAAAGAAAGCAAAGTCATTGCCTCTCCCCGTTTATTTTACTTACGAAAATAGAAACATTTAATCCTGTTTCGGTTGGCAGAGCAAGCCAGGATAAGAAAAGAAATAAATGAAAAGTGAGGTAAAAAAGGGTAAAAAAAGGAGGGAGAAGGAAGCCGAGCGCAATGTTTGTCTGATAACCATCCATCCTCTTCTATGTGCTGATTTCAGAGTACAAACTGGAAAGTCATCGCTTTCAGAAAAGGTGCTGGAGCAATAACTTTACATTAAGTTCCTTCATTAGTCTTTGGTCTTTATTACCGTTTGGTTTGATCCTTCGAAATAGTCTGAGCACGGACGAAGGGAGACCCCCTGCCTCATCACTTTGCTTGATAACGGTCATTCGCTTTCAGTGAACAATTTGCAGAAGGTCGAATTGAAGGGAATTGCGCAATTGCAGCATTATGGGGGCGTTATTGCCTTGAAACGTTAATAACAAGAGCTTTTTCAATCTCTTGCAGGATAGTTTTACGTGATACATAGGCAGTGTTCGCCACGAATTGTATTTATTTCCCCGTATTTCTTGATGTTATTTCCGTTTCGCAATGAACAATTCCCGCGGATTATGGAAGCTTTATACTATTGACTTCAGCAACAGAATCCATTGATATCACTAAAAAATTGAGAAGTCCTAGAAGTCAACAAACTAGTTCTTTAATTTATAATTTTTTTTTTAAGTCAATGATTTTACACAAACGTATTTAAGCTCGGTTTTTAATTTCCTTTGCGGCATAATGGCATTAAATTTGCAATCATAATTAAAATCTTTTCTAATGTTAAACTTGTATTAACTATTGTTGTTTCTAACATTTCAAGCATTAGCAACTCTCTTTGTATTGCATGGATATAGCTCCAATGATATCTGTCACACGCTTAAAATTTTTGATTTTCTCATAATTGTCACTCTTTACCCGCCTTATATATCGACAAGATGTACATTTTAAATATATCTTACATTCAACGAGAAACAGATAACAATGGCAATTTGTCTATATCCCAATTGCTAAGTGACCTTGGTTAGCGAGTGTTCATGACCTCGTTACTTCTGTCATGTCATGGGTTCGAGTCCTGTGGTGCCACTAAAGACAAGCAGTACAGAGGAGCCGATACATGTTAAATCTGTCACAGCTCGGAGAGTAAAGAGCTGCTTGGGCATTACCTTCGCTGCTTGACCATGGCTCAATATTATAAGGTCCGTTGCCAATGGCAATCGTGTTGTTTCAAAGTCTGACATTAATAAACAATTAATCAACCAACATATTTCTACAAACCACCCCAAAATGAAATTTTATGCACTAAATAATATTTATTTCTGTAGTATAGCTGATATATATAAAATATAAACAAATAAATAATGTTGAGAAGTAAACAAAACTTCGTGAGCATTTAGTTACCACCAAAGGTATATTTTCTTAGACTTCAATCAAGTGCGGAATTCCGTTCTTTTTATTTTTTAATTAAAAACCCATTATTTAATTCACCATTTACCATTATTAATCATTATTTTAAATTTTTATCTAATGTACTAACAATATTGCTCATATTTTTAGAAAAAAATAATTAAAAAGGAAAAAGTATATACTTAAAAACAAAAATATCGTTAATAAATAAGAAGCAATTTATTTAATCATAGTAACATACATTTAAACTTGAAAATCGCTCACGACATGAAAAGTTTTATTATTTAACTTTTCCGACATCTTTAATAGCATATTATTTTTCCTAAAACCATGTGAAATAAGGAATTATTTATAAAAACGTATTGATTAAATCTATTTTTAATGTCAAAGGAAAAATATATTAGAAGTTACAGGAGTAACTGTTTTTACTTATATGTAAATGTGTTTTAAAAAATAAATTTTGTTCTTAGTTGTCTTTTACTTCGTAGAACAACACCACGGGCGCTAAAATTGGTGTTTCTCATCTACTAAAAACGTTTCTTTTGGTAAAAAGTAAGACACAGATTCTGTGCTTGTTTTTAGATCCTATTTTTTATTTTTATTTTACTTGATTACCTTCCTTTTCCATTTCTTAGTCGTTAAAATAACAAATATTTACTTTATTTAACGCTATTAAACAAGAATATTTTCCACCAGAAAGAACTTATTATTAAATATCACATTATATTATACCCTTGTTATTAATGGGAAAAACTTAAAAATTCTTTGGACTTTCGAGTAATTTTTCCTTCTCTTTTTACCCATATAAAATTACCAATAAAGCCAAATTATATTAATATTTTTTAGCAAAAGCATAAAGCAATATATTCGATAAGAAAATATGTTGTAAATGTTGTTATGGCAATGCTATGATATCAAAGCTTTAAATATTTTTGGACGTAGAAAGTTAACATCGGTATGTATATACTAATTTAAAACCAGATATGTGCGTAGTAATCAGAATTTTAATCTTATTTTCAGATGAGCAGGCGCTTCTTTAATAAAGTTAATCTATATCTAAGGATAAATAAACAAGGATTAAATAAAATGCTAAGGACTTACTTCATATTAGCTGAATAAGGAATGAACTTATTGGATTGTTTTACCAAGATAAAAACCGGATTTTAAAAAAATGATTTTTTTTTACTTAAGTGACATTTATATTAGGAAAAAGGAGTATTTTTTAAATAGTCTTACTGAAAAAACACTTAAGAGAATTTAAAAGGAAAATCGAAGGAATCTAAGTAACAAAAGAATATATAGAACTTTTTTCAAATAAGAAAAAAAATCATTATATAAAGTTTAAAATTATATATATATATATATATTATATATAATTTTTTCAGATACATAATCGTTATCTTTCTAATACGTGAAATATATACTGATTGACACAATATTCTATAACTTAAAACTTAATACAGAAGATTAGTGTATTAATTTATTAGAAAACAATAATGCTGCAGTAGGCGAATTCTTTGAATTATGATAACTCATTTGTGAATTCGTTTTAAATTTAAGAAATATTTGGAAAGGGAACATACTTAAACGACCACATGTGTTGTATTATTTAATTATGTATTATCAGATCAAAACAGATTTAGTTCAACTATTATAGATTTCACTTCTAAACATCCCCAATGTAGTAGGCAAATTCTTTAAATTGTGATAACTCATTTGAGTTTGTTTTAAATTCAAGAAACATTTGGAAATGGAATATACTTAGACGACTACATGTTGTATTTTTTATATATTTATTATCAGATCAAAACAGATTTAGTTCAACTATTGTAGATTTCACTTCTAAACATCCCAAATGTAGTAGGAAAATTCTTTAAATTATGATAACTCATTTGTGAGTTTGTTTTAAATTTAAGAAACTTTTGGAAACGGAATACACTTAGACGACCACATGTTGTTGTATGATTTATTTATTTATTATCAGATCAGAACACATTTAGTTCAATTATATGTAGATTTCGCTTCTAAACATCCCAAGAAGTACAACTAGACGTACACTGAAAGTAATGATGTTGTCATTTTCTATTTTACATAAGGTTCGACCATAAGTCACTTCACTTCGCAACGCTAAATTAAAAAATAACTTCAACGCTAGTATTTTGGGAATTAAATATTATTTGTGAAGCTTAAAGTCAACTCGTTATGTACTCCTCGAATATGATATATCCATTCGTTAATTCTCTTCTCAGTCTTCAACCTACATTTATTTTCGTTCCCGCTCTGGTAGAGGATAATAGTGTCAAGTATTTATCTCTTAAATTTTGGCACACCCTAATGGTTTGCTCTAGTTTCGCTTATGCGTGCCTTACTAAAGAAGAGAAAGAATCGTGGGCAGTTCTATCGAAAAACCCACCCAAGAGGCTGGTGATTTGTCCAATGAGCTCGGGAACCACAAGTGCGTGGACTCCAAAAAATCGATGGAGTCGAACTCCTGAGCCAATCCCTGGGGAAACCACCTCTAACTCGCTATCACCCATCGTCTGATTTCAATTTCTATTCATTGCACTAGTGAGTGTGCTCAACGACGTTGGGTACTGGGCCTCTTTTTTTTTTTTAACCATCAAGTAGTACATGATCGCTTGAAATTAATCACACGTAAGTTAAGGAGCGGTTTCTTTTTCGGAAAGAGATCGAGTGTAACTTAATTTGAGTCAGTCGTCTTTAAAGTGTAACGCGTATCTGAAAAAAGAAAAGGAAAAGAACGAGAAGAAGAACGGGAGCTGTCTGATAGAAACTACGCTAAGAGGACCTCTGCAATGAAAGGGTAAATACTTAATTGCGCATTATAACGGGATACTTTATCTCGAGAGAATAAAAAAGTTTAATAAAAGTTATTTTCTTAAAGACACGGTGGTAAGTTAATGAATTTCAAGTGGAAAAAAAAAATCTTTGTTTATATCATAGTACAAGCACATTTTGGTTTATCAATTTGTAAAAAGATTTTATGACTTTATTGAAATGCAAAATGAATATTGACTACGGTTCTTCTTCATCTCAGAAAAAGGAAAATGTTTACATCGAAAAATTGAAAGTTTAAAATATGTATATGATATAAAAGAGGAAATTGTCTCTATCCAAAAACAAAACGTGAAGATTGCTAATACTATCTACTTATAATAATTACTAATTCACGAGCTTCAGCTTGATCTGTAGAACCTGACTAAGCTTTTCAACAGAGATTGTTACGACATATTCAAATACTATGTCCAAAATTTACATACTAGATAACTTTTGGATACGGTACACTTGTGAAATAATCAGAATATTTTTAACAAGCATTTATTTCTTCCTGCGGGTATTTCGTAAATATTTATAACGCGCAAAACGCAGTACTTGAAATCAACAGTATTGCGATTTAACGCATAAATGTGTTTACTTTTAATAATGAATATAATATAACTTTCATCAGAAAAATAAACATATATAGATAGAATTGTGACCAAACAATACAGAAAACTGGCTTCACAGAGTTTAAAAAACGATGAAGAAAAAACTTTATATATATATATATATATATATACATACGAATGTGTATGAATGCAAACCATAATAATTATGTATACTATTATTTAATCCATAACCGGTGACGTACGGAAAATCTTAATAGTAATTGTTATTTAGATTTTGATTGGAATTTGGGTTTTTTTAACCCCTAATAGTCTAAGAAAAGTTGTATTGCATGGAGTTGTTCGACTTTTTGGTCAAATCAATCATTTGACTAATTTGATTTAAGAGGGGGATGGGGAAATAAAGGCTTGTCAGTTTCTTTTTTGACAATTACTTATGTAAATTGATAGTAAATGATTGGATGGGTTTCGAGAGGTTAACGAGCTTAGGGATTCACCATTAATTGATACTTTTTTAATATTATTTACTCAACATAATTCTGAAAAACTGAAATATCGTTTGTCGGTTATAAAAAAACTCAAACAAAATCTTGATGTATCAAGTACAAATCAAAATACAAAGAACAAAAACACTGTCAACAAATGTATGTCCATCGAAAGCGAACCTAAAAACATTATTGATAACAACGAACCGCAACAACTTCCTCCAAAACAGCAGTTCAATAACACGTGCAAAATACTTTAAAGAAACCTTGTTTCCTTTTGTGCACGCGACATCGTCAGTAGCGATTGGCCCAAGAGTAGTGACGTCACGGATCGAGGTGAGAAAATGAAAGACGGAGGCAGCGAGTGAATAGGGCGTCGCAAAGTCTCCACGGTGTCAAAGCAACTCTTTGTGCTCCTCCGTGTACATAATGGCAGGCCAGAGCTCGCAATTGTACTCTGGAGACCTGAGGTCCTCTGTACTTAAAACTCATCACAGAATCTCCAAGGGACTCTTTTCCTCTGCCATGGTGAACATGAGATGTTGGTATTAACGCGAGCCGTGGTTAGAAAGGTCGACCGGCGATGCGATCGCAACCAACACTCTCCGAAGGGGATTCCCACCAAAATACGCTCTTTAAAAATAATGACACTCTTTTCTTTGAAGGCAGATATGAAAGAAAACATACTTCACTTCTCAAAACGGATGAATTCGAGCTGCGGTGCAATTAGCCGCTCTTGCTTTTTAACCTCCTCGTCAGAGAGAGCGATCATTTTTACAGGGCTCTTTAACTAGAAGGATGGATGTAGAGTTTTGTTTACATAATCTTTTTCCAAATAAAAATGAACACATTTGAGAAGATAATTATGTTTATTTAAATTAACGCTTTGCCTTAGGTAAAGATTAACACTTTCGGTAAAGAGGTGATGTTTGTTTTGAACACACTTTTGGTAAATAAGGATTAAAAATATACTCCGTAGATAAGATGGGGTCTTTTATTTAACGAATTCTCGGAATAGGTTAAATTGTGATTTTCACGGTAAAACAATATCTCCTGCATTATAATATAACTATTTTCGATTGCTATACATAATTTTAACGATAGACAGATGAAAAATTAAATTGAAATTAACATTCAACATATCAGTGAGTATAAAATGTATTGTTGATATATATTATTTATATCTAGTAGTATTATGAAGGAGTTGGTGTGTTACTTATACTAAATAAGCTATAAAAAAGTCAAGTTAGTTAAAATAAATATAGTGCACATTGTGTTACACATGTACAACATGTTAGTCAAAAAGATGAATTCCGATATAAATATTATTTTATCATTCCTTATATATTTCCTAATATACGAGGTGTGATACGAAAAAAACGAGACTAAGTGTGTAGCTTGAAAAAGAGAGGAGTCTTCTTCTCTAATGGGGCTGCGCATTGGTATTTAACCTTTGCAGACCTAGTACATTCCTCAGGAATTGGTATCCTTTTTAGTGTGGGAACCATATAGGCGATACCAATTACAGCAAGTAATTTTGACGCTCAGTTTCCTCCCCAAAAGGAGTCACTTGAGCTCTGGTGATGCGAAACCGCACTTAGGGTTTTAATTTTGCCAAGAGCACTCAAGCAAAACAGGCACTCAAGGGATTTTTTCATGCCGTATAAAAATAGTGGAGTTGGTAACAACTGTTTGGGTGACATCCCCCAACACACCTCCGCTATCCATGTGGCCAGTTTCGACGAAACCGATCACGCAAGTTGGGAGTACTGCATCATTAAGTGAACACGTTCAACCAGTAAGGCACACAAGGGGGCGTCCTAAGAATCTGGACCCCACCTATAGCCCTTGATTTTTATAGGTTATAATCCTATGTATATATTACGTAAAATTTAATTATATATTGCTATTAAAAATTAATTTTATTAATTAACGCTAATATTTATTCAATAATTAATTTTGTATTGTTTTTGTTCCCGAAAATCGACAAAATCAAAAGAATATGTTGGGCGGCGTATTGGACCATGATACAAAATGGTGGACTTTCGACCTTGGTAGGTGTGGTGTGGTAGTTAGGAGAGGGGATGCCAGCTCAGGTGTCGTCCACGTCACTTGACCATGGTTTAAAATTACGTGGTCCGTCGCCAAAAGCCCTCGTGTAGCTGAACAGTGCGACGTTAATATTCACTTACTCACTCATTTTTGTTTTGATATAGTTTTGAACTGTGGGACTTATCAAAGCTACATGTATTTGTATTAAGTTATAATTCCATTTTTAAATATTTATTTGTGAGTCAGAATTATTTTTTTCGATTCCCGCATATTGACAGACCACAGGATGAAGGTTATGCTTTAATTTTATTATTTCGGATTTCAGGTATAGAACATCACAAAATTGTAGATGCAAGAGCAATTTCATAAATTACCCTTATTTTATAATTGTTTTATATACGATAACTTTTTTTATTTAACTTCAGATTGAACCAATCACGAAATTTACAAATTAATATTAATTTAAACGAATAGAGCAATACCCCAAACACATCTAAATGTGAAACTTCTAGGAGCTTAACTCTAAAGTAATATGAACGGCCGCGGTAGCGGAGTGGTATAGGTATCGGATCGTGGCTGGCTTTGTCTCACGAGTTTGAGCCGAGTACCGCTAAAGACCCGCCGTGCAGGGCAGCGATGTACGCTAAATCTGTCGAGAGCTGAAACGTCCTCCCATTGGTGTGGTAGTTAGGAGAGGGGGTGCCAGCTCAGGTGTCGTCCACATCACTTGACCATGGTTCAAAATTACGGGGTCCGTCGCAATAGCCCTCCTGTAGCTGAACAGTGCGACGTTAATATTCACTCATTTCACCTTGGACCCCTCCCTTGAAATCTTTATTTTTTTATTATTATTTATTTATTTATTTATTTATTGTGCTCTACTGCGTACAACTAATGTAAAAACTGAACAGTAAATCAATATCAAGCTTTTGCGAAACATTTCAAATGTTAACTGGTGCTTATGGGGATAGATACACCTCGTATATAGGATGTCAAAACATTTAAACCAATGATTAAAAAGTGCTAAAGACAACCTAATGGACATGAGTATTTTAGAATATAGAAATGTGATAAAATATACACAGAAGAAATTTATCAATACATTTAGTTTTTCAAAATTCGTAATAAACCTGGCTTTTAAACTTTTCTATATTGAATTTTGTTAATTTTATATATTTTCCTTTACTCAAAATGTAAACACGATATATTTCTGCCTTTTTGCAGAGTATCTTAAAATTAATTTTGTGATCTTTGTTATTAAGTTTTTACTGTACGTAAAGAAAACTGGAACCATTTTTGGAAGAGTCAGGATTGTATTTTCAATATGGTTGTTAGTTCATATTTCTAAGATCTTGCATTTGGAGCTGTGTATGAATATGACTGTGTGTGTGCTGGAAGGGGGGGAGCATAAAATATTTTGACATTTAAGATACAAAAAAATTATATATATATATTATTATAGGAAAAGGAACCAGTAATCAAGAAAACATAACAAAATGATTTTTTAGAAGGAAAGATTATTTAATTTTTGGAAGGGATAATAGAGTATCTCACTATTTGTAGATTCATAATTTAATTACATTAAAGTGGTAGAATCATAGTTTCTTGAAAAATACTTTCAAATACTTAATACATATACTATAATCACTAAAAATATATTCGTCATATTGGTTCTCTAAAGATGCTTAGAAATTTTAAGAACACAAAACAAAATAGCTCACCAGAGAAACCATTGATAGGTTAAGTTTTGATAAGTTTTAAAATTAATCCAAAAACTTACTTTATTTAAAAGGAGTTACTAATTTTTTCTTAAAATTAATAGATTTTTAGGTATAAATTGTTAAGCATATTTAATGGATAAGTTGGATGTGAAACAAGTACACAACTTCCTCCCTACTTATTTTTGAACATTATTTTGTGTTTGAACACGTTTCTTAATGTATGCACAAGTGTTTGAGACTGTACTAATTAACAAAATAAACACTATACACAAAACTTTTCACAATTGCAACCATGCAGATAAAGTAACTTCGCTGTTAAGAGAATTCAATACTCCTAGCCATACTAAAAATAAGGTGTTGAGAAATTCATGTAACCATATCAAAAGCGGTGCAATAAAAAACATTGATTCAAATACTAGAAACAAAAATATCATTTGCCCAAAAGAAAGAAGAGAACAAAAGACATTTCTTTCCACTTCCATTTATAAATAGATCCGATTTCAGTAGGAGTAAGAAGCAATGTTTCCCAACACAGCAGATTTCAGAATTTCTTTCTTTCGTTTTCTTCTTTTCACTTTATCCATTCAGAAACGAGATTCACCTAAAAGTTCAATCAGCTTTCGCTGGATCTCAGTGAATGTCTTCAGTTAACCCTTAAAAATTGGCGCTCTGGGCTCACTTTAACAAAGATTAGAAGAGTGCGAAAAAACTACCAAAAAACATTCCCCAAAAAGCGTTCTAAACGCCATGACCCTCTCAATCTGCACTTTCCGCTTTCGATTTAAGATTGAACTTCAGTGCTCAGTCGCATGTTGCACAGAAATACTCCTTCGGAAAGGAAGATGAAGAAGATAATGACAAGAAGGAAAAGAGGGAAGAAGTAAAGAAAAAAAAGGATGGGGAGGGAACTGTTTGTAAAGATACCTCCAGGTACCTAGTTGGCAATGTTTGACAATTCCTCACGCGCGTTTCCTGCTGTGGATAGCCATTTGGTGAAAGACGTGCCTGCGAAACACGTGATCTAGCACTGGCAACAACTCACGTCTTCTACTGCATCCAGGAAAAAGATGAACTGGAGTAGGGGATCCGCGGAGGAGGGCCATTAATCTTCATTTAGCCCTATTGGCGCTGACGCCCGAGCTTACAATTAGAAAGGTTTAGGGACGGAGATTTGGGCGTGATGAGAGGACGAAATGGTGAGGAAAATTGCTTGGCATCAGGGCTCGCACTAAGCTCAGTCCCCAATCTCACCCATCTGAATACACTTCGGACACTAATTCGTGTATAGCAAAACCCCCCCTTCTTACCCAAAGAACCATCAAATTATTTTTTCCCCTAGATATTTTTCTGGTAGATAGTATTTACAGATAAAACTCTCGATTCTACTAGACTTGAATCGCACAATACGTTGCAAATTTACGTAAGAGTATCCAGTCAAATGCTGGTTAAATAAAAAAAAGAGAAACTCGTTTTATTCTACATTTCTTTTACTCTCCCTTCTGCTTTCTAGCATTGATACCAAATGGATTCAAGTAAATAAAGAGTTATATTTAAAATTTTACTTTGCATGTGATTTAATCCTTCGAATAAATTAACTAATTTACCATATTTTGAATACAGTTCCATAGTTTAATGGTAAATTCTTAAATATTTTACAACTTCTAAAATTAATAACCTCATACTAAAATTTTTAATATAATTATATCCTGTTGATCGTATTTATTTATTTAAGTATTCGGTCGCAAATTTAACCAGTTGAATAAATTTCGGATATTTATTCAATTGCAACACAATAAACCTTTAGAAAAATTACCATTAAATTGTTATGTTTACTAATTTGATGTTTTAGTATGTTGAAATCATTGAATCAACTTCACAAATAATTGATTCATAAAGCTCCTAAATCAGTTTAAAAGAATTATTTCCACATCAAAGCAAATGTGTGAATTAAATATTTTTCCTACAACAATAATAATAAAGAAAAATGTACTTTGAGCTAGTTTTTGTATTTAGTTCTCTTTCTTGTAATATTGAATATGTATTGTATAATTTCGAATATTTTTAATAAATATAGATTCCAGAATTTTTATTTTAGTGTTATTCCACTCACATGAATTTCTTTCACATATGTTGATAAAAGTATTTCTATTGTTACGAATTTTCTTTAAAAGGCTTCGCTAGCTTTATAAAATAAATTATCACAATCCTGAAGCATGACTAAATTAAATATGATTTATTTACTTGTTTACCTAAGCGGAACTATGTTTTTTTTAATTTTTATTCATCTGACTGAACGTTAAATATATTTATTTGAAAAGGCTTGGCTTTGTCAAAGAATTTATCGCTATTAATTAAGATATTAAAAACATTAAATAATTTCTTTTGATATAAAAATTATTCTTATATCATTTGTACTTGCTATTGGTATCGGAACATTTTACAATTTAAGAAAAGAAAATTGCAGTATATCTGTTCAAATGATGATAATGAAATGTATTTACTCACACACAAAAAGTTAAGTCAAACAGATTGCTACTTTTTGAGAAAGCAAGCCTTCTTATCATTTTAAATTTTACATCAAAATTTTAAAATGAATGATAAAAATATTGAAAAATTTATATGATAAATGAGATAAATTTGATAAATTATTCAAGTTAACTAAATAATTTAATTAAAAAATTTTTATTTCTGAGAAGCTCGAAAAGAGAGGTAAATTGAAATATTTTACGAGAAAGGTATTTTCTATCATCCGTCAGAGATTATTCAGTAATTTTATTTTTTAATTTGTTGCAAAATAAAAAATTAATGCCATGTATGAAATTTATACGATTATAAAAAAAGTTAAATGGTTATCAGTAGGAAAATATTCAAAGTAACTTTTAAATTTTCGTTTAATTTAGCAAAAATAAAACATGTTTATTATAAATTCTATTTCTAATGGTACTATTCCAGGATTTTATTACGGATGATTTTATAGTAAAGATCGAACACATTACTATATTAAATGACATACGATTTTTCATTTACAATTGGTGTCCTTAAATAATAACAAATAAAAAATAATTAATTTCAATTATTTTCATTCAGTTGAAATGTAATATATTTAAAGTTCCTCTTGCTGCTTTTAGCATAATCGTATAAAAACTAAAAATGAAAAATAACTCTTATTCCTTAAGAATCTTACAGAACCGCAAAATTCTCTAAATAGCTATCTTATAAATATTTAAAAATGGAAATTAAGAATTTCTTCAATTAGATCATTGAACATAAAACCATGTTTATGTCCGTATATAGCCTTAAAACGATTATAAGGAGGAAAAAAATTCTTTAAAATTAAGGGAAAAAATTGCTAGAATGTAGAAAGTTTAAATTTGACTCTTACAATTTTTTTTTAAAAAATTCTATTTAGTTCGTAATATTTTCTGTATTATAAGCTTTCCATCCCCTGGAGACAAAAGAAGAGAGAATTAAAATATTTTTTTCCCTCAAATACTTTTATCATCTTTCTTATTTTTACATAGAACATTTTTTCCCCCATTTTAATATTCTTTTATAATATAAAAAAAAGTATAAAGAAACTGTTAAAAATACAAAATGATTTTTTAAAAATGTTTTAAATAAAAGGAATACATATTAGCATTTATTTCTTTGATTAGATATATTTAAAAATTAAGATAATGACAATTAAAAGCAATCCCAAATTAGTTAACGAAATCTCCCGTTCTATCAGCCACTTAACCACATGGATAGATTTCCCTTGAGAGAGGGAGAGTAGCGTATTAACGTCACCCTGTGCGAGGGCTATTGGCAATGGACCTCGTAATTTTGAACCTCTGTCAAGTGACGAAGGAGACACTTGAGCTCTGGCACCCCTTCCCCTAACTACCACATCACACTAACGGGAGCACATTGAGCCTCGACAATCTTTGTGAGAAGTCAAATAAATCTGTAATGATAACCACAAATTTATCTCAAGAGGTATTTATAATACTATTCAAATGTGTTATACATGCATTTGTTTTATTGAATTCTTACTATTAATTCACAATCTCCCTGTATATATATATCTTATTCAAACTTTCAATCGTTAATAAAATACTTTCTATTCACCCATTCAAGTTCAAATACATTTTTTTAAACTTGTAGTGGATGGCACTTGATGTTAATGTAGTGTTTTTTCAATTTTTAATTCATTAATCTTTTTTAATTAATGAAAAAATAGTAACAAACAAAAATAATAGTCTAACACCATATATAGAAAGGAAAATCGCTCGTTGTGTCCCTGTAGTGCAATGGATAGCGCGGTGGAATTCTCATCCAAAGGCCATGGGTTTGAATCTGATCTGGGATGGCCTAATTCCTGAGAATGTTATTTTTTTTATTATACTATTTTATTGGAATAGTTAAATATAATTAATGAATAAAAAGTAACAAACACACAAAAATAATAATCTAACACCACATATAGAAAGGAAAATCGCTTTCTATTTTGCCATTTAATATTCTGATTCTGTCATATGTATATACATATTTATATTAATTGTAATTATTTAATGAAAAGTAACTAAAATAAAAATTTTCTTTGTAGGAATTGACTTTTAAAAAAAAATTATATTACTTGTATTAACTTAAGTTTGATTCAGAGCATGTGCGTATGTATATTTCTCGAATTTCAGATAAGGAAGACAATATATTGCAAAATAAACTCATACCAAACTACATTGACAGATGCGATTTTATTATCAGAACGACGCAAGTAAGTACCCATAACGAATAACATACAAGTTAAATGAAAAAAAAAAAAAAAAAAGCGATGAACAGTGTAGTATTCTTTAATCGCCCATTTCGTTTTTGAGAATGTTCTTTTAAACCTCTTCAAATTCCACCATTCTTGCTGATAAATAACTTCTTTATCAGCTATTTTATCATCTTAAAAATCTAAAATTTCGTACTTAAACGTTCAAAGAAGGTATCTCTTCAATGCGTACAAGTAGACAGACATAACAATGAACTTAAACAACATTTTTCTCGTTACTAACAAACCCATAAAACAGAACCGAAATGACACTAAAAGAAAACAATATAAGTCGGCGTTCCTCTACTTATTTATTAAGTCATCCCATTTTCGGATAAGTGTTTCCTCTTCACGCTTTCTTGTTCTCGCAGTTTTTAGGTTCTGGTGATATAAGGAAGCGAAACATTGACGAAATCAACTGAATGCAAACTCATTCACCTCTTCCCTCCACCGATATTTTTTCAATGCATCTCTCGACCCGAAGTCTCTTCAATTTTACTCATCCCCTTTTTTTTACCCAGAGATCCACTCATTCCCTCTCGCACATTAAATTCCCCATCTTTACTTCAGCAGTTCGAAGACCTTTGAAAGTCCTAGGACCATTGCCTTTACTGCTCTACGAAATGGGAAGGGAGGGTATCGGAATGCCTTGTCATTTGGTATTTTTCTAGGATTAGGCCCCCCAACCAGGGCCATTTCAGAACGCCCCTCCTGTGTTGATGGCCTTGCAGACACGAGTTCTAAAGTGCTTCTGCGCCCTTTCAGGGTACAAGTCCACACGCCTTTATATATTTTACCGGGTAAAATCGTTTTTATACTTTTCGGTGCCCTTTTGTCTTTCGCGTTAAATACTCTAGTCGACAGAAGGTGGAGAATCGTTTTTTATCCTTTTTTTATTCGATCCACACTTCGACTTAAAATCAAGAGTTTAAATTCTATAATTGATATTTATTTTACTCTAAATTAACAAGTAATATAAAAAAAAAATTTTAACTCAATTCCTACTTAGATCAACAAAGAAAAATTTTATTTTAGCTACTTTTCATTAAATAGTTACAATTAATATAAATATGTATGTACATATGACAGAATCACAACATTAAGTGGTAATTAATTTTTATTCATTATCATTAAAGTATCGTATTGTCATCCAAAATAATCGTGTGTATAAATTTCAGTTCAACTAAATACTTTAGCACGTGAAAAAAAACCTTTTCAAGTTTTGACACAAGTCGCCAAAAGGGTCGCAAAGTCGCCAAAAATGATGCCAATTTGTAATTCTTTAAATAATTAGTTTTAATCAATTAATTTTTATTAATTATTATCATATTATTGTATTGTCATCCAAAATAATCCTGTATATAAAATTTCAGTTCAATCGAGCACTTTAAAGTGTATTTTATTAACGATTGAAAATTCCACCAAGATAAGAATAAATAAATATATAAATAAATAAATATAGATAGATTGTGAGCTAATAGTAGTAATCTCAATTCCTACTTAGGTCAACAAAGAAAAATTTTATTTTAGTTACTTTTTATTGAATAATTACAATTAATATAAATATATATATACATGTGACACACACAGAATCACAATATTAAGTGACAAAATAGAGAGTGATTTTCCTTGCAATTTTCCACTTTCCTTTCAATATATGATGTTGCATTATTATTTTTGTTTGTTACTAATTATTTATTCATAAAACACATTATTTGAAATTAGAAGATCGTACCCACGACCTTTGGATTAGAAGCCCATTGCGCTACAGGGACACAACAAGCGATTCTCCTTTTTATGTATGGTGTTGGACTTTTATTTTTATTTGTTACTATTTATTCATTAATTAAGTTTAACTAATGAATTGATATTTGAAAAAAACTGTGTTAACTTCAAGTGTCATCCACTACAAGTTGATCAATGATATAATGTATTTGAACTTGAATGGATAAATAGAAAGTATTTTACTAACGATTGAAAATTTAAACAAGATATATATATAGGGAGATTGTGAACTAATAGTAGGAATTGAAAAAACATGGACTTGACAGATTATACAAAATTTAATGTGTGTATTCTCCATGCTGAAAAACAAAAACCGCAGGGTGCATTTTAAATAAAAGCAAAAATTATTCAGACATGCTAATATTTTTAAAAGACAGATATTTTCATGTAGCAATTTGCTCTCTCATATCCTATTTTATAACAATTACTTTATCTGTCTTTATTTAAAAATTACTTCTATGAATATAACAGTCACTTAAATTAATCAAAATAAAAATGGTCGAAGTAATATTTTTTTTCAACGGTTTATAATGAATTTATCCTTTTTTAATAACTTAAATTTCAAAAAGATTCATTAGATTTTTAGAGTAACTTCGTCAGATTACTGCTTCGAATAACTTAAGACTAAAAAATATAATTAAGAGTTTTAAAGGATAAGTAAAATATCAGTCTTCATGTAAGTACTTATGTTTTGATTTTGATATAAATTCAAATAAATAAAGTTCGAAACTCTCTCTCTCTCTGTCAGTACTTTGGGGAAAAATAATGTATCTGACTATAATAACACTAAATTTTAGTATGAAATGACGTTAGCGTCCGTTAATTAGCTTTATATAACAGCCAGGCAATTTAAGTTTGAGATAAAGTTTAATATTGCAAAAGTGAAGTCAAAAATACAAAAACTTTTATTGTACTCGTACGTAATAGTGGCCATTATTGTAACAAGTGTTAAATAACGAGTATATTTTTTATTTATTTCCTTTTTTTATGGGGAAAAACTAAAGCTTTTAAAATTTAATACATAAATGGAAATTTTCCTCTTATTTCTTTTATACCTTTTGTGGGGAGGGTAAACAGCTCTGACAAAACTATCACTTTCAAATTTTTTTCTCAGAAAAAAAGGAAGGAAAGAAAAACTAAGAACAATCAATATAACAGTGTAAAACTTAAGGAACCAAAATATCCGAATATCTGAACTACTTCTTATTTCAAGTCATTTCTAGTTCAGCCCTATTTTTTTTCCCTATCAAACCACCTATCTCCTCTCTCGCATTTCTACCAATCTATACATTCGACAGTCTCACTTAGACAAACAACGGGGAAAACTTCTTCCCTTTATGAGTTGGCCTTACTGCCTTACGACAACACACTGCGTACGTGTATTTTTGTTTGCAGACATGCCTCAACCAATGTGAGGCCTTTCTTGACCGGGGACTTCTATATGAATTTGGTAAACCTGAGCATCGGTTAGGATGTTCCCGCTTCTACTGCTTCTTTACTGCGCCTTTTATATATTTTTTCTATTGCTTCCAAAGTATGCGAAGAATTAAATTGACTCCTGTTTCGATGATTTTTTTCAATGAAACTGGGTTACGGAAATTTCTTTCCCTGATATCTGTTCGAGGATTGGAAAACTAACTGATTTGTGGCATAGAAAATGCGGATGGCAAAAGAAAAATATTAGGTGATAATCAATGTATGGTAAAATAAACATAAAGATAAAAAATTCCAAAAGTATATAACAACAATGTATGTGCGTCATGATATATATAACTAGTGTATTTATATAACTTAAATAAGAAATATATATAAAAAAATCAATTCCTACTTAGGTCTGCAAAGAAACTTTTTATTTTAGTTAGTTAAATTTAATGAATGAATTAATATTTAAAAAAAACTGTATCAACATCAAATGTCATTCACTACAAGTTTAAAAAAACATATTTGAAGCCAAGAAAAATTCGTTAGAAAAACTCACTGGCGCCATCTGCTGGTGTTAGATCTAACTTCGTCAGAAATAACGCAGAATAAATTTAAAATTAAAAAAAAATAATTAACTAATATTTGAAAAAACTGTATTAACATCAAGTGTCATCCACTACAATCTTAAAAAATGTATTTGAACTGTAGTGGAGGAATAAAAAGTATTTTATTAACGATTTAAAATTTGAACAAGATATATATATTCAAATAAATAAATATATATATAGGAAGAGAGCGAACTAATAATAGGAATTGAATAAAACATACTTAAACATCAAACATTACATTATAAGGAACGCATTATGGCGAAATACATATATATATATATATGAAACTGTATTGTGTGACACTATTTGATATAAATAAAATACATTCATTATAATTTTTAAGGAATTACATTTGTTTCCACGAATTAAGCAAAAAAATTACTATTTCGTTTTAAAGATCGGTAACATTAAACATATTGTACTCAAAAGCTTATATTCTTTTAACATTGTATTTTATTGAATCAATATGACTAATGTTTTAGCTTTAAATAAAATCTGAGTAAAGTATAAAGGAAAATATATTTACAAACAGCAAACTTTAGAGTTTGGATTTTGAATTCATATATATAGCGAACTTCATACAATTACTTAAGATTTCACCTTGCACAACAGATAAAAGCAAATTATATAAATAGAAATCATTAAACACGATCACATTAAATCCATTGATCAGAATCCCGAGGGAATTAGAGATATCCACGTCTCATGATAATATTAAATTATTATTGAAATCAAAAACTTTTAAGTTTAAAAATTTAAAAATAAATTTAAATTATGCTAATTATAGCTTGCAAGGTCGATTGGCACACTATTAAACACATTTTAAACATTGAAAAGGAGTTCAAATGTTACAAAATTATATTCAAATCATTATTATTTTCCAAAAGTAGCAATTTAGTTTAAATCATTGAAATCTATCTTGATTTTTTTCCTAAACTGGCATAAAAATATTTTCTAAAAGAGGCTGAAAGAAGGATTTAGAATTGTTGCATATTGCGAAGAAAAACTTATATATATATTCATTATCACGCTCTGATTTATAAATTATACTTAAAAAAACAACATGAATACAGAGTTCTTCAGATAATTCGAGAACTCAAAATAAATTACCTTAGATAAAACATAACAAAAAGGGTATATAACATTAAAGAGACATGGGGGGATACGTGGGAGGTGTAAATCGCCTGCAATAAATATTGTTATATATTGAAAGTTTAAATACATCGTTTCTAAGAAAATATTTTTTTTATTTTTATGCTTTCTTTTCAGAGAAAAAAAAGTAATATTCAGAATTTCTCAATTCGTAAAACCTTTTTTTTTTGCCTTGAAAATTAACAATGAAGTATGAAATTAATTTTGAGATATTACTTGAAGTCGACCCCCTCGACTTCCATAAAAATTTCTCGCTGCGCACCTGATAAACAAAATTATCTAATCAATACTTTTATCTATGTTTAATTATCTCATGCGATAAGACAGATCTGTACATAGTAATGTATAAAACATCTTATAAGATAAATGTGTGGGTATTTATGATTCGGAGAAAATTTTTAATGAATGAGACTCCACGCACATGTATCACTTTATGTAATTTTACAGACTTATCCTAGCGGAGTAATTACTATGAAAAGTTCGGAAAGTTCATTTTTGCTCCAGCTTTGACATGATTTGTACATGATGCCTCGAGATAGATTATTCAATCTTCTAATGACTAAATATATATCGCGTTTTAATACTTTCAGTTAATTTCGCTAAAATTGAATCATACTCCATGAACAACTGCAAGATCTTTTTCGATCACTTAATAAAAGTAATTAAAAAAACTGCGGATAACAACAAGTTAGTAATAGTTCTTTGTCAAACCCTTTTTCTTTCATTAAAACATACATAAATCACACTTTTTACGCGACTTATTTCTAATTAATATATAAAGCTTTTGACTTTTTCACGCGGAATATTTATTTTTCGACCCACGTAAGGTGCAGTCTGTTCTCAGTGACGTGGAATAGTCACAAAAATGATGTGTCCACGAGTTCGAGCCGAATTCATCCATGCAGATGTAATAGCTCATCAGATATGGGTAGGCGAGTAAGGACCACGCCCGAACCGAAGGCGCGGTTCACGCACAAAAACGCAGGCGGCGCTAATACCACGCTATATCATTAACCACTAATTATTCGGTTATCGTTCACTGAAAAGGAACATGCGCTAATGCTTCGATCGAAAATTGGAAGCTACTACGAAGTGCCAAAGCTGAAAAATGGCTTCTCACTATACCTAGTTTCAAGGCTTTATGTTAGATAGAACATACAATCAATTTTCCTTCAGACTATACAACAAAAGATAAAAATAACTTTTTTAGAACTTTTTCCCTTTTTCATTTAGAGTGAACCTTTTTAAGAAGAAAATTTGCATAGCAATAAATTCACTTTTTTTCTATAAATTAGGATGGTTTCATAATAAAACTATTTGTTTTGGGCATAAGAATATATTTTAACTTACAAACTCAAAAAATAAGCATTTCATAAAAATAAGCAATTGTCATAAGCAATTCATGAAACTAAGGAATTGGAAATTCATTAATTAAGATAATAAACTAATGATGATTAAAAGGTATATAGTAATGATTGACTAACTGTGCATTTCATTTCTCTTAATTCATTAACTAAGTTTTTCTTTAACATATAAAACTAGAAATATATTTGGCTGTATTTTTAGTGTTCAAAATATAGGGCAGGGAGGAAGGGAGGTATATTTTTCAACTTTTCTTTGAATGTAACTACATTTACATAGTTGATAATATATCTAAGCATCTGATTGAAGTATTCATAATAAAAACCTAGATATATAATTATATTAGTTTTATTTAAATATATGCATATTTGTCTATAGTATGTTTTTGAAACTATTTTAAATCCGTAATTTTTTTAACTTATATTTTGCTCCTAAAAGGCTTGAAATCACTAGAATAATTTGTGGACTAAGGGCTTTTTTTAAAAGAAAAAAAAAATTTTTCCTTTCATTTCTACAAAAAATTTTTAAATCCATTTTTAAAAAAAATACATGTCTGGCTCATATCTGGGAAGCGGATTGATAATTCCATTTCTAAGGCAAGATTTGCTTATGAAACGACTTCCTTAACAAGTCAGCTTCTGAGGGACATCTTTTCCTGCCTCAAAAGTGATTTTTCTTTTAAATAAAACCACCCAAGGAATAGTCTGATCATCGTTTAGTTACACTACTCAGTATTCTGATACCAAACTAAATTTTTCGATGCTGAATAAAAACGAACAATCTACAGGTAAAATAGATTTAAAGGGCTTTTGGACGACTTATAATTGCTCAGGAACCAAAATTCACTGAGGTATTTTTTAACCAACTCAATATCTATGTACGCGCCATTCGAATACATATACTCCTAGCCTCTCACTTCAATCTTGTTCTCCCTGGTGTGGTTGTTAAAGATAAGATCTAGATTTCTTGCACAAACTGAAAGTTATAAGAGATTTAACTCATTTCCTTGACTTAGTCTTGATTTTTTTTATGATTCCTGTTATCGTTGCTGATGGAATATTTCACTCCCACCAGCACATAGTTATACGCGTGTCACTTTTTCTCCATTACTAATCCCTTAGCGCGCCAATTTTTTGTCAAAACGCACTCGTGAATCCAAAACGGCAGAATCCGTCTGAAAAGATAGAGTTTTTTTTGTGTGTGTGTATTACTCTCTCTACTTTTTATGTTTATGTTTTTGCTTGCTTATCTTAGCCTTCGCTCCGACTCTTTCGTCTCTTGTGACTAGCCGAAATCCGAATTATATAATTTGATCTCTTTTAAATCTCATATCAAAAACATAAGGAGAACAAAACTTTTAGCTTTCCGACTCGACATGAACTCGTTATAAATAGGAGGAAAAACGGAATAGGAAAAGAAGAAAAGGAAGAAATAAATAAATGATAAAAATATATATATCTGTAGAACAGAACAAAGCAAAATAACCCAGAAAGTTAAAAATAAAAAATAAAAATAAATAAATAAAGCACCGAAGGTAAATACTCCGTAAAAGAAATGGATGGAGATAAGCAGAGATGGAATGCAATAAATAAATAAATAATAATCGAAAAAGGCGGGGGAACGGAAGGCGAAATAAAAACAGGCAAAAAATAAATAACTTTACCAGGCGAAATGATGGAAGAGCTGCAGTGAATATTTGAGCTTTTCGTAATTGTATTGAGAAGCTATTTGTATACAAGCGGAGAAGTATTCTCAAGAAAGCTTTGGTTTATGAAGCGAGTGATTTTTGTTAATGAGGCTGTCAACGCACTCTATCGAGTCGGGGGCTCGGGGGAGCCTCCTGTACGGAGCCGGAGCCAGATCATGCGGCGTTGATGAGAGTCGCTCGCCGCGGGCCCTGGGCCCTGATGCCGTCGGCCGGGGTTATTACTTCACATTAGAAACAGCATTAGAAGGCAGCGGGGTAGAGACACTTGGGACATGGATGGAAGAGAAGGCCAATTTTCCAACGTCTTCCTTCCAGGGGAGGGAGAGAAGGAAAAGATATTTGCAGGAGTAAAAGTTGGGAAAAGCATTTCCCCTAGGCTTCCCAGGGAATAAAGGAGCTTTCATTGCCTCTGCACATTTGCATTTGTCCTCCTAATCTACCAGGATCCCCTGCAACCATCACTTGCGCTTGCTTTCCATTTGATTTGGCTTTTCTGTTAGTTTGGAAGGAAATTCTATTATTTTACGCCTTTAACCAATGGGAGCAAAAACTACCCCAGCCCCTTTTTTCGAATGCCCCTCACCTCTCGCAGGGAAGTGGGTTGCGGACTCAAATATTCTATTGTTTTGCATATTCACGTTGCGTTGTTCGTTTTTTTCACCTTTCATTATTGGGAATTTCTCCCAAGACACTTCACAGAAACATGATTGTTAACTCCTCTGTGATTGGAATATTCCTGAAAGAGTCATTTTCGAAATGAGTAATGGATAGAGTTTCTTCCAGCATTTTTTAGTCTTTTCGCCCGCAATTCTCCGAGCGGTGAAATATGCTTGTTGCGACAAAAACTCACGGTAGTTTATCAGCCAATTGAAATGTTATTTGATGTTCATTTGTATAAGATAATTTGCCTTTTTACTTTCGTGTGAAATAACGTTTTTCTTCTTTAGCACTTTTTTTTTAAAAAAATAATAAATTAAAATACTTTTGATGAGAGATCTTCATTTATTAATATTTAAATACTTTGTTACTTATATTTGATGTGAATTCTTTACTTTTTTTTACTTCATATTTAAACAAATAAACAAGTATTTAAAAAAAGCTTTGTACTTTGCTTTGCACACTTTCCCATTAGAAAATTATACATACTTTTTTATATATTGCTTCTTAAAATGAAAAACTTCAAAAAATGTTTTCTTAACACAGTGTTTTTTCTTCCAACTAATGGGAATTTGGCAAAGCGGAAGAAGAACAATTTAATCATTTTTTATATAAAATTATTAATATTGTGTACCCACTTCATTACAAGTTTTCCCATGTCGCTTTATTTCGAAATAAAAGGCCTGAATCTCAAATGGATATAAAACAAGAATAAAATCGAACAAAAAGAGAAATTATCTCCTATATTACATTAAGTCAAAACTAATTCATTTTTTAAGAATCAATTTAAAACATATGTATTAAAAAATCAGTTTGTTTTCGGCGATTTTATTTTGTTCAACTTACTTGAGATGCAATTAAAAATTTTTATCGATATTTGTATCGATATTTTCAATAACTGTTATGCCCCGACTCAGTTTCGTCTTATCTATTCATATTAGCTCTTAAAAATTTCTTAAGCATTAAAGTTTTTCCCCCCAACCCTTTAAAATTTCCAAACAATTTCTGAAAAATAAATTAAGGGTAAAACCTCCCTCTCAGCTTTGTAATGTATCAAACATCACTTTTGTTACAACCTCCTTGTTGAATAAAAGACATCCGAGTCCAAAAATTTATAACTTCCCGTATACCTTATTCATTCGGACCCAACTGGGATCTTGCGTTTCTAGGCATCCAGTTCTGTGGAGTTCCAGAATCAACTTCATTTCTCAAGATCAAAAATTGTTTGCACCGTTCTTTCAAAGGCTAGATCTACCCACTTCCCAATGTGGGGGGCACACCACCCCTAGTTGGAAGGAATAGACATAAAAGCACATTGAAGGCGGGTGGGGGGAAAATCCCCGTATGTGAACTGAACGACGCCTTATAAATCCTTTATGAGAAGGTAGTGATGGCTTGGAGTTGGATAAGTGCAGAGCGCTGGGCGAAGCTAAACTGGACCATTTGTTTTTATTTTCTCGTGTCGTACCTTTCCTGTACATCTTCCCTATACGCTCTCCTATCCCCGCCTCGTATAGGGTAGCAGTTCCCCATGCATTATGCGTGAGAGAAGGCTGTAGAGATGCAGCTTTTTCTGATGGACTGCTTTTGTGTCAACTGGGGTGAGCCAGGTTCGGGTCATAATCAATTTTTTTTTGTTAGCTTCGTATGTGTCGATATATCGAACTGCGTTACTTCGTTAGTGTAGGGAGTAGCTTCGTTAGATGGATCCCGTCACTTTGAAATCTATAGGGAAAACGGAGAGGGTTTTCTTTCTAAAAGTGTAAACTTAATCAAAAGAAAATTTTTTATTTGAACGGCGAGTTTCAAAACAAAGGTGGGTGAAAAAAAAATTTTTTTTTATTTACAACTTTTTTTTTTTTTCAGGTCGATGAATGCGATTTAAATTTCAGATGAGAAAATACACAGCAAACATATTTGAAATTTGAAACTTGCGTCTTGAAGTTGGACAAGTTTTTGAGTTTTCGGATATTCGAATGTATATATTCAACAATTGAAAGACTTTTGTGGAAGGAAAGATAAAGCAGTGAACAGATATTCACTGAAAGTAAAATTCGTAAATATTAATTAAACTTTGCTAATTAAATTTATTTTCATAGTTTTCGGACGCAATATCATTTTTATTGCTCTCCTATATTGCTCTAAATAAGAATTTCAGCTCTCAGTTTAATAAGTAGGGAATTCCAGTTAAGCATTTAGTGTAAGAGTAAAATTCTTAGCAAGTATGAATCAGGAAAACATACTTAATCAATAAATACTGATTTTGAGATAGATTTACTAAAATAATTATTTTTCCATTCTTTATATGGTTTTAAAATTTATTTAGAATTATTTATTGTGAAATACAAGAACAAAACATTTCATAGGATTCTCGCTATCACTTTATTTAAAGAACAACATTTAAATGAGAAAAATGAAAATATACTGAAAGGGACAAATATTTTTATCTCTTCAGTAGGCATTTTAAATCGAAATAAGTATTACCTAACATGCAAGAAATGTAGCATTAAAATAAACTTCATAACTTGAAACTTTTATATTCATAAGGTATGTGGGTTAAAAATAAAACTTTCATCCACTTTAGACAGTGCTTCTCAAAATTTCAATACCTGCGACCCAATTTTCAATCATTATTTTCACCGCCCCCCCCTACATACAATAACAATGTATTGGATTCAATAGTAATATAAGCTACAGTTTCATTATTAAACTTTTTCTTAACTTAATATCGTTAAATTAATTATAAAATGCAATGTGTAGTGTTGATACATTTATAAGTGTATTATATCAATGTAAATGAGTATTTTATTTTTTTTATTAGTCAGAATGTATTTTGTTTTGCTTCCTTTCAGTAAATTAAGAATATTTTTAAATAATGTTTTATTTTCGGCTTTTCGATATGCTCACTCCCCTTATAGGGTTATCATGCCCCCTTAGGGAAGAGCACTCCACAGTTTGTGAAACGCTGGTTTAAGACGAAGCATTTCATCATTATCATATTCTTATCTAAAATTCGATATATATATATATAGTTTTTTTCAATAAGTACATTAAAGTTAATTTAGTTTTTTAATACACATTATTTGTAACATCCTTCACACCTTTTTTTTATTTACTGGTACATAAATAAAAACTGACAAAATGAATATTTCAATGCCATTTGAACATCCCGCGATACATTTCTTGCTGTTTCATAGAACATATTCTCAGCCATTTTTTTTCTTCTGAGAATTAACAAAAGGTATAAGAGAGAAAACACGATTAATCTTGATAAAATGTAAAGCCATATTTTTAACGTTGGTTAGAATACAATACATCTCTCAATACCTTAGACCCTTTTCAGGAAGGATTATTTCAATATTATCTAATGTCGTATCTAATATTATCTAATATATTCCAAAGTTTTCACATACATACTTCGTTAAAAATATTAAAGCGGAAAGAAAAAGAACGCATTAACGGTCAGTGCTTTAAAAAATCCACCCAAGAGTTTTTGTAATGTAATTTCTGTAGAAGGTCTCATGTGTGTAATCGGTTTATTAGTATAATATGATCTGTTATCCTCTCATCCTCTTAATACGGAAATCTTCAGAGATATAAAAATGAGAAAGTACTCCTAGTTCGTAAATAATATGATCTTTAAAAACGTTTACTTTAAGAAGGAATAAAAAATTACTACACCCCATGACATCCCTTATAAAATAGGCATATTAAGTATTTAAATAAAATAAACAAACTAATCTTGTTCACACACACACATTCAATTATTACTTCAAAAGCAAATCAATCTAAAAATAGATCACATAAAATACGGTTATTTGAATATTGCTTTAAAATGCACCTGAATTTGCTTTCTCCGAGATGAAACACTATTTTTATAAAGAATCAATGGAATAGATTATATACAAAAAAAGGAGTAAGCTACTTATTCATAAGGCACAAAATTCAAAAACAATTTACCTAAGTAAATGGGATTACCAAACCATTGGAAAAATTGGATATTTTAATTCTTTAATCATTATTTCAATTCACCAAAGTGGGCAAACATATGGTTGCGGTTTTTTTTCAAAGAATAAATTATATAGAAAGAGAGAAAGGCAGAGGGAAATGAAAAAAGGAAAATCAATTCATGTCGCGTAGGAATTCCCTCTATCATAAATTGCGGCGATATTTCTGTCTACTTGTCTTATTCTTGTGGTGTCATTTTTCAGGTAGCGTCTTGTGTTGGAACGATGCTTTTAAGCTTTAGACGGGACTTGCACCATTTCTTTGCATTCAGCGAAGGAAGAGGACGCAGTTCGTCTCGTGGGAATGGAGGAAAATTTCTTAATGACTCTGAACGGGAAACACGCCATATGAGTTGAATGAAATATAAAAACACAATTATCCGGAAGACTTTTAATTTCCATGAGAGAACTGTGTTCTTTGTATTTTGTGAGATCCATCAGCAGAGGAAATAAAATATTACTATCTGTGGTTTTTGAAGATAATTGGGACTGACGGAAAGGTGTTATGTGATATTGAAGGAAGATTAAATTTCTAAAAGTGGAAAAAGTTTAATGGGATGATTAGCTTGGAAGAAAAAGTTTCAGAAGAGTGATGGCATTTCAATTTACTCTTCAAATGTAATTCTTTTTTCTAGTAAAAGGAAACAAAATTCTGATTTGCCAAGAATTATCGAGAAAAAATTGTCATTTTTGTATTGTCATTTTGTATTATTTTATTTAAATAAGCATTTTCAACAAAATGAATATCTCTAAAAACTATCATAGGCTATTTTTTTTTAATTAGATTTCATGACGTTCTGTTTATTTTTTAATTAAATAGTAGCTTAAAAACAATTGGCATGAAGTCGTTAATCAAGTCAATTTAAAATTGAAAACATACACACAACACTGTTTCCACTATTTCTAGTTTTTACAAATCCGTACATTATCTTTAAAGGAATTTTAAGGCTTGAAAACTGCTAAGGTTCAGAATAAACTTCCATAAATGATATGTGGACTTGTGTGACCAATATTCTAAGCTCAATAGTTTTGAGAAAAGTACAAAAGTATTATTTCATCTTTAATCTTATACAGAAAATATCAAATTAATTTATACATATTATGTATTATATTAAGTTTATAGCCGACTGGTTGGCGTACTTGGTCAGGCGCTGGCCTTATACACCCAGGATTGTTGTTCCAACTCGGCTCAAGTCGGTGGATTTTCATGATGAAAAAAGCAGCAACGTACATGTCTTATGATTATGGGGCATGTAAAAGATGCCTAGAGTTCCTCCTTGATTCGGACGTGCTCGGAAATTTAAATTCCTAGTACAATTTTGCATCGTCAAGCTTAGATACCTCCCTCTGGGGATTTCACATCGTCGAGCATAGATGCCTCCCTCTGGGGAAGAAAACTGGTGTCAAAATTACATACTGGCAATTGGTATCTACCTTTATGGTGCCAAATTAAAAAGTGATACCATCTCCCGGGGAATGTACTAAGTCTGCAATGATAAAAATAACAATCTGCAGCCCCAATGAAAATAAAAAATAAAAAATCCATTAGACTTAATTATGTTCTTTTATTATTTAATTAAATAGTCAATTTCTTAACAACTGGTTCATGAAAAGGCTAAATCATCAAGTCAGTTTAAAAAAAAGAAAATATCGCTGTTGGCGCAAACTGTAATTTTTACAAATGCGTACATTGCTTTTTAAAGTATTTTAAGCCTTGAAAAACTGTAAGATTTCAGAACAACAAAAAGCTTCAACGAGTGATGTATCCTCGTAATCAATGTTCTGCACTCAACAGCATTTGAAAAAATGCAAAAGTATTTTTTCATCTTTAATATTTACAGAAAATATCAAATTAATTCATATATACTATGTATTATATTAAGTTTATATATATTGTATAAGAGTTTTAAACTGTATGTTTAGTCTAGCATGATTCCATTTTCTTTGTTTTTTTTTTTTTTTGCTGCATAAATTCTTTTACGGATAGGTTATTAACTTTAAATTCCAATTAAAGATGAATCAATTTAAAAATAAATAATCTTATACAAAATAATTTTTCATGAAAGTTAATTTTAATTCTCCAAAAAAGCTATGACTAAACAAATATATCGCCGCTTTGAAAACCACATTTATATTTTTCTTGGGAAAGATAATTTGATTTTTTGAAACCTATTATGTTAAAGTATCTTTTCTTTTAATTAATATTTAATTTTCCTGATTTCTTACTCCTTAATTGGAATTCTGAAAAGTCTGCGAAACCTCTATCTATATATATATATCAATTGCAAAAAGAAAGAAAGAAGCGATTCTGGTTATAAGAAATAAAAATAAGCTAAAGAAGGAGGATTTTCTTTTCGCATAATTATCATTTTTTTAAGAAACAGGAGGTTTTACATTGCCAATTTTTCTATAACCTTCTAATTTTTCACTAATTTCACGGGTTTTTTATTGTTTATAAATTTTATTTTTCTTAACAAAAAAAAGAAAAAAAGGGCAAAAAACTTTGATTTTAAATTTTACAAAAAAAAATCTTTTCTTAAAGACTCAGTAGAAAAATAAATCAAAATTATCACAAAAGCTTTCAAAAGAAAAATAGTACAGAATCACTTGCAGATTCAATTTCTTTCCAAATAATGTACCAACCGCACAAATTGCTTAAACTTCGTTACGACGGCAGGAAAAAAAAGGTTTGATAAAATATCCAATTAACGTGATTTTATTAACAAGTAATCTAGCGGTCTATGTTTGTTTTTTTCCGGTCTCCACTTAAAGAAATGCTGAACTTTTATCCAGTTCAATACCGAAAGTGGAAGGCAAATTTGCCTGGCATACAGCTTATGTCGCTCAAAAAAATTGTTTTCCTTATGTATGTACACTTTTTTTTCCTTGTGTCGTGGTCGCGCGAAGGAATTTTTTGCTTCCCTTTTTCGACGACATCGTCCCGGGCAAAAAAAGTCTAATTTTATTATTACTGTATTGATCTGCAAATAAAAATGCGCCTGTAATTCAATAACTAAAAGTGCAAATCTGTAGTAAGCTGCTTTGATTAAATTAGCAAAAGGGCTTTAATAGAATACTCGCTCAGGTAAGTGCTCTTGGTAAGACAAGGAGAGAGGGGAATGTGATGCAAAAAAATTACCGGCAAAAAAAAAAATTTTTTAGAATAAAAGTAAACTGTTAACGCATAATATAAAATTACATTTGCTGATACGAAACAATACTAAAAACTTACCGGCAGTCGGGCTGCTTTTTAGTCGCCACCGGGAGAATTTTTTAATCACAGATTGTGTTACCGAAGGAAAACCTAATTTGCATACATTTTAACGATGCTGTTTTCCCCCATTCTTATTCAAATTTTATTAGGGGAATTGTCTTCCTATTATTGCCATGGTCTCCGATTATCTTTTTCTTTTCGTTATTTTTTTTACCATTCACGTTTAAGAATCTTTCTTCCCGCGCCTTGTCTTTTAACTCACGGTTGGTGGGAGATACATGAACAACCTCAGCGAATTTTATTAAATCCGCTCAAGCACAGCTTGGACTCATTAAGGCATTGCATTGATTAAGACAACGACGATGCTGCTACAGTTTTATCCAAATTCTCGAGTTCCCTGTTTTCCTCCTCCAACCTTTTATATTCTGGTCTCGCCTGAGGGGAGAGGGGGAGCCAAAGAAGGTGAACGAGGGAAAAACTGAGCACAGGCTTTAAAAAAGGGTTTTTAAATTTTTTTTTCAAGCAAAGGGGTTGCTTAAAAAAAGGCAAAAAGGGCTACTAAAAAATAAATAAAACGTTTTGATCTAACACCCAGGATTTTATTTTTCTAATGGCGCAAGAACCTTATAGGGAACAATAATTCTTTTTAGACGTAGTCTTTTCATGTTATGGTAAGGGTGATAACTCTTGTACTACCCCGCTCTGCTCTGAATGATACATCATTTTTTCCCTTATTTTTTCCCTAATAAATCTACTTTGTTAGGCCGACTCAAGGATTAACTTTAGAGTAGGATTACTTTTTGTAATTGTAGCTGAAGAAACAGGAGAGATATAGAATTGGATCTTTTTGTTTCTTTTCCTCCAGTCCTAAGCACTTTTAACAAAAAAAAAAAAATAGGTAGAGTTTATAATTGTACCATTCTTACGAATACATCAGTTTTTTTTTTTCAATCAGGAAAGGACCAAGATTAGAATCTTCGTCAAAATACTAATTAAAACACATCTTATTAAATCGTTCATCAAATATTATGTTTCAAAAGGGACACATTTTGATGTACACATGGAGTGAAGTTTCCTTTAAATGATTATTAAATCACTCCTTATATTTGGCTTGCATTTCCTTGTGTGAAGGTAATCTTTCAAAAATTAATTATTTATGGCTCAAATTTTATAAATGTACTATTATTACGAATATGCCACACTTTTTTTTATCAGGGTAGGGCCAAGATTAGAACATTAGTCAAAATACGTATTATTAAACACATCATATTAAACCATTTGCTAAATATTATGCTTCAAAAGAGGCACATTTTGATATGCATATAGTGTGAACTTATATTTGGTTTATATCCCCATGTGTAAAGGCAATCTGTCAAAAATTAATTATTTATGGCTCAAAAAGATCAAAGTTACATATTATATTCAAAAGCAAATAATATTAGAAAAAAATATTTTCTAAGTGATTCAACTAAAATATAATCTACGCCACATGTGTTCTTGGGAAAAGGAAAATCAGTACATAAATAAATAAAATATATAAAATAAATACAAAATACAGGAAATGTCATAAAATAAATATCCTTATTTATCACAAGCTATGATCTTGTATTTTTTTAATCAGAAGATGGAAATGAGCGAATTTAGTCATATTTTATGAAAGAGTTAACTCTTCCGAGAATTGATTTTAATGAAAAATGTTTTGCATAACATTCAAAACATTAGAGTCATCTTTAGTACCCCTATGAATAAATATTTGCACAATCTCATATATATAATAGTTATACCTTCAATATTTATTGGAAAATATAACTGAACAAGAAAACTGAATTTTTTCAAATTTATAGTATAGTAATAGGTCTCCTGTTATGAATTTAATTGGAATATCATTTTTAAAAGCACAATAGTGTTATACTTTCAAACCTAAAACTTTCCCCAACTTCATCAAATCGTTGCATTTGGTCGAATACAATAACTGTCTGTGGATTTGCCAGTAAACCCAAAGAGTATTTAGAATTTCAAAAAAAACCTTCATAAATCTCTTCGCCAATATGATTATAAATTCCCCCCTATTTTAATAGATTTTTATAATTAAAAAAAATAAAATACTAACTCGACACTATCACGGAAAATTTAAAACTAAATTTTATAATTCTATTGTATTCTCATATCATTGCACATCGTGAAGTCAGGAACATTTTTATAATTTCTTGAATAGGTTTTATTGTTCTGAAAATAAGTATTAAAGCTTATTGTCTTTTTAACTTAATGCCATAACAAAAGAGTCATGGATTAACTTTATTGGTACTTTTTTCTTTGGGATGGATGCAGATGCATGGAGACAGAATATTGCTGCTTACGATATTTTAAAACCAAAGCGATTCATTTTAATCAAAACCAATGGAATTTTCCTCTTCACAATAATTTCATGGAAAGTTATTCATGCGAAATTTCGGAGATGATTTAATCTTCTTATTCTATTTTGATTGCCTTTTTAATTAGTTTCATCTAGAGATTATTATAATTTCTTGATAACAAAACGTCCAATAGTTGTCTTTTTTTAAAGCAGCAATAAATTGATATTTCACTTTCCGTAATACATTCAAAAACAAATCTAATAGATTACGTACAAGTAAATCTTATAAAGTTCAGAAAATGAATACTTTTTTACATTTGAATTTACTCTTTATATTTTCTATACCTTAAGAGAATTAGACAAATATTTTTTCTTAAAGGTATCCTACTACGTTTGTGGAACGTGGTTTTAAAAAAATCATTTAAATGAATATATTTTTTTTTATATTTAGTATCACCTAAATTTGAATATACATATAAAATTATCTTATGAATATTATTACAAGAAAAAATTATCGAAATGTAATTTTTTTTGGGAAAAAAAAAGGAAAAAATGACATATTTTTTTTAAAAATCCCCCTTTTTAAAAATTTCTTAAAAATTTTTTGCATAATAAGGTTAAGGGTTCTATAAAAAATTTTTACAATTTTTTAAAAAAATTTTTATTTTGAATTTAATTTTTCAATTTTTTAAATTTTAAAATGGAGAAAATTTTTTTCAAAAAGGGGCCCCCAATTTTCTTTAATTATCCTAAATTAAAATAATTACCCTTTTCAAATTCCTTTTGTTTTTAGGCCCTGGACCCAAAAAAACAAATTTTATTATTAAGAAATTTTTCCCCAAAGAGAATTTTTTTAAACTTGCTTATTTTTTCCCAAACAATTGCTTTTAAGTAAAAATTTTTCCCCAAAAATTATTCCCTTTTTTTACAAATTTTTATGTATTCAAGGTTTTAGGTTGACAAAATTTTAAAACCCAAAAAAAATTATTTTTTTCGGATTTTGGGAAAATTTTCGCCCTTTAAACGGGGCCTAAATAAAAAGGTCAAATCAAAAGAGGGGCTACAAAACCCCCCAAAAAAAACGGTTTAACTAGGGGGCCCGAAAAATGTCAAAAATTTTATTTAAATTTTTTAAACCAAAAATTTTTTTAAATTTTAATTTTAAACATCATTTTAAAAGCAAAAAAATTTGATTTAATTTTACATTTTTTCCCAAACTTTTTTGCTTTTTTAATTTTTTTTCTTCAAAAAATTTTGATATTATATATTATTGTGTGCCAATATATTGACTGGGCCACAAAAATGCTCATTGTAGGCCGCGAGTTTATCAAACCTGCCTTAAATTGTTCTTAAATAAAATGAGAAAATGCGCGGGAAAATATAACATTAAACTTATATTGTCGAAATAAATAATTCCGGCGAGGAATTAAAAAAGATAAAATCAAGATTAAAATGCCTGCAGTAAATTCGTGAACTCCAGACAGCAAAAGCAAATTGAATCTTTACAACGAAAAACAAAATAAAAATCCATAAATGTTTCCTTTACATGAAAAAAAGCTCTTACACACTTAACACATTTCAAATTCCCTTTCATAACAAAATTTTCATCATCTTCTACAGATGTCACATATCATTTTAATCCATCACCGGGACGATTATCCATTAAAAAAGCCCATACACTAATCGAGAGAGCAAGAAGGAGAAATAAACAAAGGAAAAACGGATTGCCTGAAAACGTATTCTCTTGCGAAATCCATACAACGATTTATCAATTAAGTACTTTACAAAACATTCCCTTTGAAAGAAAAAGTCGGAGAGGGAAAATAAAAAATGAATAACAAAATAAAAGCGGAATACACATTCACATAATGAGCTTGAAAAAATACAAACCCATTTGGAAGCCCTTGTGAAAAACCTACTGAACAGTATTTGCCTGAAGTGAAAATGTAAATGCAAGGCGGTAAAAATAAAATTAAAAAAAATCATTGCAAAGCGTTCCATAAGAGTTCATATTGATCTAAATCAGACGTAAGAGTTTAGTCGTGTTTCTGTATTAGGCCCCATCTGCCTCAACGCAGGGCCAACTAATCGAAAAAATTTCTTTTCTGAATTTAAAAGGATTTATCTTTAAATTGCTAAAAGGGATAAGGCGTGAGTTAAAAAAGAGGGTAAGGGGAAATCAAGCATAAACGCAGAGATACTAATATAATATTAGCTTCCGCTCTAGCTTATTCTGAGCAAAGATGAACTACATCAAATAAATATGCTCAATTTTCCTCTCCAACCGCTGAATACATTAGCGAAGAGAAAGAGTGAACGAAAGTTGGAGAGATAAAACGAATACGTGCTGAGTGGGCTTCTCTTTTACCACTATAGAGCGATCGGGAGAATTTTTTTTAAAGAAATAATAAAAATACATACAAAAAATGGTTTACGGAAAGAAGAAAAAAAAAAATAATAAAATGAAGAGGGAAAAAAAAAAGCTCCCAAGTAGGATGTTGGAGTCAAAAGCAGAAAACACATACGTCACTGCAGAAATGAATACGAACAGTTAATTTAAAATTTGACATTGCGTGAACAGGGAATAAAAACAAGGCAAGTAAAAAGTAACGCTCTCCTGAATTTCACACGGAGAATAATTGGTGACTGACACTGTCGTCGTAACAAAAATAATCTGAAAAAGAGAGCGTGTAACTTTTTTTCCCACTCATTCCTCGTTCACTTATTTATGTAGACGCTTTTACGGATTTTTTAAGTCTATTTTTTTTTATTCTCTTAATTTTTTTATTTTTCTATCTACCCCTCACTTTCTTAGTAGTTTTCCGACTCGGTTATTATTATTATCTTTCTTTCCCCCTTCATTTCGAAGCTTGCGCTTTATGTACGAGTTTCCGGCAAAACAAAAAGTCCTATTGTCGCTAAAAAGACCCAGGAGACTCAAGTGTTGAAGTAAAGCTTGTTCTCCAGAAGACTACTTTATTTCGAAGTCCTTCAGTAATTGCGCGCGCACAAGCGTTCACTTGATACGGTGTAGTGCGGGAAAGAATTAGTACTTTTGCAGGAGTAACGCGCTTGAGCAAATAAGACGTGAATAACGAAAGCGAATAAATTTTCTTCGTTTTTAAGGAAAACCGAGATCTAGAGTGCAAGAGGAGGGAAAAACCTGCGAAAATGAAGGCTCCGAAGAGGATTTTTTTCCCCTCCTTTTCCCTCTTTTTCACTTTCTTTCTCATTTGTTTGAAGTTTTCTTAGTTAGCACCCACTTTCATGTTTTAAAAAGATTCCGAATTTGTTTAAGTTGGTGTTCCAGATAACCTTAGAGCTAGTTTTGTAAAGTAAAAATAGAATCGAGATTTTTTCCCCATTTAGCACTATCCTCAGCAAGAAAAATTTATGAAGAAATATTTCAAAATTTTCTTTTAAATAATGTATAATTATTTTATTTTACTACCAAAAGGGAGGACCACATTTTAAACTTCAAGCTTTTTATTATTTTGAGGTGTATTGTATTATCATATTTCTAAGCCTTATTCACAATCAAGGCTTTCTAAACTAACTGCTTTTGCGGAAACTACTTCTTTGCAATGAGATATTTATTAAGCTTATTACTTCATTATTTTTGTAATTTATTTATAGATGCTATATATATATATATATATTCTTCCTTCCTTCCTCAGTGGCTTGACAGCCCTGGGTGGGCCTTGACCTTCTCAAAAAGCTTTTTCCAGGCCAACCTGACATTGTTCCCTAATTCTTAGTTCTCAAAACTAGGAGATCTTTTTCTAGGCCATCAATCTATCTAAAATTTGGCCTGCCCTTTTTTCGTGAGAACCGATTGGTTGGGCATTGATATATATATATATATATATATATATATATATATATATTTCAAAATTCATAAATTTATCTTATATTTTTACACAACAAACATTGAATTTGGCATACATGAAGTAAAAGTTAACTGATGAGGTGATTAATATATGGGATTTATTTCATAAAAACACAAATAAAAAATTGAATACGAAGATTCACATTCAATATCATTAATTAACTAGTTCAATTAAATCACTAGAATTATTTTCAGTCTCATTTTAGAAGTATCTTTTCACTTTGATTTTAAACTCAAGAAAGGGGAAAGGAATCAATTTATTCCTGTTTCCGTATCTTCTCCATTTTACTCCAACCCCTAACAAAACAAATTAGGAATAAAAACTTTTATATGACAAAAAAAAAAAATTTCTGACATTGGTACATTTAACAAAACCACATGCTTTTTATCATCATTTCCTGAACCAAAACGTTTCCGTCCACCCTCTAAGACAAGAATGGTATCTTCCAGAGGAAAAGAGACATAGAGCCATGGGCCCATTACCGTTCCCCTCTTACCCGGTTACCCCTATTTTCTCCCCATCCCCCAACACTATGCGATGCAGGTAACTCGATACCACCCCGTCAGCCAGAATTTTTTTTTGTGCAGCCCATTTCCCTAACATCCCAACGCAGACTAAAGAGAGACCCTCAGTACCCTCCCCAATCAGCGTGGTTTAGGTACGAGCTTCAACGTCCACACCATGATGTACAGCCAGCTTTATTCGTTACAATTGCCACCTTGTTAATTTTCCTATCGCTTGCTTCCATGATAGCAAGATACTGGCACGTTTCTCTCTGGGAAACTTGCGACCCATAGCGAAATTTCGCCTTTAATTTATAGCTTGTGCGTACTCCTTATCGTTTATAAACGACGACGTAATGTGGATCTAATCATTATTTTTTACGCTATTGCGTACGGATTTTAATCGATGGATATAAGCCGCTTTCTGGAAGTTTGCGAGAAAGAGAGGACTGAAGTGTCAGTTGGAGGACTTTTAATGCGGGGAGGCTCTCTCTAGTTCTCGGCTTTTAAAAATGTTTAACTATTGGTTATAAATTCTTTGAGAATATTTCAATGAAAATATAAATCAGAAAATAAAGAATTTTCTTAAAATTATTGACTTGCCCATTTTATATTGTCAAAACGAAATGCTTTGACATTTGATCAAATTGTGTGTCTTTACAATTCATTTATTTAAAGGTAAGTAGGTAGTTGACTAGTGTTAATCCTTCATAAACAGGAAGGAATTAACTTCAATTTTTTATCAAATTGGTTCTATTTTAAAGTTTTCAGGAAAGTATATTTCATCGGTAGATGTTGTTTCTGAAGTTGAATATATGTTGAGTGGTTTTTTAATGGGAGAAGGCAAATAATTAAACAAAATTCAAACAGTGTATCTCCTTGAATTATAAGTAGACCGTTTCGACCATTAGTAAATTTAAAATAATCAAGTTCGGTTAAATATAAAGTACAGCTCATATGTTTAAGTACAAAGAAGTGAAAAAGTGTCCATTTATAAATTACTAGCTGTTATACCCGTTCTTCGCACGGAAAAATTAAACAATACAGATTGAAGGATAAGAGGTTTTTAATGAGCTAATTTTACTTGAATTGCAAATTAAACAAAACAAAAAAAAAAGCTTTTTGCACACCTCAGTTGAATAAAAAAACCCCGTCTGTTAAATTTTAAGTCTGTAGATCTAATAGCAGGTAAAAAGGATTTTATTTTTTTTTACTTTTTTTTTTTTCTATAACTCCCCGTAACTCTCTTATGAGTCGATTTTTGAAAACACCTTCCTAAGCTGATCTCTGCTCAGCAAAAGTAACACATTATTACAAATTTTGTGTAATGAACGCTTAAAATAGTATAAATAATTTATATATGGAAGTGTAATGCGTTAATATTACTTTTTGTTGTATTTATTTTATGTTAAAATTGTAATCAGCTTCACACTCCGCCTGTTCAAGCTTTTGCAGTTTCTGGCACCTGGCGTAGACAAAACAAAATGCAAAGTTTTGCTTCATACATAAAAGATAGATATATGCTGTCACGGACTTTTTTGCAGATGGAAGAATTTTTCCTGCTTACTTGACAATTATCGTTATATTTTGGAAATTTCACACACTATCTTTATAAATTATAGCCTATAAGTTATTCTGATGTATAAGCTATATTATTGTAAGGTTTCATTAAAATCCATTCAGTTGTTTTGGGTTGAAAGAGTAACAGACATATACACAAACTTTCACGTTTATAATATTAGTAAGGATCATAAAGTGTCTTAATAAATAGATAAGAAATTATGGACCTTGTTATAAAAGGATAATTTAAAGATTGCTATAACAACATAATGTATAAAAATTGACGCCTACTGTTGAATAAGTGGCAAGAAATAACACTATTTTATTCGATCGTGTCCAAATCCTGAATGACACTTGCCAGTTTTTTAACTTTTAAAAAAGGAAATAAAAAAAAAATTGGGGAAATGATCACTTTTGAGGTCATTCTAACCTGACCCAACATCCAACCTACACCAAATCCTTTCCATTCTGCTATAGATACCGATTTCATCGGTAGGATTTTTCGAAGTCGCTACGCGACGATGGATTCAAATATTTTTCTCAGCGTGGAAAATGGCTCTTCCATTATGCATGAGAACGACTGAACTGAAGAGAGACATATCTATATCCGAATATATCAATCTATATCCGTAGACGAAAATGTACCTGTACGGCTCAAGCGTTGATCTGGAAAGTACTTTACAATTCCTAAGGATCAAATAACTCTTCTCCAGCGTCTTCCTCTCCTTTTAAGATACACAATATAAGGCTATGTAAATATAAGAAACTTACAGGAAAGTGTAGTCGTAGGCGAATAAACTTTTGTAAGCCAACATATTGATTGCATTTTCAGCAGGTTGATGAAAGGGTAACCAAGTCTTTTACGAATCAAGTGCTCCTCAGAAGTAAATAAGATGATTTATTATTATTTTTCAGAAAACTACCCCTTACATAAATATTAAAAAGATTTTCAACTTCGATATGTGTATATGTAACGTGTTTTCTTGTGAAGATGAACAGAAAATGGTCCGATAAATATCATTATGTTTTAACATCTCGCATGTGTGTGTGAAATGTCACTCATTTTTTAAGAAATTAACTTAAAGTGAAGGAATAAAAAGTAAATACTGTTTTTTTCGCATAAATATTCCGATAAAATTAACTTTTGTATTTCCAGAGTTTTGAATTAAAGTGATGTACTTGCCTCCCCTACTCTCCCTAAAAGAAATAAAATATATGGAACATAATTGTAAGGGGGGAAAATAGTTTTACGAGGTAAAAAATAAATATTAAAAAACCCTTAAGACTTTTAATCAGCAGTCCGCCCTTACATGAGTAAATATTCGAGCTTCTTTTTCAATTCCTACTTTTCGTTCATTCTCTCCCTATGCATATATATGTATATATATCTTGTTCAAATTTCGAATCATTAATAAAATACTTTATATTCATCCATTCAAGATTCAAATGCATTTTTTTAAACTTGTAGTAAATGACACTTGGTGTTAATACTTTTTCAAATATTTTAATTCATTAATTTAGTTAAAAAGTAAATAAAAATATATTAACATACAAAAATAATACTCTAACAGCATATATAGAAAGGAAGAATGATCGTTGCGTTCCTGTAGCACAATGGATAGTGCGTTGGCCTAATAATCTGAAAGTCGTGGGTTCGAATCCCACCTGGGATGTCCTAATTTCTGAGAATGGGATTTCTTTTCTTACTATGTTATTTTATTAGAATAATTAACTTAATTAATGAAAAAACAGTAACCAAACACACAAACAAAAAATAGTCCAACACCATATATAGAAAGGGAAAATAGCTTTCTATTTTGTCACTTAATATTGTACTTCTGTCATATGTATATGCATATTTATATTAATTGTAACTGTTTAGTAAAAAATAACTAAAATAAAATTTTTCTTTTTTGACCTAGGTAGGAATTGACTTAAAAAAAGGTTTTTATATTACTTGTTCCTAAACAAGTGCAATGGCTAATTATTAAAACTATTTTTAATTCAGTTAGTGACATAATCGACCATTCTTATCAAAAAAGCAATATATTGAAAATATTTTTATGTGGCTGCACTGGGTAAACTTTTTTATGTTGAATTCAGAGAATTTTTTTTTACAAGGCAATAACTATAATACTTAATTTTATTTCAATATCGAGTCAAATATATTGAGTTTCTTTTAGAATTTTTTATCTAAGATAATGATATGTTAAATGAAATATTTATAAAGAGGATTCATGAAATAAAACATTAAATAAGCGAAATTTAAAATAAAAAAGTTGCTGGAGTTTATTTTTGTCAAAATAATGGACACACCATTCATTTTAAAAATTTTATATAACATACAATTAAATCAAAAACAAAAATATTGAACCGACAAATTTTAATATCAATTAAAAAGCGCGCGTTCTCTAATTTTTTAATGTTTAATTTTTTTAGATTCAAATGTAAATAATAGATTGTTTTTATTTGTAGAAAACATGTTTATCTGCAGAAGTAACTTGCTTTTATTTATAGAGAGTTCTACAAGATTTCACCCAAACCATAGAAATAGCTTTACTTAGTCACAATTTAATGATTACATTTACACTATCAAAGTTATTTTAAGAGAACAGATTATTTCAAAATACTGTAGAAAATTCGCTTTGATACTGATAAATTGACCAATGTTATAACTTGTATTGAAATATAAGCCGTACAGTCTTGACTAAAATACTTTAACCGTCAACGTTAAGATTTTCCTGAATTAAAAATTTATCCAATCATTGTATGTTCGTTTGAAAATTATATTTATTTTCTTGTTTCTGTGTACGGAAATAACTTTAATATTTCGGGATACTTTTAATCCTTTATTTCTCAAAATAGCATTATTATTATTTTTTTTATGCTTTTATATTTAGTGAACGCATAGGCAATTATTTCATCCTTTTTATCTTAAGCTTTCCGTCATTCTTCTGCATTTTATCTGTAAACCCAACCTTTTGTGATATATCGGTTTTCTGTTTTGGCACTCCTTTCATCGGTAAATCCACCATCGGGGCCATCGTATTCTTGAAGATATGAGGAGGTAAGAAAAGGGCTCCTTTCTGCGATGGAATTTTTTCTTAACTGTTCCTGCCTTGGTCTATATCACTTTCTCCCTCACCATACCTGAGAGGGGGAAGAAAAAGGCGAAGACTCAAGATAAGTACGGATTGGTCTTCTAAGATCGTTTACCCAACACTACCTCTCTTTTAGTTCTGAGCCTCTGCAAAGTTTTCAAAAGCAAGCATGTGGAAGTTGTAGAATAGTCGGATAGGGATTTTTTTTCCCCAATGAGATCTACCCATCCAGATGTTCTCTTGTTTTTGAGCATTTCAATTTGTTAGAAATACTTGAGAAATAAAATTGTGTAAGTTATGTTTGGATTTAACTACTTTTTAACTAAATTTTGGAAAAAAAATTGAGTGTAAAGGAGGTTTAAAGGTAGCCAAGTTAAATAACTTAACCTTTTACTGGGCTATTTTTTTCTAGCGATGGTACATTAAAATATTTTTGGGGGACGAGATTAATTTAATAAAAGGAATTAATTTAACTTATTAGATGAAATCATTCCATCCCTTCAGTGGGACAATAAATGAGTACCAAGTTTACTTAGGAACTTAACACTGGAGTTTCTCGTCAGACTGACCACCTGACTGGAACATTTGCTCATGCACCTCAGCGCAAAAACTGAGAGATCTTGGCTCGCCATGGGCTGTTGTGCTACTGAGTTTAGTTTAGTTTAGATGAAATTATTTTGATTTTTGATCCATTTGGTTAATGGGAATATGATTACCATAACCCCCTGTGCCATATTTAAAGACTTTAATATATCTTTTCTATTTCCTCTTACTTCTTGCTATATGAAATTTCTAAGATATATTTTGTAACTTTCAAGAGGAATAGTGAATTAAAAATATTTTATATCCTTAGATGTGATGATGATGATGAAATGAAAAATTTCTACATATTATTTCCCTTGAAATTTATGAAAAAAAACATAGATCAGTACATAATAAACATAACAAATTTATGAAATTTGCTTGGGATATACTACAATACCTAAAATGAATTGTAAGTTAGACAGATAAAGATGGCTTATTAAGAGGTTAGATTGATGAATTTGGTGTTAAGTATATTTACCATGGCCTGGTAAAGGGTTAGCTATGCATTAAAAGGAAAAAAAAAAAATACTTGATTTTTTTTGTCAATTTTTAAAAATTTTGGCTCAAGAAAATATTTTTATATTATAGCATTCTAGGCAAAGCAGTTATTGAATAACCATGAGATACTGTTATCAGATTTAAATAAGACAAAAGGAAATAAGGTCTAAATGAGTATTTATAATTTCAAACAAAAAAAACACTCGATAATGCGTTAAAATATTGTGTCTAAATATAGTTAAAACAAAGTTATTTTTCTGAATAACTTTTCTAGATATTTCCTGAAAGAAATATTTTATGCCGTGGCAATGATTGGAAATTCATCTGCCTTTTAAATTATCTTCTAGTATTAATTAGACAATATAATGATTAGAAATTAAGTTACATAAGGTCACATATTTAACTTATAATAAGTATTATAACCATGTATCTATCTTTTTTGACAAGACAATGAATCATAAGGAAACTATCAAACGCATTAGTATTCTTCTAAAATTTATTGGCATAAAGTATTTTACTACTGATTGTATAAAAACAAGAGATTGTAGCTGATATCTACATAAGCCAGTAACAGCCTCCGGACAAAAGGGATCACATTTGTCTAGTGGCCATGTTACTGGCATCGAATACATTGGTCGCGGGTTCTATCCTCCGGACAAGCGTCACTTCATTGGTGCCCCGGACGTGATTTGAGCATGCAACCTTTTGATCTGTCGCGGGCGCCATTTACCCGCAAAAAGAACAATCAAAAGTCGTCAGACCTACTTGATGCACCAGCCAAAGTCGTCAAACTCACTTGACGCAACACCTCCGATTTCCAACAACAGCTCACACACTCGCCATAAAAAAATATTTCCTTCGTTCACCTATCCACCGACTCACTGGTGGGGGAGTATTGTAGCGGATATCCAGTAACAGCCTCCGGACAAGGATGATCAATTTTTTTTAGTGGTCTTGTTACTGGGCTTCGGATACATAGGTTGCGTGTTCTGTCGTCCAAATAAGTTCCACTTCATGAGTAATCCTACTCAAATAAAGTCATGAACTGGAAAACCGGAACTAGAGACCGAAATTAAATTTAAGCACAATAAAACTCGGTACTTATTCATTGAAATAAATTTACTTATTTCAAAAAAGTTTTTATCCTTTCATACTTATCTACAGAATCTTTTTAAACATACATTAGTGAACACAACACATTTTATTTTTAATCATGGTATTAATGCCAAATTAATACATTGTTAATACATGAATGGAGGTTAATTAATGCTTCCCTATCACGGCTTTTACTTTTGAATCCATAACTTTTAGTATGAAATTTAATGACTGTCATGATAAATGTTTTCGATATTTAAGCGATCAAATCATTAAGCAAAGAACAGATTTTTTCAAGCATACTTAAAGATGTTAATTGGAAATTAAGTAGTAATATATTAAATTTACCATAAATGCAGCTTTTTTTAATAGGTTGCGAGGTCGAGAAATTTACTTAGTCTTACAATATGAAAGCGGAATTAGAACTTTTAAATATTAACGGATTTTTGAAAAGGCATTTAAGGTTTAAACCAAGATTTAAAAACAAATTTCAAAAGAAAAAGTTCACAATACTTTACATATGGGATTTACATATTTGTGGAATAGTTTCCGAAATGAATTCTAATTTTTCAAATTTAATTTGAGATAAATTAATGAGTTCTCTAATCAAGCACCAGAATTTTACGATAAGGAAAACATTCCATTTTCTCTCATTATGATTCTTTGAACTCTTCAAAATTTAATTTAAAAATGTAAATTAGTTTCTAAATCTGTTGACATGAGAGAAAAGCTAATATTTTTAGTAAATATCTAATCAAAATTGTTTGTCTTCGTTCAATACATCTAATGACAACTATTTCGGCGAAATCTAATTATATTTTTGATAAATAAATAAATAAAAGTTTATTAAATTTTTATCTTTTGAATAAAAAAAGCCTTTTCATCTTTATTTCGATACAAAAAGTGAGGGGGGAAACAAAGATGAGAAAACGCCTCGGGAACATATTTAGAAAACATTTAAACTGTGGAGTCCTGATTTTGTATTAAATTGTATTCTATTTCCTTAGAGAGGAAGAATGTCAAAAAACATATCAATCGATGCTTTTAATTTAATTTAACAGCAAAGCAAATTTTACGTTTCGTTGATTTTTTCGATTTTTTCAAAAGAAATCTGAAAATATTTTATATATTAAACACAAGTGGAAAAAAATAATAATAATAAATTTTGAGCTTCGTTTTCAATGAGAAACACAATTTGAAAAACAGAAAACATTAAAAAAACAATTTTAAAAGCCTACCCAGATTTCTTAGAAATGTAATGAAAAATGCTATTAAGATTCATATCAAAACGAAACAGGTGCAAATGCTTACTGATGCCTAAGATTATCTGCGAAAACTTTTAAGTTCGATTCAAAAGAAAATTAAGATTCCTCGCTTAAAATATTTTTTTTAGATTATCTTTCAATTATTCTGTTAATTCAAGTAAAATAAATAGATAATTTGAGATCTGTGTAAACAAGTCAAAACAGCTCTATTTCGTTTTCTATTCAATCTTTTACTGTCGTTTTGATAATTTGCTTTTTTTACCTTTAATAAAAAGGTTTAAAAAGGTAACTGAAGTTATATTCGTGAGATAAAATTATCATTTACCCGAAAATTAAGTATTCAATAAAAGCTACGCAAATTTAATTCACCAGATAGAAATATTTTCAATGCTAACTGATTGAAGCATGTATTGTATTCAGAAATAAGGATTGTTTAAAACAAATTTCTATTTTTTTCTTTCATACATTCATGCTTTGAAAAGACAATCAGTAAATTTAATAAGCCATTTTTTACATAAAAGAAGAACATAATATATATCTCATCACAAAAGAAAACCAGCATTTCATAATTAACAAAGGCTTTTAATTGCAAAATTTTAGAAAAACAAGATAATGGATTAAATTTAGCACTAAATTGTATCTAAAATAGTTATATTGTGTAAGTATTTTATTTTTCTAATTAATGATGTAAGCTAATCTTAGTGTTATAAATTATTTAAAAGGAAATATTTGAATTAAAAGGCACAAATGAAATCCCATGATAGAAGGAGAAAATTTATTAAGATTTAGAAAACGAAAAACAAATGTGATTTGGATCTTAAATTCAATCATTTCATAAAAATATTAAACATTATTGTTTTGAAATTGTAATGAGGAATTTTCAGTACAAGTTAGTTTTTTCAAAACCACACTAATCTTTTATTTTACGAAATAGAGATATCCCTATATGAATTTTTTTTAAAAAAAAACTAATGTACTTTAAAATAATATAATGATACACTAAATTAATTAAAGTATTTTAAGGAATTTGAAAACTTATTTTTCGTAAGTAAGTGTCTATTTTTAACAAAGAAATAATATGTATATAAATTAGATCATTTTTAAAGAATTATGCACAGAAATTAAAAACTCAATAATTATTAAAATTTCCCAGAATTTAGCAAATAAGCTCTCAAAGTTTAAAATTTATTTACAGTTAGTTTGTTTTATGAACATATTTAGAGTTAGAATTAAGCTGCTGAAAATTTAATTTTCGCGATCAGATTTACTTTTACAAAAAGTTCTTCTCTCTAATAAAGGTTTAATCAAATGATATACAGAATAAAACATGAAACACGGCAAAGATTTTATTTATAAAATATAAAAACTAAATATTAAAAATACGAACTTTTGTTGTGAAATCGACAGCCACAAACCTGATAGCAAATAGGTACAAATTAAATCTGTGATAACAAACACGTTATGAAACACAGGCCTCCAAAAGAGGTGAAAATTAACTATACACTTTAACACCATCAAATACGATCTAACACTTCAAGAAATGATATTGCAATTGATTTCTTCTTCACTCCGCAAATTAAACTCAACAGCCTCCAGGCCGAGAGAACCAAAACGACTTTCTTTAAAGTTAGAAAGAGAGAAACAGAGGCGCATTCGCAAGAATAATTAATTTTTATCATTTATTTAATAACATGTTTAGCTTTTAATTGAGACATAAAAATAGAAAAAAAGTAACAGCGACTTAAATGGTATTTAGCGGAAAAGGTATGTTATTCGAGATCAAAAATTCCTCCTCCCTTCACGCATTTAAAATCACTATAACATCAGCCATTAAACAACTTGAAGTGACGCCCATTTTAACAAACAAGGATTAGAGACAAAAACAGAGATCCAATTAACTTACACTTTAGGGCAATTTCGGAAAGGTTTTCTAAGCGCACCGTTCCGTGTTAATGGCACGCGTAATTCGGGATGACTTTATTAATCGTATTTACCTTTGATAGTACATTTAAATGGTGACTCTAAAGAAGATTACGAACCCATCGTACAAACAAACGTAGCGTTATCTCTTTACTCAGCGATTCTTTTGACATTGGGAGAGAATTTCTACAGCGGCGTACCTCCGCTAATCTTGTGGTTCTTTGGGGATTCGAACTAACATTCATAAGCAGTACCAAAAAGGTAATTGTCGATTGCTTTCCGCTGTTTTCTTTTTTGGAATTTCCTTTTTCGAACAAGTTAAGCTCCGTTCCCATGATACTCGCCGCTTAATTATAACCCTAAGATTGTGGATGATGGACATGTCCCCCTTTAAACCCCCTTTTGGAATGAAGCGCTGAAAAAATAGAGCTCATTGATGAATATCATAAGAATTGTCTTACACCATTATGTTTTTTGATCGTTAATTAAGGCATTAAGATTATTTTCTATGCCAAAGATTATTTATAGGGTTTTTCACAATTCCTACTATTAGTTCCCTCTCTCCCTATATATATATATATATATATATATATATCTTGTTCAAATTTTCAATCGTTAATAAAATACTTTCTATTCATCCATTCTAGTTCAAATACATTTTTTAAAACTTGTAGTGGCTGGCACTTAATGCTAATGCAGTTTTTTATCAGATATTAATTAAATTAAAATATGAATAAATAGTAACAAACAAAAATAGTAGTTTAACAGAATATAAGGAAAAGAAAATCGTTCGTTGGTCCTTGTAGCGCTTTGGACTTCTAATCCAAAGGTCGTGGGTTCGAATTCCACCTGGGATGACCTAATTTCTGAGAATGTGGTTTTCTTTTTATTATAATATTTTATTAGAATAATTAAATTTAATTAATGAATAAATAGTAACAAACAAACAAAAATAGTCCAACACCATATATAAAAAGGAAAATGGAAAATTGCAGGACAATTGCTTTCTATTTTGTCGCTTAATAGTGTAATTCTGTCATATGTATATACATTTTTATATTAATTGCAGTTATTTAATAAAAAGTAACTAAAATAAAAAATTTTCTTTGTAGACCCAAGTAGGAATTGATTGTTTTTTATAGCACATTTGTGTTTTTTATTAATATCATTTTGGTTGCAATTATACTGCATATTTTTATGGTTTACTTAGTTGTACCAATGTACAGCGCTTATCACTTTAAAAATCAGGGTAATAAGTAAAGGAAATGATAATAAAATGGATGAAAAACATTTTTGAAGTATACTTCCAATTTTCTTTGAAAAACTTTTTATTCGAAAGAGTATAGAACAATGATAAACATATTCTCCCTCCCATAGCAATGAAAAAATAGAGCTCAGTGATGATATTGACGAGGATTGTCTTTTACGATGAAGTTTTTTTTATTATTTATTAAGGCATTAAGATTTTTTCCACGCTGTGTTAAGGTTATTTATAGGGTTATTTTTATTAATATTATTTTGGTTGTGCAAAGATACTGAATGTTTTTATAGTTTACTTAGTTGTATCAACATATAGTACTTGTCACTTTAAAAATCAGAGTAATAAGCAAAGAAACTCGTGATAAAATGGATGAAAAATATTTTTAAAGGAAATTTCCTTTCTTTTTGAAAAACTGCTTGTTCGAAAAAATTGTAGGACAAAGAGGGAAATATCTCCCTCCCAGCTTATTTCAGAAGAAAGCGTCGAAAAAAATAGAGCTCATGATGAATATGATAAGGATTGTCTTATACGTGATGAAGTTTTTGATTATTAATAGAGCTTTATTTTCTATCCTGTATAAAGATTATTTATAGGTGTTTTTACTATCGACATCACATTGGCTGCAATTATATTGAATGTTTCTTAATATTTACTTATCTGTATCAATGCATAGTGATTATCATTTTAAAACTCAGAATAATACGTAAAAAAACTGGTAATATAATGGAAGAAAAGTAATTTTTATGTAAACTCGTACTTTCTTTGAAAAACTATTTAAGCGAAAAAGAATACAGAGTTTATATTCTAATCAATAGAATAGCTACCGATTTTCTTCATTTTCAAAATGAATGCCTCTCATATTCTTGAAGCTCTAAAATTATTTTAGCAATGAATATTTTTCATGGTATATTTATTTTAATGCATATATAAAGTGTTCAATTGGCTGTATTTTAATGAGCTAAAAATTCATTAATTGTCTATGCAAAAAGCTTTAGACTCACATATGTCTCATTAAATTACATTCTTTAAGTTATACAAGTCTCTAACAATTTTAAGAAAATTTTTAACATTTTGTAATCGATTTTAATGAAGATAGATTTTATTTAAACAATAATGACACATTTTAAACTTTTAGTTAAAACAGTTTAATTTAAATAGAGAATTCCAAACTTTATAGAACCAATTTTGAAAAAATTTTTCCCAAAAACAAAAAAATCACTCCTGAAATTTCCCCAGAAAAATTGTTACCTAAAAAAATTAAAGTCTATTTAAAAAAACTGGGGAAAAAATATTTTATGTGAAATGCATTTATTTTACGTTTTAATTGAATAACTAGTTCTTTGAAGATTTTAAAAAGTATTACTTTCATATTTAGTTACTAAATTTAAATTAATTTGACAAATAATATGTAACTTTAAAAGATAAACACATTATTATTATGTATATTTTATTATGTAGGAAGAATTTAATGTCCTAATTTTTTTTCTTACATTGCAAAAAAGGGGGGAAAATTAAAAAAAGATAAATCAAAAAAGTTTAAATTTAAATTTATTTGTTTTGAATATAAAATTACGAGATCAAAATCTCGTACCACTGATGAGTACCATGTTATGGGTTTGCTGCACATTAAATCAGTTCAGACTCATAGTCCTCTTATTGAAATGGGTAAATCTGTGGGTGCCAGCTCAGGTGTCATCCTAGTCACTTGACCATGTTTCAAAATTACGAGGTCCATCGCCAGTAGTTGACAAAAAAAACTGTTTTAAATTTAAAAAATACACTCATATAAAGAAAGAAATTTAAAATTAAAATGTATGGAATATTAATTCGCTTCTGATTAAAATTCAAAATTTTGTTCATTTTTTTAAAAAAATCGTCTAAGAAAAGAATTTACTTTAAACTTTCTTAATTTTTTTTTCTAAATTTAAATAGCAAACATATTTTTAACAATCTAAAGATTTGCAATAAAAATCTTGTAATGTAATTTAGGTTATGAAGAATAAAATGGAAGAGGTATAGTAGAATACGTCATCCTCCGCATCTAGAAGCCAATTCTAGGGTACTCAAATCCCCACCAAAAAGTAAATTTAACCCAAATTTTTAAAATATTAAAAGGCCAAAAAACCCCCTTTTGGGGTGATCCTATATTCTCTCCGCGCCACTGTTGACATATAAAATAAGTTCTTAACACTTTAAGGCACATTATAAAATTATTAATCTGCTAACCATGCTTATATGTAGAATTTATTACCTAATTATTTAAAAAAAAATCAATGGAAATTTTGACTTATAAGCTTAGTTTAACTGCTTTAGAGAGTATAAAATAGGGTAATTACACATAAAAAGAGCGAAGCTGATTTAACCATTAAGCATTTTATTTTCACATATATCACTGACGCAATTATATACGGTCTATAGCAGTGCTGCTCAAACTGTTAATGTTTGCAACCCAATTTTCAATCATAATTTTCCTTTCACCCACCTCCATACAATAACAATGTAATGAATTCAATAATAATAAACTTTGTTGCTAAAACTACAATACGCGAGTTTAATTATAAACCATACAAATTATCAAGATAAGTATTAAATTTTGTATATAAGTTTGTATATGACAAACTCATGCGTAAATTTAACTTATATTAATTTAATTCATTAACTTAGTATTGATGAATTAATGATGAAATATATTGTGAAGTACTGATATATTTTATAAGCATATTACATCAGTGTAAATATGTATTTTATTTATTATGTCAGAATGTATTTTCTTTTGCTTCCTTTCAGTAAATTAATATTCTTTTAAACATTATTTTATTTTCAACTTTTCGATATGCTCTCGCCCCCTGGTAGGATTATCACGTCCCCAGGAGGGTGTGCCCCTCAGTTTGAGAAATGCTGGTCTATAGCATTAAAAAGCTTCCGCTATAAAAGATCTCCATATCAAAAGTTCTTCTCCTTACGTGCTAAAAAGCTAATTAAAATCATAATCATATAAATTAAATGGTCCCACATTCAGAACTGGCTTATTACTCCAAATGAATGAAATGTATTTTACCCTAAATTAGACTACTTGAATAAAAAAAATTTAAAAAGTCATTCCCTCTTTTTTTTATCCCTAATTCTCTTCACCACTATTTGATTCCACTTGAGGGTAAGAGTCTTGAGTGATAGGGGGCGAAAACATCCAAAGGGACATTTCTTGTACATGAATTAGCACTCTTCCATGAGTCGATTACGTAGCTTTTTATGCAGTCCTCAGTGTCGATTCGAATGCAGAAGTTCTTTCTTACTAGTTTTTTCCTCTTCTCTGCTTCCGTGCATAAATCAATCCCTAATGTCCCTAAAAAAGTGGAAAGCACTAGGGGAGAAAATCTCCCGAAAAAAAGTAGCTTCTGTGAAGCACGTATTTTTACATATTACGAGCGTACGGAGGGAAAAATGTTCCAAATAAACTGCTACAGATGGAATTTTTTTTTAACTTTCCTCCTATACTCAGAAATTTTCTCCGGTCCATTGAGAAAAACATTAAGTCGATGTTTTTTTTTAATAAATAAAAGCTAGTTTTTGAGCGTGACAATTTTTTTTTACCATTGCTTCAAGCCTGGTTTGATAATTTTAATTACCATACAAGCAAAAAGTTTTTAGGAGGTAATAAATTACAGACTTATTAGTACATCCAATGCAAGAAATAGTAAAAAAAAAGAAAAAAGAATTGAGATATTTAGGCCGGAAAACATCTTATAATTGCGTTTCTTACAATATTGGGATCAAATGTATGTGTGAGTATTATTCACTGAGAAGCCGTCAGTATAATTAATGTTGATTTCTTCATTTCAGTTTTTTCCGTTCATTTAGCAGGTGGTTAAAGGAGGGGAATTTTTTATTGCCTTGATAAATACACTTTTTTAATTGGTGTTAAAAAATATCATTTTCTTTACATTAAATACGTCTTTGCTTCATTTAATAATTTACTAAAAAAGGTAATCAAATTGTAAAAAAACCCGTTATACGTAGGACTGGGGTCGTTAAAAAACACCCTGTAGTAACCAATAAAAAATAAATTTATGATCACGATAACTTCAACGATATAAATCAAAAACAGCCTTTAACGTCACCTATTAATATCTCTCAGGGCCTCAGGGTTATTTCACTATACCGTAGGGCAATCCTGATACTTTTTGCTCAACCCAATTTTTCACATCTTCTAAGAAGTCTTGATTCTAATATGGAACCATTTCGTACCGTGTATGAGTGTGTGTGTGCGTGTGTGTATATACCATATAAATCTTTCAAGTTATCAGAAAACGGGTAATTAATGGGATTTGACTCTAACCTTTCTACTTTAGCACAGTTCTTATTTTTGAAATTTAGTTACACATATATATATGTGTAACTAAATAGACTATAAAAATATATATATATATATATATATATATATATATATATACTATTCATACATTCATTTTATTTTATTTTATTTTATTGTCTTGTGTTCAATCCATGTGTGATCATTCCTAATTTTTCAAAATGGTTCTGTTTTTTTCTATTATGCCTAAAATTTCTGTTATACGGGAAAGTGGATCCACAAAGCATTGCTTAACTTTAAATCGTAGGCCTTATTCAGCGACAGCCTTAGAAATCATAATAGGTCTCCATTTTAGTTCAAAGACTCTTTGGGTATCTTCAATTTTAATAGCTCTGCACATATCTGTTTCTTATTTTGCCTGCTTTTATCCGATTTTAGAACGATTTTATTTTGCACCATTTATTTTCTTAATATGTTTCTTAAAATCCATTTTCTTTCTTTTTTAGCCTTGAAGGAAGTACAATTTTGGCTCTTATTATTTTATTTTATTTTATTATACTATATATATAGTTTTATTAATCTCTACTCGAAAGACAGAAATGATTTGAACACAAAAGTTAAAGGAAACAGATATTGGAACTTAAAAATAGGATGCTGCAGTATTATAAAAAATACTTTCTAATTAGAATAGCTTTAATAATTCATATAAAAGTTGGGTTTAACCAGTTTTGTTGATTGCCAATCTTTTTTCTCTTTCTGTTTAAAATACTAAGCAAAATCCTATGGTTAAATAATGGATAGACATTGTAAATCCACACATTATATAGTACAGTACATACTATATATATATATATATATATATATATATATATATATACGTCGCAACTCGAGAGTGGTAAGGTTTTATTTATTTATTTTTCCATGATTAGGTGATGGATTTCACAGAGCTCTTGAATTAATAAGGCATCATTAGGTAGCAGGGTACTCCCCTTTTATTTCACATTTAGACACTTAAAATTAAAAACGATACACACACACTCACACAGCAGCTTCAATAAGCAGCGTGATTTTTCTATGAAAATGGGAGTATTTATACAGAGTGGCAACCGGAAGTTCAAAAACCCGAAATATTAATGATTAATTTCTTGAATCAATTTCCAACGGGAAACACGCAATTTTCATCATCAAGTTAAGCTACTAAATTAAAAAAATTTGTTTTGAATGTTATTTTAAAATTCAAAATATTAATATTTACAAAGACAATTTCATATTTTTAAAAATTATATTTAAAGAACTTTCGTTATATATTTTTTAAAGAAGTTTATGAGAAAATGTAGTGAAAACTTTACAAATTTTTTGCTCGCGAAATCCAAATATTTTTAATGTTGCACTAACTAAATACCATTTAAAATGTACTTCACAAGGAATGTAAAGAAAGTTTGAGTTATATTAATGTAATTAAGGAAAGTTTTTAATGGGCTATCATTTGGTGTAATTATACACATATCTAACTTTTCCTCTGAAATATATTACTTAATAAACGTAGTTTTAATTTCAAAATATTCTTCTATTTTAAGCCTTCAAATTATCATGTATTATATTAAGAAATAGACGACACGTCTTCTCAAAATACTTTTACATTAAAATAGATATTCTTTCGTGCCAAATTTCTACTATTTTAAGCATAGAATTCCTCCCCTCCCCTTTCCCCACCCCAGACGTCTTTTTCACAGCAGATGACACAAAAAAAAAGGAAAAAAATCGTAATGGAAGATATCTTTTTCAACCGTTCCCTTCATTCTTTTTTTTCATTTTCCGACTTTTATAAAACAATGTAAAACTGTTTTTATCCTTTTTCATGCATTTTCAAATTCACCTAGGGTGGGATAGCATTGTGTAAGAAAAATAGAATGTGGAAGAGAGGGGGAGTTTAAATAACTATCGGGAGCACACCCAAAATGAGATCGGGGGACTACTTTCCCTTGAAGAAGAGAAAAAAAGAGCAGGCAACATTTCGGGAGGAATCTCGACTCATTTTAACATTAAAAATTTTTTTTCTTTACCCCTTTATCCTTTTCTTCAAATACGTCGCTCGAGTTCAAAATGTTCTCCTTTCTAAGGTAATAAAAAAGTAGGGTAAAGAGTATAAGGAAGAGACGGAATTTTTCCTCCATGTTCATCGCGTTAAGAGATCTTCGTGTTTTCCCCGTGTAAGATTATCAGTGCACAGGGATATGATCTTTAAACGCTTTATCGGATTACAAACAAACAAAGGCGATGCGGCATCAGTGGCTAAACCAATTAGGCATCGAGAAGGGAGAGAAAGAGAGGCTCTTCAATTACAGATTTCTGAGTGGTACGCTTTTCGTTGGAAAGAGAAAGTAGCCGGCCGATCATCACCTGTGAATAATTAACATATTTGAAAAGATGACTTGCTGGGGAAGAAGAGAGAAACCCTCTGGAGAGAAATCCTTCTCTTTGTGCTTGATAGGACGCAGGATACTCGTTTGTCAATCGTTCACTGGTTTATATTTCCATCATACAGGACGAAGAGTGAAAACTGTGGAAGAAGGATATGAGGTTCCCGAAGGGATATGTCTGGCAAGAACACTACAGAAGATTAAGCAGGAGGTTGTTTTTAGGGTGGAAAATCGGAAGAGTAAAAGGATTGGTGGGAACTGTGAGTGATTTCTTTTAACCTAAATTTTATATTTCTTGTAAACTGTGTGTTTATATTTGTATGAGGGGAGTTAGGAAAAAAATGATTTGGGAGAGTTGGTTATTTTAGAATTTTAGAGCTCGAGATGGGCTTAAGAAGTTCGTAGACTAAAATATCAGTAGACAGACTTATGCTCTTTAGGAGGTCTCAGAGGTGTGTTATATATAACTTCGTCTCGGGGGCTAAAAATATAAACAATTTTCAAATAGGTATACTTCTTTAAAATTAAATTTAAATATTTCGAATCTTTTAAACATTATTTTAAGGAATGAGGTTTTTTAAAAAGTGTTAAGCGTTTAAAATATAATCATAATTTAAAAAGCTATAAGCATATGAAAATAGGAAACATTTCTGTAAGAAATATTAATTAAGTCTTACGTTGTGCATTATATTTTTTGAAATAGTAGCTCTAATTACTAGAAATAAGTTGATTTATAAAGTTAAATGTATCCTTATTACACTGTACCTATTTTTATATAAATAGAATAATAAATTATATTTTTTTAAAAATAAAAAATACGTTTTTAATATTTTTCGAATACTTTGAAATACACAAAAGATATATAATATTGAAATTAGGTAAGACAAAGAGTATATGGTACATTTTATAATTATATTAAGTTTTATACATCAAAGATTTCTATTTTAGAAAATAGCATGCGCAACGTAAAATTTACTCAATATTTATTACAGAAATGTTTTTTAATTTCATATGCTTATAATTTTTTAAAATTATTATTTTTTAAAATTTTGTACTTTTTTTGAAACCTTATTCCTTTATAAATAATGTGTAAAAGATTCGAATTATTTAATTTTAATTTCAATGAATTATATTTATCTGAAAATTGTTTGTATATTCACCTCCCGAGACGTAGTTAACACCCCTGAGACCTCTTAGTAGAAGGAATATTTTGGAAGTTAAAAATTTCATTTTGTCTTTATAATATGCATATGTTTATATCATCTGAGCCAATTATATAGTGGCAAGCAATATTAATTTTTAATCAGTTTAATATTATTTTAAGTTAACCAGTTCGGTGTTCACTTTCATCAGGGGGAGAGGATGTGTATTTTGCTTTCAATTGTGTTATTGTGTTTTGCAATGAATTTGTTTTCTTAGAAATTTTGGGTTAGTTCATATCAAACGTGGTTTAAAATAGTGTTGTTTTTCACCGCGTTTAAATATTTTTGTAAGATAAAATACTTGTCTGAATGATAAACATACAAGAACATTTACATATTAAATTAAACTAGAAGATTTTTTTTATGAGTTACTAGAAAATTTCTTGAAGGAAAACGTGTACTCAAGCTAAGATTTTTTATACCTCTAAGTTGTGAACTAATATATGCTTTTGTACTAGGTGTGTCAACTTAATATTCAGATCAAAGATAACATTTGCACATTTCATAAACTGTGCTTGAATTAAACCAAATACATTTAGACTCTTCTTCAATGTATTTTTTCTTGGCATTTTCACAAAAGGATTCTGTGAAGATGACAATATCAGAAGTAAAAAAAAATGTGTGATTCTCAAATCCGTGTCTTAAAATTTTATTCTTGACGAAACAACTTTTTGAACTAAAACTTTAAAAAGCCTTTATATAACATTTACATTGAACCACTAAGTACTGTACATGTGTAAAACAAATAATTAACTCCTTCAGGTAAAGATGTAGACCTTTGTTAGGCATTTAAATGGAATTAGTTAACAGTTACAGAGGTATATTGAGAGTCTTTACCAGTTTATCTCAAATTATGTAACCTTTATCGGAGTTGATATAAAAACGCCCACACTAATAAATTTACCTGGAAGTTCAATCGAAATCAACACAATGTGGTTCTATTTTTTCATTCAAAACAAATATAAAGAACGAAATTTTATCCAGTTTTGGGCACATCTTAGATATTCTCTAGAGGAAGGTGTGAAATACAAGTGCTTAAAACAATTTATTATTGTCATATTTTGGAAAGAAGTATGTGATAAATTTTTACCATTCTTTTTTTCTCTAGGGAAAAACTACTTGCTGAAGCCTCAAGAGAATTTTTAAAGATGTTTTTTTTTTCATTTATAAAATGTATTTTTGTTATTTTATGTCTCATAATAACAGCATAAAATTTCCTGCATCAAAAAAAAAATGTTACATTAAGTTTTTCTCTATTTTTCCCAAAAGATTTACTTCTTTATAATCTTAAAGAACTCTTGGGTTTTGATTCCCGTCTAAATTTAAGTATTTTTCATTGAATTTTTAACAAATACCACGATTGTTAATAATTTTATTCAACATTTTTTCGTAAGAAAATCATAAAAAATCGTTTTCAAAAAGTTTTTTTTTTTCAAAATAGTTCCATTTACATTTATTTGTGTCAGATAAAATCAACAGGTAAGAAGTTATTACATTTTTCTGGGAACTTTTTAAGTTATAAATAGTATGAAAAAACATATCATATATTATCTCGCTAATAATTTTGATTCTTAAATAATATTACTTCAGCTATTCTGCAGTTTACAGTAGTTAAATTATGTAAATTCTTTATAATATTTATTAATGATTAACTCGCTGCTTATAAAGTGTTAAACATACATTACAGCATTCATTTTACAATTGTTTTAAGTTAAATTATTTTGCATAACGTGCTTGAAATGTGATCTTAGTCATAAATTTGATCATTCAAAATTTGGGAATTTTTAAATAATTCAAAATTAATCAGTATATTTTTAATTAAAGATATGTTTCTTTAAAAAAAGGTTGTTGGTTCAATTCTATGCATTACGAAAAGCCTAATTATCTAACATACAGCAACTCATTTTCTTAGTTCTATAATAAATCATTCAATTATTTTAAACCACACTTTTTCAATACATATTTTAGTGAACACGATTATTTTTAAACTGTATAAGCTAACTGAACGAATAACATTTCAATTTGTGGATGCACCCTGCTCCATAACGAAAGGGAGATGTCTAGAAGAAATGAACTCGAGGGGAAAAACCGGGGAAAAAGAAGATGGCAGTCTTTGGGTGATGAGGTGTTCGACTAGAAGTTCTATCCTCTCTAGAAAGGAGTTTAGAGTGGTTATAGAGTTAAAAGGCACACATTAGATACCTTCTATTTATTGAGAAACTTTCAACCGAAACGATTTTGACGCTAAGGTATACCTACAGTCCACATTCTTTAGAAGTTACCAACACACCAGTGACGAAAAATAGTTTGATTTTTACTCTTAAAGACGGCAGAGTCAGAGAGAGAGACATTTTCCATAAAGTGGCACTTTAAGAGGGAGCATCAGAGTATTATTTACTTGTTGCCAGTCCCTAGGCAGTCATCGATCATTCCGATGCCAATAAGTAAATAGAATACTTTGGGGGGAAATATCAAAAATAGTGATAGGAGGGAAAAAATACTTAACAATGATGAATCACAAATTTATAACGATCATTTCTGTAATGTTGTGCTATAAATGTATGTAGTACCTATATTTTTTCATATTTTATACATTTAAAACGTCTAGATTACTTTTATAACAAGGTGTAACAATGCATTGCAGACTACATACATTGCTCAGAAGAGAGTATTGTTGAAAATATTGGATTTATATATAAACATATAAAAAACTCACTACGCGAATCCACAAATAACTGCATCATAATTTTTATTTTGGTATACAAGCATAATAGTGTTTTTTTAAAATCTACAATCTTAATTTTTCCGCTTAAAGTATAGGTTTCTCTAATAAAAAAGCATCTTCGTTTGTATTATTCAAAAATCCTCTTTCTTAATTATCTAAAATTCTAATCTATAATATGTTCCAGCCCACACGAAACGCATTTAAATCAAAATTCATGACTAAGATACATAGTCTTAACTATTAAAGACCCGCCTATCAATGCCAATTAATTAACTTCTTTCCCTTCCCTTGCAATGTTTAGTATTCAAATATCTAACTTATTCATAAACTTAAACAAACTTATTCCAAAAACACTTCTTATTTCCTTAAGGAAGAGCCCCCTAGTCCACTTCCGAACTCAGAACTTACACAGACAGACGATTATACACGTTATTTGTGAATTAATAATAAATTTACATTCTGGCAAATAATTTATCCCAATATATTAAAAACTACTTTCAACAGTCTTCGCAATGTGGTGTGGTTTTAAAATCCCATTTAAGAGTACTTAGACTATGATATTCTCCATCTAAAGGGACTTCCCTCCTCCTATGATTTATATCTCCACGTAGCTCAGAAACCGGGATAAAGCTACATAACTGCTTATCCTGTAAATGACATAATTACTAGTAAAGTTTAAGGCTGTCGTATCCCCCGAACATTATAGGCATCCAAGGACAGTGCCTTATTTATTCATAAATGGCCAGGGCTGAATAGCGAGCATAATCTCTAGTAGATTCACGCCGCACGGCGCGCATATATAAATTAAGCACACGTTATTAGCGCCAAACCACAGCAGCATCCACGGTGCAATATTAGCAACTGTATCATGCCTTCGTAACAAGATGACCTACCTGCGTCGTATTAACTGCAGTATTTCTTCCTGGCAGTTATGCAGTCATGTGTTGGCGATCATTCATCTCCTGCATTTAGGGACCATGTCTCGTCTTTAGTTAAATGCTCAAACTCGTTACATAGTAAAAGACCCGACGTCCGCTCTTCTGATTTCAAAAGGAATCCCAATTACTGAGGAGGGTTTCAAACACTTTGACATCTGGACTTAGAATGTAAGTTTTCCTCTCTGAAATTGAATCACAGAATACTAAATGAAGGAGAGAGAGAGCGAGAGTTACGGACGTCGAATGGACGCTTGATTTGGATTAACTTCATGATAATACAATCCTCTGCAATGATGAAGTAAAGAAATTCAACTAGATTTACAAGCAGAAGGGCTCCTTGATTTGTTACGCACGCTGTTCTATGTTGTTTTAGTCGGGTTTAATCAAGTGTCTTGTAAATAAGTTCTAATGTGATTAGTCTGAGTGATTGTTAAGTAGATTTTGAAAACACTACTGGAATCAAATGAAGATGCTTGTAAAAATAAATTATGAACCTGTTTTTAAGCAAACTACATGATTAATATATTAGTTTCAGAGTTTATATTTATATACAACACTTTATTTGTCATTTAAATTTGAATAAGAAATTGACAAACGATATTGTACAGAAACATAAAAACATATGAATGAAACAAATTATACTGTATTAAAAATATATCTCAGCTACACCGTTACTCATACCCTATGTTAAGTTTGTTTTTTTCACGTAAACGTATTATCTTTGAAAATGTGATGTATCAAGATGATGAGTATAAATTCCTTATGTTTTAATCCTGTATTGCATTTTATTTCTCAGTAAGGGACTTAAATTTCAACTGTTCTATAGCAAATTAAGTAAACAGTACTAAATACTCATGTCATCACAAAAATTCATGCAACTGAGAGTTAAAGTTTATTTAGCATCATAAGTATAAAAATGTTGTAAATACTGAAGATAAACTGTTATCTGGTTTCATAAAGATAATTAGTTTTTTAATAAATAAAAAAGGAGAGAAAATAAAAGCAATTAAAGTTCTTAAAAGTTTCATAATTTTGTGATAGATATATTTGGCCGTCACCACTCGTAACGTATCCGTAGTTCCCTTACAAAGTATTCAACTACTTCAAATTGTTTTAACAAAAAAATAATAAGTAAAACTCCAAAATGCAATGTTTTCCTTCTAATTAAATTATTTTCTCTATATTTTGTTGCAGACTTCCGAATGTTTATCATGTAAAGAATAACCAGATGTTTTTACAATAATAGGTTGAAAATATTTTTTTAAAAAAATATAATAATAATGAATGAGATAAATATATGATCAGTAGGGGAAAATTTGTCTACATCATATTTCCATGCATTTCTAAGTAATTAAAAGCAACATTATGGTAAAAATGAAATAACCAAGCATTTGTTTCACATTCTTTATTATTATAATAAATAACATTAATATTTCAATGAATAAATAATTGAAAAAATCAGTTATTGCTCATTCATCATACTATAAGCAATAATTAATGGTATTAATTGTTATTCCGTAATGAGAAATTAAAAACAATAAAGTGGTCCAAATCATTGAGTGAGTATTTTTTTAACAGCACTTTAAAACTACACTTGAACTATAGACGAAGGACCTGGTAGTTTTGAAATACTGTAAGAAATAATTTTGAAAGCTTCGTAATTTGGAAGACGACGCCTTAACTGGCAACCCACTTTCCAAATTTTCCCCCAACGCCAACAAAATTACTTCGTTTCCAGAGATTTATGGTTCAGAAACCCCTCTACCTTGAGGGTCTTCCTCGGCACCACGATTCGAATCCAAGAAAAAACAACAACAGCCAGCTGTTCCCGACCGTAACCCCTCGGCTACCTTGTCCATATAGCCAGAATGGTTTAACATTAAAACTAAGGGTTTTCGAAAGAATCGTAAGTAGAGTATAGAAATTATAACATAACAATAAAAAAGCACATAATCCTCATTATCCCATATACATAGCAGATTCTAATTCACAGTGTATTAAATGAATTATGATCTTGATTGATTTCAATTTTATGGAAAAGCCAAATTAGACCTGATGGAGCATTGATGATGGTTTCCGCTTTTCAATATGTAACTATTTTATTTTGATCTCCATGAACAATTAAATGTGACTTCTGATCAAATTGAAAAAGTGATATACTAAGAACTGACAAATGCTTAATAATATATTTACAAATACGTAAATTAAATGAAATTCTTTTCTGTTAAAAGGCATTCTACATTTCGCTATCATTTCTCATAGATAATCCTGAATGATCTCTTCTCTGTAAGGTACAGCTTCTTGCAAAGAAACTGGTTCTACAGAAAACTCTGGTCTGCAGCTTCTTGTGAAACAAGTCTTTCTTCGATACGCCATTACGTATATTTTGGGGTACAAAATGATATTATATATAAATGCAATTTTTAAACTATTAGATTATAAAAAATAATTAAATAGTATTCAAATTATTTTTAGAATATAACCTCGCGTTTTTTGTATAATAATAAACCTTAAAGGCTTAAAATAATTATTTTGCTTTGTTTTCGGAAAAGTAATTTCAATATTGAGACGGATTCATAACAAAAGGGATCTTAATTTTGTAATTTTTATGTTTTAAATTTTCACTATTTTTTGTGTAATCCTAATCTCTCTCTTAAAAAGAAAATTAGGTTAAATAAGTGTATTCTAAATAAAATTTATTTCTTATAGAGGAAAGAGTTAGATTTTATATCAAACAATTTTAATTATAGTAGGAATACAAAATTTTTTGCATTACTCACTTGGAAAACTGAATCATACGTAAAAGCATTTACAGTTTTTAGGTATTATAAATGAAGGCAAAATAAATAAATAAAATACTTTTTATAATGATCACTTTAAAAAAAACTGCACAAAGAGATTCAGTTTAATTTAGTTGACAATGCATCAATATAAGAAATGTCCTTTTTAAGGTAACGTAGAATGCAGTACCTAGAAATTTCAAATTAATAATATTTATACGAAGCTAGTAAATTTACTCTATGAAGACAATTACTAATACAAAGAGTGATAGACTAAGACCACAAAAGTACGTGTCTTGATATAATTGTCAAATATGTAAGGACTGTAAAATTGTTTGTTGTGTGATGTAATTAAATAGTAGTGTATATGCTACCTATGTCCTTACATTCATGGCAGGTGCATGATGATATCTCTTTATTCATAGACTTCTTAATACAGTGGGTGATCGGTTAACGAACAAATTGGTTAACGAACACTTTCACGAAAGATTTTTGTGTTCGGATAACGAACACTTTCAAGAAAGATTTTTTGTGTTTGGACAACGAACACATATTCGGATAATGAACAAAACGAATTCTAATGAACACTTCTCGGCTGTGAAAAAAAAAATTAATATTAAACATTTGTTATCATTTTGCATACAAAATAAGATCACTGGAAGGAGAAATGCTTAAAGCATGCTTAGTATTGATAATTACTAAATGAAACTTGAATTAACAAAGAATTTAAAGGTCATTCAATAATTATTATTATGACTAAAATCAATACACACTTGAATTTTAATATGAATATTAATATTTTCTGACAGCTGATAAGTTATGGGCGAGGGGATTTGCTGACAGGGCAAATAAATTAAGCGAATTCTTAATTTTTCAAACAGTGCAGACTATAAAATATAAAGGTGCCGATGACGCGCTACAGCCGTAAAAATACTTGAAATATGAGAAACGGACTAAAAATCGTTTTTCCTCTCTCCTGAATTATGTTGCTTACCTATTAAACTTCAATTGAAAAAAAATTCCAATAGAATGTTGATACAAATTAGACCATCAGTTTCGGTTTTGATTTCATTTTTTTAGGGTCTCCAGAACAAATTAATCGATCTCACATAGAAGTCTATGGTGAATCGATGATCGGTTAACGAACAATTCGGATAGCGAACATAGTCTTGGAACGGATTATGTTCGTTAACCGATCACCCACTGTATATATAAGTTATCTCCAAAGATTCATGTACGTTTCTTTAAATTAGTATGCTTCGAAAATGTTTTTCATATCAACCTTTCTAATACACATTATTAACATCACTCCAAGCTACAGATCACTTTCAGTGACTGTATAAAAGTGATCTAATTTTTGAGGGAGCGTTAAAATTTAAACACGGGGCAATCGGCTTTCCACCCCCACACTCATTTTAACAATACTCCCTCCCCGTCTGATGACTAGCCTTACATAAACGCTATTTGCGTGCGTGGATCGAGGGAGCAGTAAGTCACGAATCTAGATTCGACCATTAATACCGAATTTTAGCTGAGAGAAAGAGAGAGAATCACTCATGTTTACATAAATAATTGAAACTTTGTCCGAGACTGAGTCACAGGATCCACCTGTCAACTCCTGAAATCTCCTCCCCTCCTTGTCCCTGATCCCTCAGAAATCCCCCATTCCCTATTGTCAACAAAGTTAAGAGTGTAACGGCTTCTGTTCATTAGGCCTAAGCTCACCGCACGGGAGGATCCTGATGCATCGCTACAAAAGCCGGAGGATACCGCGGGCATCCCCGCTACGCCTGCGTCCTTTTGCTTTGTCTGATTATGGTTCAAAGAAAAATCATTTTTGTTTCCAGCTTGACACAGTGACTAATTTTTAACATCAGAAAGCTAGTACAACATATTTGTCCTCTCTGGCTGTCCTATATAGAGTTTGTTGAATGGTGATATTTTTATTGCATATAAATTAAATGGCTCATTGTTAATGATCAAAATGACAGCTAATTTAGTCCCTTTTTTTCTTGCTTTGGCTCTTGATAACAGAAAAATGTGGATGTAAAGTCTAAACGCGAGCATTATTGTCTGATTTAGCTCTACAAAATCTTTTAAGTAAAAAAATTTTAAGAGTTAACTATATTAATAAATAAGGAATCCACTTTTAAAATTTTGAAGGATCAATATTCCAAATGGAGTAGATATTAGACCCAATGCAAAAGAAAGGAGCAGAGTGGTCCCTTGTACAATATATATCGCAATTAACATTCTTCAAAGTCTATTACAGAAATTATATTAAAATTTAAACATTTGGCTTTCAGATTCATAAAAAAAAACAATTCCCAAATTTGAATTTAATTTTATATCTTCTCCTTTATAAATTAATAACTACTTCTCTTTTTACTATGGGAAACAAAAACACTTCTTTAAAAAAATGTAATTGCCTCTTTTACTTATTTTATACGACACTGTGTAGTCATTTTCTCATTTTTAAATTAGTCATTTAACATAAAGAATTATATTATAAAATTATTAACTTTATCCTCTTTATTTTCCAAAATTTTGTAAGTTAATATTTTGCATATTTCTTTTTTAAAAATTGAATTTAGAAAGTAAAAAGATACGTTTATTAAAGTTATAAATAATTTTTAAAAGCATATTTGGTACTAAATGGGTATAGTATAGTATATTTTTCCCAAAAGTATTACTATTACTTTTTAAATGAAAAATATTTTACGTTACAGAATAAAAGATAATTATTTGTCCAATACTAAAGGTGGGATAATTTAAAAATTTTTAAAGCCATTTTTGTTAAGAAACTGTTAATTTTTGGAAATTCCTTATTGTCACTAAAGTTTAAAGAGCAGTACTGTATTTAAAATGAAAGCAATTACAGAATTTAATGAAATTAGGAAAGTAAAATGTATTAAAAAATCTGTGTATTACACACAAAATTATTCAACGTCTATAGAATCTTAATTATGAGTAGATTTAAGGGAAATTTTTGTTCTATTGCTTCATTCGGAAAAGGCTGGAATGTTTTCATATTTACCCACAATTTTTTTCAAAAATAAATTACTATTATGTTTTGATTTCTAAACAGTCTGCAAAATTTCACTCAGTATGCTATTTTGAATTCCGCAACTCTCGGTTTACTTTTTCATTTAACTTCAAATGACAACTAGTACTTTAATACTAATATTTGTGAATTTTTATTTAAAATCATCCCACGCGTTTTCATTCATGATCATATAATCTTTATAATATAATACTTTTAAAACTTATTTATAATTTAATTACAATATGATTAAAATAAAATGCTTCGAATGATTCCATTCTCAACGGTTTTATTTACGTTTAGAACTTCTAAAAGTTAATAAAAGTTATATAGAATTGGCAAGGAAAATAAAAAGTTTTAATCTACGTTTTATTATTCATATTGTTGTGAAATAAAATTTAAGCTTTGCATAAGTGAATTTTATTTTTCGTGTTCTTACTTTTCCCAAAGATGCTTTGAAAATGAATTTTAACTCAATGCAACTTCATTATATGATAACATGTTGTTTTACCCCTTTCTCAGAAATATATATAGCGAAAAATTAATCCTGAAGAATTAATAATGATTATCTTACTCATACCAAGTGAAAAAGTTTTACAAACCTATTGCTAATTTAAAAAAATAATGATATTACATAGCTTTTTTTGATAAATATTACGAACATAACGAGCTTCTTGAAATTTTACAAAACTTTTAGAAATTAATAGTTAATTTGATTGTAAAATACACTACTCACATTTAGTTTTATTGGTTTTCTCATAAAACCAAAAAGAAATATTTCTACCAATACCACTTAAAGCTTGTGCACACACACATAGCGAAGAAAGAACCTATCAATTAATTAATGAAAAACCATTCTCTCATTTGAAGAATAAATTTCCTTAACAAAATATACTAACAAGATAAAAAAGGAACATAATAAAAAATAAAAAAAATCCAGTTCTTTAAAAAATGAGATAGAAAAAGAAAGTAATCCCTCCCGTTTACAAATCTAATTACAATATTAAATTTAAATTCGACGAAAAAGAATGTACCCTGTTCGTAATAAAGTTTCTTTTGTGCTCTAAAAGATGAAAGTACAATTTCCTGGAAAACACACGACCCGTATTAAAAACCGTTACCTTTATTAGGCGCGAACGAAACCGATAATGAAAGAGAGAAACTGAAATGAGGAGCGAAAACTGGATAGATATCAATAAGGCATTGAGAATGAAATCAAACAGCAGGCGGCATATTTGTAAAGGTTTGTCGGCGACTTGAAAGAGACGGTGACCCGTCTGAAAAGGACGATTTCCTTCCAGTTGAAATGTAATTCGGGGAAAACCAATTAAATTGGTGGCAGGATTGGCAAAAGCTCGAAGCTACTCCGACGAACCTCTGATTGATCGAATTTCACTTTAGATCTAGTAAAGCTATATTTGGGCCATCAGCACTAAGCCTAACGTAATCCTGCTTTGCTGTCCCCGATTGTAGCGCTCCCTCGGGCCCGCTGGACATCACCCTTGAGGGTGGGACGACGGTCAGATCACTAAAATTTCTTGACCGCTCCCGTGGAATGATGGGAGTCCGCGCTATCAACAATCTCATCCTTCCTCGCTCGTCTACAACTATCTATTAATGTTTACTACGGATTTTTCTTTTGTTTTCTGGATGAACCTTCTTTTGTTTTGTATAGGTTTCTATAGAAACGCGGAGGCTGGCTATTGGCTTTTTCGGAGCAAGACGGTAAATAAGAGTTCCAAACAGCATCCCAACATAATGTTTTCTCGTTATTTTTTTCTCTTTTTTTTCTCTTTCTTTCTTTTCAGCACACTGAGTGTTGGTGATAAATTCTAATCACCAAAAGTGCTCCGCACAACGAGGAATAATTTTATTTATGTGTTGTATTGCTCTATATAAACTGCAGAAGGGCTTAATTACTCCGAGATGTTAAACCGTAAACTCTAATTTTCGTGAGATGTTGAAAGGAAAATGTTTCCTTGTCATTTCCTCTAAATCTTACTTAATGTATTTTATTGTTTAAGATACTCTTCACACCTGTTGAGTTAATGTTTTTCTCATCTTCATCTATTTTTCAGAATGTAAATGTCGATAGAGAAATAAAATCTGCTCAAGGATTTCATGAACAGTATTTTTTTTTACAAGTATTACAAATATGTATGTAGAAAACACTAATGCGTTTAAATTAAGATTAGTTATTTAACTGATTCAGTTTTTTAATCTCGAAGTTTCTTCCACCTTATTGAATATTTGAAGTTCAATCACACACTTCTTTTCATGCATTATCAATATTTTCGATTTTTTTTTCTGTAGATAACTTTCAAATTAAAACTGCTACAAAGGATAAATAACAATAATACAACAATAAAAGATTCTTAAGAATATTAAATATTTCACTTGATAATGAGTTGTTTTTTTTACTAAATGATTAATTTTTGTAAATGATCTACCAATTTTTAACAATCACAACTACAGACTAAAAATATGATTTTCCAAGAGATCGCTTTTTTAAGAAAACGTTTTTAAAAAGAATATTTTTTTATTTAATACACAATCCCAAAAAAGTTCTTATGAATCTAGGCCAATTGCATAACATTTCTAAAGTCTGAATGAAAGCAATTGACTTAAAATTGTAAGTTTGTAAAACAAATTGTTTGTAAGCGTTAAATTAATAAGAAATGCAAAATAGGAATTGAATATTTGCATTTTTTCAATTTTTTATATTTTTTATCTGAATGGGATGGAAAAAGTTTCTACATATTCATAAGCTATTTTGAGATGGTGATATAATTATTTTCTTCTCTTTATTAGATTATTCTATTCCTTTAGCGATTCATGAGAAAAATTTTAATATTTTATTCTGAAGTTTGGTTTTAGCTTGTATAAAAGCTCTCGATATTGTTTTTGTTTCTTCTGAAAAATTTAAAAATGAATTTGTTTACGGTGCGTGATATCAAAACACAATGGAAATATTTATCCAGAAGTAAAATTGCTTCTTTTAGTTTTGAATATAATAAAATTTAAGCAAGCCCTAATAATATTCAGTAATCATTTCGGCGTCATAATTTTTATTGCTCATTTTATGTAATTCAGTTTTATTTATTTTTTTAAATTGTTTATGGCCTTACGATATTTGGTTAAGAACTGCTTGAAATTTTTCTTCATTGTTTATATTTATGTGAATCATTGCTTGTTGTGATAGTTATGGGAAAGGCGTTAGATTTTGAAGAGACAGAGATTGAATGTGTATATTGTCTTGCAAAAGAGTGCGTTTTATTTGCATAAATTTATATGATGTTCTTTTATATATATGAATTAATAATAATTTAATCATTCACCTCTAAACTGTCTCAAAATTCGTCACTATGCGTAATTAATTAATCGAGCTATTAAAACACTTCCAATGCACTGCAGTTTTTGAATATATTAGTAAAACTATAACTATTACGGTCGTAATTAACTTTCTATTTAATTGTACTATTAACAGTATTTTAAATTAATTGAAATAAAAAAACTGCTTATCTTTAATTCAACTAAAATTCTTTCCTACGAATAAAAATTCACAAAGTTTTAGAAGATCAAATTGTATAAATTGCTATGTTACTGGAACCTTTTTGATTCTTACAAAAATTGCTATGCATATGAATTATTAGAATCTATCATTGTAAAAACATTAAAAAAAATTGAAACAAAATTAACACACATTTTACATGCAAAAAAATGTACCTCATTTTTGCTGTATTTATAACTGTATTTATAACATTTATAAAGTAAATAAAGTTTTTAAAACCGGAAGAGTACGCACTCTAAAAACAGAGATTTATTGAGCATATATGTTTCTTCCATCATTCGAAAGATGTATACGCGATTAATTGTTAATAAGAGGAGTTTTCCTGAAATGTTCAATGACACGGATTTGTTTAAATATAACAAATATTCTGTGAAAAAACAACGAGAAATTCAACAAAAATCATCAGAAACAGAGCATTTCTTTTACGCAAATTTTAATTTAGCCATGACTTATTAAAAATCTATCTTGCATTAAGCAGCATTCGCAAATTCTGGAAAAATGCACATCTCAATGCCGAGATTCTATATAAAAATTCTATGGAGAATAAGTGATCACTTGTAGCTGCACCATATGCCAGACGGCCCACTGCCAATTAGTGTAACAGGTCCACAAGTGTTCAGCGAGTGCCTTTTGTGGAAAACCCCGTCTGTGCATCACTGGCTATGAGGTGGTGGGGTAGGAAAAAAATTGCCCTTTATGAACGTAACTATTGAAATCGGGCGTGTGTTATTGTCGAAGAAGAACAACATGATGGGTGAGAGGGGCTCGTGCCCTATGCCCGGGCACGCCCTGCATCGTCAAACCATGCTTTATGGATGGATAAGCTTCCCCCTCTCGGCTTGTCCCATCTGTCGATGTAGGACCAGGTCTGTAAAACGCATTTGATGATGAAGCGCCTATATTGGGGTAAGATCGCTATTTTGGCGAATATTAATGATAGCATTGTTATTAATTGATTAGTAGGAGCAGCGCTGGCTTAACTTGAAAAAATATAGTTTCCCCATAAAAAAACTTGTTTTAATTCAGTTTCAAAAAGTGAATTGAAAGTAATAATTTATTGAATTTATGACAGAAAAATAAGTTAGATATTTTTATCCAGTATGTTGAATATTTAATTGATTATTTCCCTTTCAAGGCTAGTATCAAGGGCTTTTAAGTGTTTTGGATCAAAAAAAATTACTACTATATAACCTTACAAGTTAGTTCATAGGTAACAAACATTTTTAATTTAAAAAAGTACTCTGACTTTTTGTTTAACTGACTCTGATTGTTTTTAATCATGGGGGAATGTATCTCTCAATTCCCAAAAGTATAACACATTTTTTTAATTTATTAGAATTGATTTCCCGGTTTAGCAAAGTTTTTATTTAGTTTATATTCTCTGTGTAACTGACTAGTGAAATTTTATTTTATTTTCTGCTACTTTTTATTTTTACTGAAATTTAAGTAAAAATATAAAACAAATATCCTAAATAAATGCCAAATAAATGTGAAGTTTTCAAAACTATTTAGTTTTTAAATAAGTTACCATTCCAATGAAAATATTTTTAATCCGAAGCAATTAGCTTTTAATATAAAAACTAATAATTGTATGCTTATGTCTGAATTATTTAATGTGTCTTAAGCATAAATATACTATATTAATAGATATAACACAGAACTAAAAATTTTAATTGTAATAATTTCAATTTGTTTTAAAACACTCTATTGAAACATAGTGTGTAAAAAACACAATTTTTTAGTGGATTTTTAGGATAAAAGGATTTTAAATTGTGCAATTCAAAAATTGGTTATAATCCATTTATTTCATACAAATTCTGATTGATTTACATGTGATTTTTTAAGAAACAAATTCAAGATGTGAAATATAAAAGAACATTGCCAAAGCAAAAAATACACATACACATAATATAATTATCTTTGTGCCAAATCCCCCATCTAAGATATAAATATTTTTATTGATATACAAGAGACTTTTTCAAGTACTCTTCACTAAAATTAACTTTATTCTTGTTTCAGCAGTAATTTACCCTAGTACTTCATCTAATACGAACCTTAAGGCAGAAACTATTGAATTGCTTTGTATACCTTGATCGTGTAAAGAGACTATTTGAGTACAAACAACTGTTACAATTAGATACTTTTGGCTCCTTTTCCGAGCGAACTTGGCGAGAAGGGGAGGGGAGTAACCAGATTCACCCACCCTAAAAGCTTGTCACGCACCCCTAAACCAGCCTGATTCTCTCATTACACGGATTAAAGTCAGACTAGAGGGTCCAAGCTCAAATAAAATAAAAACAGAGCGATTGGAGGGGGGTCTTCATGTGCGAGCTGAATGAGCTTTAGCGGTTTGCTAGGGTCTAACATGTTTGCGCAATGGGGTAGAGCAGGACTAATGTTAAAGTGGCTAGGACATCTGTGCTCTCTACTTCCGCGGTAAGCGATTGACTGCTACTGAGTATAAAATGGTGACTTACGACTGTAAAATTGAAGAGAAGGGTGTTCTCTCTGCAAACAAAAGGGTCCCGACACTTTTGATGAAGTTGTTTGGTTTTTATGGCAGAGGGAGGATAGGATACCAGTAAAAGCATATTGTTAAAGTTTACATTGTACTCAAATGTGACGCAGTATATCGTAAAACAAACAGTTGGTGTGATGATAAACGAAATTAGATAGTATTAAATAAATAACATTGTTATATATATATATATTCAATTACGCATTATTCATTTTTATCTAAAAGTTGAGTTATAAGGAGTGGGTGTAAAATTAGAGGATAAGCAAATTTTAAAAAAGCTCGCCTTATCATAAATACTTAAACTGTTTTAATTGAATTTGATTAAATGAATAATTGTGTTAAAACTTTTAATAAATAAAACTTAAATAATGAATAAAAACTTTTCTCCTTTTTTTTTCAAAAAAATTAAGATTACGACTTTGTATTTTTCTAGAAATATGTCTCTCTTCATATTTTTTAATTGTTAGTTCTACTAGATTTGTAATGTGACCGTGGGTACCATTTAAGTAATCAGTTTTATAATGTAATTCTAAGTTACACTAACTTTTAAAATTATCTTACAAGATGTATGCAACAATGAGGAAAAGAATATTAACATATTATTAAAGCTTTTCACTTTAATTTTAATTGTGTTTACAAGAAAATCAAATGAAAATTATTTAATTACTGGAGTATAATATTACTATCCCCCCTTTGCTTGTATAAGTCTAAAAATAGAATCTAAAGTTTCTTAAATACTTGATTTCAAATATTTAAAAAAAACTGAGTTCTAATTTTTTTTAGAAATAAATATCACGGTTATCTTAGTTTTAACATGAGAAAAATAGTAAAAAATAAATAAATAAATAATGCTATGGTTTTTAAAATTTGGTTGATAAAAATATATGTAAAAGTCTTACGCCCAATGATTTGGGAAAATAGGCTCAAACATTTACGACGTAAATATGTGCCTGTAAATGCTCTAAGACTTCAAAATTTTACTCCCCAAAAAATAGTTAGTGTGTAATTATACTAATCTGTGATGAAATAAAAGTCACACTAACTTGATTTTTAATCAGGTCGAACAATCTTAGACACTAACTACTGTTAGTAAATATTTAATTTACATTAACTTTTTAAAAAGTTATAGAAGAAACATTTTCATCAAGTGCGAATTCTTTAATTATACAGAATGTTCAATTATAAATATAATAAAGCTGTACTTTTTTCAATATACTAAATGCCTTTACTAAAGTTAAATAGATGCTTTCTAAAACTGGAAAATCTCTTAAATTTAGTCAGAAATCCAGAGTAGTGATTATAGATCAACTCAATTTTGTGGAAACTATTTTCATAAAATCTTGAAATTATGCAATTGTGAGGGGACTATGATATAAACATAAGGCATATGTATAATAGTTGGAAAAGGACTTAAAAATAAAGAAATGACGAGTTTTCAGAAATTGAAATTAAGCAATTACCGGATTACTCTTCAATCAAAGAATTAGGAGGCCTTTTCGCACGAAATGCAATCCTGAAATTTTACGATGCATATAAATTCCTTAATATTTATCCTATTTATTTTAAACTTCAATACCGAACAACTTTTTTAACATTTAAATGCCCAAAACATAATACAAAATATTCCACCTATGAGAAAAATATAAAAACCTAGTTTGCAGTTTTAGTTGCTTTAAGATATCCGACTATGTTCGGAACCGTGATTTTGTAAAAGCGTATAAATGAATAATATTTATGATATTTAGTGTCACTTAGATTAGAAAATGTATATAATATTGTTTTAAGAATAGTAATACAATTAAAATTATTTAAGTACAATAATTTGGCAAAAAATTAACATAGAATGACCAAAATATTCTCCTTTTGCGAAAAATGCTTCTATTATAATAATATTTTGCCTGTATATAGATCTGACCTCTGTACAGAGACTCAACTAGAATTTTTGAAATATATAACTTAGAAGTGGGTTTATCCATGTTTTACGACAACAGAGGAGAAATTTTAAGAAAAAAACGCCGATAATTATTTCAATTTGTTGTAACTCTAAAAATAATGTGAATTTTTCAAAAATCATGGTTGAGCCTCTGTACAAAAGTCTGAGCTATATACTGTCAAAATATTATTATAATAGAAGTATTTTTCACAAAAGGAGAACACTTTGAAAAAAGGTTATTCTAAGTTAATTTTTTGCCGAAATATTGTACTTAAATAATTTTTTTTGTCAATAATGTCCTTAAAACAATTTTATACATGTATTCTAATATAAATGACATTAAATATCATGAAAATTATTCATTTATGCGCTTTTTTTAAAATCACGGTTCCAAACGTAGTCGGATACCTTTAAAACCAAACATTTTCAAATGAAGACAAATAGCCTTACATTCATTTACTATAATGTGGATTCATTTTTTATCAGCTCTCTTAGCTTATTCCAGATTTCTAATGTAAGAACACAATTTCATGTACAAATACGAAGTAAATTAACCACGAGAGAGCCCGAAATTTTTTTCCCGAGGTACTTCAACAACGTCCACGACATCCATGTCCTTTTTGACGAACCACTTTACAAAAGGAAACTGGCATGGAAAAAACAAGAGCGAAGGAGCCAGCATGTGCCCGAGCTTTGTGTAGGAAATGTAGCAAGAACAAGATAGAGATCTTCTAGGGACCCTCCATTCCAACAATACCTTTGGGAGGCGGTCTCTAGGCTGGGATTGGTTGAAACGTCCCTCCCAGCGTGCATCTTGGGTCAAGAGTTTATCCAAGAGAGATCGTGTTTATCTCTACACGGAGCTTCTCCATTATTCATATTTAATTTTCATTGCTCGCCGAGCCGGTAGTGACCACCAAAGGTACGGCCCGATTCTTTAAATATTGAAAACTCGCCTCGCGCATGCTATGAGATAGAAAAGAGAGCGCAGATGACAGCTCAAGAGAGGGCAGATGCTTCAAAACGACAAAATTCAGACTTTTTTTTGTGTGCATTCTTTCTTAGGCCTCCTTTCTTTTAATCTCGTTGGAAGTTTTCTCTTCTTGTGTTGCTAGACGCACGTGAAAGGAAAAACCTTATTTAAAGGCATGATAAAATAAGGATAAAAGAATTTCTAAGCTCTGAAAAACAACGCAATAATTAACCCCTTGCCTGTGGAATATATTTAAGAAAAACGTATCAAAAATGGAAAATTTTGTTCTTTTTGATTTTTTTTTTTTGTTATCATCGTCAAAATATTAAAAATAGATTATTAAAAAAAATAGCGGAATTATTATTATATTCAATATTTTCGCATATATTGGAAATATTAATGAACTACTACAATTTTTGGTCGAAATAGCAAAATAAATCTAATGAAATAATTTTGAAGATAAATGTAATAAACTAATACACAATAATATTATTATGTATATCAACTTTCATGAATTCCATGTCCCTCAAAATCCTTTGCATTTCACAAATCTCTTACAATGTGATATATACGAACTGCAAAGTTACAAAAATCCGACAAAAGGCGCTAAACTACCGAACTTTTCACCGGGAAGTATAGCCATGTATTCGAAAAATGGTAAGTTACATATTATACATTACATAAACTGAAAACGGACTTTTTGGAATTGAAAGACCACAGTTTTCGTTTGCCCGAACTCAGCTCGGGCATTCTAAAATTGGTACATTTGAGTTTCCCGAACTGAGTTCGGGTGGCACAGGTAAAGGGTTAAAACCTTCGGAGTCTACTTTAAATTCGCTTGAAAAATTACATTAATTTATTTGTATGTTTTTGTGATCGAAATTTTGAAAGAATGGTTTCTAAAGTGGCATGAATAAATATTTGATTATTTTTAAGATGTGGAATGTTAAAGAAAAATTTTTAATTTCTACTTTTTCGTATTTCACACTCAAGAGGATATATTTGAATGATTTCTACTGTATAAATTTTAACATACTTAAAAGCTAAAAAATTTCGAAAAAGCCTTTTGGGCTATATTTTTTATATATTGTTCTCCCTGAAATTAATTAAGTGGTCCTATACAGTTTTTGGAAATTCCACATGCATATTTAACTTCTTACACACATTTTGAAATTTCTTTTAACAAAATCGTTGTTCAATTTATTACGAGGTTAGTTACTAAAAAAGCCTTTGATTTTCTTCTTATATTGAATCATTTTTAATGAAAGACTGTTAAAATATTACTTTGTTAGACTGAAAAAGTTTAAAATTTAATTCTGAGAGATCATAGAGGATTATTTATTTTTCAAAATATTTTTGGTTTTAAAACTGAGTTTTATCTGAATGAAATTAATATATCTTATACAACTTTCAAAAATATATAGAGATATGTATCTATGAAATACTCTAAGGTGAATTTTAGTTTGGTTTTAAATTAAAGTTTAATTGTAACTTCCACTTTTAATAAAAATTTTGTTAAATGGATTGAGCCGTAACTTTAGATAGCTGAAATTAATTTATGAACTGTATGATTAATTAACTGCACAGATGCAGTTTTCATAATTAATGTACTCAAAACTTTTTGAGATTAAAGACAATTTTATTCTCTATGGATCACTACCACGAAATAAAAAGAACTGAATCTAGTTCAATATTTAATTATAATTTTATTTCTTATATTTAAATATTTTAATGCTATATCAATTATAAATAAATGAATTTACTTCCGATGTCGCTTCAACGTCTGAAAAAAGTAGAACAAAAGACTATGTCAAAGGGATTAATAGAAAAAATAGAAACTCTGCAGACAATAATCAACAGACAAAATTTTATTTGTCAATTGCGTTGCACAAATTTACATTATCAAAGCCTTTATGCATTCAGTCTTTTATATCGTTTTTTTTTCAAAGCATATATTAAAATAATTTTTGTTAGCATCTAAAGAAAAAAAAATTAAGTATTATTAAATTTTTTCCATTAATTATTCTAATAAAATACACCAACAAAAGTTTTGCATTATTTTATAATTAATACGAGAACTTATAACCGAAGGAAATATTAATTAAAGTCCACGATTTAATTATTTTTTAAACGCAAACTCTACCTCGCTCTTTTCTTATCCATTTTCAAAACACTCTTCACTCCTCATTAATCAAACACTAGACGAATTAATCTTTGAACAATTCCTAATCGCCGTTATTTACCCCTGTTTTAATCTTAAATCAAAACTCGATTAAATATACACCATCTCATAAAAGCCCAGCCACTCCGTCTTTAGATTTTTATTGTGTTTCTCACGTCTCATTGAAGGAGTCCAATTTATATAGCTCACGTTTAAACAAACCAATTAACTGCTGCCGTAACGTTCCTTAAAGTGGAAAATGATATCTTCCACGCAACATTTTCAGCGGTGATCCACTGGGGTTAGGCTTAAGGGAGACCATTCTCAATGCAGAAATAGCCCCTAAGCGACGGTAGAGCTGGCGAACGACCGACTGATAGTGGCTTCTAGGGAGTGTGGACAATATGGTGACCTAACAACCAAGGAGATCGATCCTCAGAGACATCTCCACAAGAGGCGACTGCGTCACACTGTCCAGATAGCTTCCTTATTGGGAAGCGCCAACTCACACAACGATCGCAATTGGGAAAGATGGGGTTTCCCGAATAACGAATGTACATAAAATAAGGCTCGAACTGTAGACGGAGAATTTACTTAAGGGAGTTACTCAGGAAAGATACAGTGTATAGTTTGCTGGAGACGAATTTGTTACTTTTGGAAATTGGCTGCACGCTGTTTCTTAAGGTCAAGGAAAAGAGAAAAAAATGTTTCTTTTATTAGTAATCTAGTTGAAAGCTCGGGGAAGGTTTCTTCCGTATCACAAAACAATCTTGACTGGGATTAGTTTAATATTATACAAAACACTTTTGTTGTTACTTTCGTTAAATTTGTTTAAAGTTAAGAAGCTGATATTTTTACAATTAATTAAAAAAGGTAACTCTTACTTAAGCATATTTAAAATTTGGTTCATTTTTTAAAAGGTTTCGGTGTGTTTTAATATATTTAAGAGAAATTAATATTTCGGATATTTTTAAAACTTGGTATAGTTTTCAAGCATAGATAGTTATGTTGTTAGTAGCCCTTTAACTTTTATTTGTTACTTGTATATATTCATTATCAGCAACTAATTATATAACTGCTCACAAGGGGGGGATAAACAAATTTTCGAAGCAAATGAAAACAATTTTGGTTTTGAAGTGGCTGGAAATTTTTAAAAAAATGGAAATACTTAAAAGTTTGGTGGCTGGCTCCTCCAGCAAGATTCTCTTCCATTTGCTTGCTTTTATAGAAAACCTCCACAACGAAGAAAAAAGAAAAACTCAAGAAGATGGTTTCACTACAGTTTCGAGAAGCATTATTCAGAACCAGTTTATCGACCAAAAAGATAAAGACATAGAAATAAACCTTTAAAAAAATAAAAACATTTTTTTCACCGGTACTCGAAAGCGGGGTGTTAACAAATTCGAGGAATTTCTTAAGTTGGACTCCTAGCTTTGGCAGCTAAACTTATTGGCAAAATAACAGGCAGAGCTTAGATTTCCCCAAGGTATCATATTTTATTCGGGCTGCTATATCGACTGGGACGGCAAACAACTATACATACGCCTCACTTCAGGTGGTAGCCCCGCATAACCTACTCTTCCACGGGTGGGAGGGAGAGGCAAGTTCAGAATGCTCAAGGCTAGGCAAAAGACACTATCTTGGCGTTTCAGGAGCGAATTTTGGACCCACTCCCACCGCTCGCTGTGGTCACGCTTCGTGGACATGGGCCCAAGCCAGAAGTTTGGCCCGCAAAGATACCGATTCGCGTCCCGCGGGGCGTTGGAGATTGACACACCCCCCTGATGGGGTGGGCCTGTGATCAAGTTGGGGAATTCCAATCTAACTTTAGCTTCTTTACGGTGGTGCAGCGAGACGCTTTCTTTTTACAATAGTTCCCCTAATTGCTATCGAACGTTGACTAAAATTCATTTGTTGAGCTGCAGGAGTCACGGTGCTTGAGCAGGGTGGGAGGAGGCTGGCTTATCGGTGGCTCCCAGAGACCTCACCGAGCAGAAGACCCATTTTACTTGCTGCTGAAGACGTTTTAGCCTCATTAAACTGTTTTATGGGAAAATAATGTTTGCCACACACTACCCGCCAGCGAAAGTCATTTCTTTCGCAGCTCATGGAAAACGAGAGCTTTTTTTTTTAGCTCGCTCTCTCTTTTTACTGGATCCGGAGCTTAGGCTTGTTGGAAGTAAAGTTCCATCAGTTCATAAATACTTACATTTGATGTCTCATCAGAATGAGACATAAGACTCTATTCCTTGGTGTAATCTTCATTTTTTTTTTTTGGCTCTTCTCTTTTATAGTCATTTAACTGATAATCGTTATAAAACACACGCTCAATGTTATATATTACCCTCAATAAATAAATAATACTTAAACATTTATAATTGTATTAGTGTTGTGTAACAATATCTTTGATATTTTTGCCGAATTTACTAAAACAAAAACCCATCCTGAAAAGACTAACTAGCTTGACTAAAATAGTTTTCTTATTTCTGTTTTATTCAATTAACCCTAGGACTTTTAGATGACATATTTAGCATTTCATATTCAGACATACTTCATTCCTTGGAAGAAAGATAATTCCAAGTTATTTATTTATCTATATTCTAAATTATTAATTGTTATAAAACAAATACGCAATGCCATTCAGTTAAAATATGAACTGTATATCATCGGTACAAAATATTAATTTATTTATAAAATTTCCTTTTAGAGTGGTTTCTTTTTAAAATGAAAAATGTGTTTTTTTTGTGTGTGTGTGTTTGTATGTGTGCTTATTTTGAAGTATTTATATATATTTTATTAGAAAGTATGTATATATTTTTTTGCAATCACCCTTATTCCATAAAAAACGAATGTGTTTTTTACTATATATGTATTATATATATATATATTATATAACCACAATAATAACAAAAAAAATTCTAAAATATTAAGCAAGCTAACAGGTTTACGGCTGTATATTCAGAATTCAGAATCCAGTCCCTAATCTTGAATAGTTAATAAAATACTCGGAACAAACCTAATATATTCCACTTTTAAAAAAATCCACGAGTATATTAAAATGTAACTCATCACATGGGAGAAACAACGTTAAACGTGTGCCCTCATTCAAAGCTAAAATGCAGGTCATAGCAGCTCCTAATTGCATTTGCTCTCCCATAAAATCTTTTCAAGGAAAATAAAGTTTAATATTTTGCTGGAAATCACTCCGAGTTTCCCCAAACTCGGTAAAGAAAGTAGGTTCTACTCACGTGACTTTCTCAGCGGTCGTAAGAAAAACAAATTCTACGAGTTGTCTATTTTGTTCGCAGCGGACTACTTCTCTGCGCGAGACCTCCTACTTGACAGCGTCCTTCTGGGACAAAAAGCAGTGCGAAGGCAACTCGCTTGGGACTTGCATCCAAGTTCTCAAACAACTCTCTCAAAAACGACTCACGGAGAGTGTTTGTGGATGAATATACAGTCGAGAGCTGCAACGGTGATAAACAGAGCTTTGCTTTCTATGCCGCGTGTGGATTTTGATACGATTTTAAAGGAATTGTGTGAAGACACAGCTCATCAAACATTTGAGAAAATATACGTCCCAACCTACTCTGAAGTGTGTTGTCCCAATTAGTATCCGAAAAGCAAGGGTCCTTCGTTGGATGGATTTTGCCCTTTAGTTTTGTTTGTTCAAATATAAATTTTTATCGTTATCAAAGTGCATTGAGTATTTTATTATTATATTCGATATATTCTACAAAGAGCAACAACTGAGAATGGAGAAGCTTACTCAAATGTTTATTTTTAAAAGAGAATTCTTTGTTGATTTGTTACTTGACTTTATATCACAAGTCATTTTAAATAAATTCAAATAAATGAAAAGTATATACAAGTGCTGTTTTGTAGTTTTTTATGAGAAACTTGTTAACAAGTAATTAACATTGATAAAAAGTTATAATTTCTACACTGACTTTCGAAAATCATGGGATAAATATTTAATGTTAGATTTTTTCATTATGAAGAGGAGTCATTACCTCTCTACCGACAATGTTAAACTGAGCTTTTTTATGTACCTTTTTCTCAGAAACTGTTAAATATAAAGATTTCAAGTTTTGTTTGTATATTAATTAGACTTTAATATTTATACTGAAGTGTGAGATTTTTCAAATATATTGATTAGTTTTTTCAAAACATACTTTTACGTAACATCACTATAATTTTTTTGAAAATTGTTATTTTGTCCCATGATATCTGGTCTCCAGCGAAATATTTTGGGAATATCTCAAAAAACTAACTTTAGTATATATAGTTTCATATCAGTAATAAGCAGTAAAAATTGTAGGAGCATTCCTATGGCAGATTTTGAGAAAAAGGTATATGTAGTTTTAAAAATAACATTTTGAGAAAATTGCATTTTTAATATAAAATGTCACTTCATCACAAAGATTATGAATTACAACATGTAGGTATTTGTCCCATTTTATAAAACATTATCTTCTCAATTTATTTTAAAGCATTGTGAATGAATCTTAAACATTTTTTTTTCTTAGGCTTGAGCATTTTATATGCAGGTGATCATATATTTAATTTCGCTTAACTAAATATCATTTTGTCTCTTTATATGGTTTATTAGGAAAATTTTACTCATTTGGAATGTCTTATAAAATTTGTTTTTTATCGCGAATCCTATATATTAAGTTTAATTAATTTTTTTTGTGTGTGATTATACTAAAAAAGCAATTTGAACTCATTTAAGATCCTAGAAATCACAGAGCATTCCTGAGAGTTAGAATTCTAATTTATATCCGAGTCATATTTTTGTACTTAGATTCATTTCTAAAGAGAATAACATTTCCATCCTTTATTGTGTATAACGTTATATCTTTGATCCACCTTTTTTTATCATTTTTTTCCTTATGTGCATATGTTTATGCATATGGACAAGTTCCATACAGCTAAGTTGAAGGCCAAAAGAGAAGACAGGGAAGAGGAGCCGAATGTGTGGTAGGGTGGATTCGAATTCGAGAGGGGGGTTCTTTGATGTAACAAGCGAGGCGGAGCGGCCGCTGGTGTCGATTTGCTGTCTGATAAAGGCAGCCTGGCACGCGACACCATTATCGTTTCGAGCCCGGGAGCGGCAGCCGATACAACCGATGTTATTTTTGTGGGGTTGCCACAATGTCGAGCTCTATCGTCCTTCGAAAGATTTGGACGGGCCATAATTCTCTCTCCGAAAGATTTAATTCTCTGCAGTTTTAGTTCATTAGATCATTGAAAATGAAATACTACATTACATTTAAATCGTCGTTTAATAATTGGATAAATTCGAAGAAACGAAATTACGTAGAAACGTGTTTTTACTTATTTACTTTTATTTTAGCCAAATACTAATATTTCAGGGGTGAATTCCGAGTTTACATGGTCAATTCATTATGCTGAAAATTCTAAGTATTTTAGATATCACATTTTTCAATAATGGTATAAGTTATATATGTGAATTGATAAATATTCTTATAGTCAATCTTTTTTTATTTTTTTTTTGCGTATATCTATAAATAATTGATGTTTTAAAATCATTATTCGATCCTCATAAAATTAACTGGAGCCCTAAAATTACAACAGTAATAAAAAAAAAGTTAAAATTTCTAATTGAATAAAGTATATATTTAAGTAGATACATTTAAAAAATCAACCGATTACGAAGATTAATTATTTTACTCTTTTTGGGTAAAAAGCATCATTGAAGCATATAACTCGGAAAAAGTTCCAAGATTGTAACAAGCAATTTGCAATAAATATATAACATAACAAATAAATTAAACGTTTTTTCTCTTTTATTTACAGTTTTCCCAGACTATAAGCTTAAAGGATTTCTTATCAGATTTGATATGTGAACATCTTCAGCCATATTCTTTCGCGTATCTAATTTTTTTCTTATCGCTATACCTTATATGAAAATAATTGCAGGGCTAAAATATTTTTAAAATGACTAAAGAATAATTGCTCTTGTAAAGCAACTTTCAAAATTGAAATGATAAGCAATTTGCAATAAATATATGTATTAATATAAATAAGTTAAGCATTTTTTTTTCTTTTATTAGCAGCTTTCCCGGATTATAAGCTGAAAGGTTTTCTTATCAGATTTGTTTAACAAATTTAATAATTCAATTAAATTCATTAGATAAATAATTAAACAGCCCGTTAATATGATGTTATTATCTGTTTCAAATTAAAATTTCTAAAAAAAATTCTTAAATAAATGAAGTTTAATGAATTCGTTAAATTTAAAAAGGAATTTCGATGTATTTCACAAAATCTGTAATTTTCAGGTAAATTACATACACTTCAAACAGAAACATACACACTTCAAAGAAAAAAATCATATTTTTCTACACTTTCTCAAAGTATAAACATTAAAATCAATGTATTATGCCCACCTTACACATTTTTTAGGTGGTCACTTTAAAACACGCACTTTCTATTCAAATCCAGGCAACGTAAGCACCAAACATCGCTTGGACAACTTAATTTAATTGATGCTACTTCTCTGGCTCACTCTTGGGGCGATTGTAGTGAATATAAAGCGTTTTATGATGGAGTGCCGACCCCCTTCTGGCATCTAATGAGCAACGGGGTTCCGAGGAGGGTTGGGCAGAGGTGTTCTATAAGGGTAGGGTAACTGGATCTAGTTGAACGAGCCATCTGCTCCTCCTAGAAGAGAGCCTTTTGTGTCCTCGGGGATCACAGGAAGAGGTGAATATCATAGGGTCCTGATTTATCAACAGTTAGTGAGGAGCAGTAGCCTGCCATTTTTTTCAACTTATGGGTTGCTTTCTCTGACATGACGGGGGTGGCAAATGGTCATCATGTATCTTAGAACCAAATGGTTTTTTCAGTCATGCATTATTTTTTCAATCAAATAAATACATTTATTATGCGGTAGGTGGTGTTCTATGAAATCATTACAAACAAGTAATGTAATTTTTTTTTAAGTCAATTCCTACTTGGTCAACATAGAAAAATTTTATTTTGGTTACTTTTTATTAAACAATTACAATTAATATAAATATGTATATACATATGACAGAATTACAATATTAAGTGGCAAAATAGAAAGCGATTTCCCATGCAATTTTCCATTTTCCTTTCTATATAGGGTGTTGGACTGTTATTTTTCTTTTTACTATTAATTAATTAACTTAATTTAATTATTCCAATAAAATTGTATGGTAAAAAGAAATTACATCCTCAGAAATTAGGCCATCTCAGGTGGGATTCGAAGTCATGACCTTTGGTTTTGTTGTCCAACGCGCTACCCATTGCGCTACAGGGACACAACGAGCGATTTTTCTTTTTTATATATGGTGTTGAACTATTATTTTTTTACTATTTATCCATTGATTAAATTTAATTAATGAATTAATATTTGAAAAAAACTGTATTAACATCAAGTGTCATCCATTACAGGTTTAAAAAAATGTATTTGAATTTGAATGGATGAACAGAAAGTATTTTTTTAACGATTGAAATTTTCAACTAGATATATAAATAAATATATATAGGGAGAGAATGAACCAATAGTAGGGATTGAAAAATAGCTATGTATTTCTCATGCCATGTTTTTCAGGTAATCCATCAAATATCATGGTACTAATAGAAAAAAAAGGTTATTGCGATTCGAAATTAGAATTTATCAAAAACTTAAAAAAATCTGTTGATGTACATATTTTTTATTTTGCATCAAATAATCTTAAGATTATATTTGTTTATATTTATGTAAAATTGAAAATAGTATTTAAATAAGAAATTTCATTGTTAAATTTTAAAAATTTAAAATCCCGTACAGTGTTGCTCTCGATATATATTATTTTAAATGAAATCCAATTATTTTTTTATTTATGCAAAATAGCCCGCAGAAAGAAAAAATAAAAATCATAATGATAATACCTGAGAAGTGCATAAGTCACTTAATAATGACCCTTGGTAAATTAAGTTACCCCCCACTCAAAAGAAATTTTTTATTGCATCCCAAATTTTAATTTTTGCCTGAAGTGGGGCGAATAAATACACATTTTATTTCTCAGAAACTTATTACTACTATTAATACAAAATAGAATAGTGGTAATCTAAAATGGGCCCCTTCCTCTAAGGTCCTGAAAGGAATTTTACATCCTCTACAAAAAACAAATAATTTATAACAATGAAAAATAACAACAGGAAAAGAAAGATCTTAAAATACAATTTGAGATCTTTTTTTTTTAGAAAACTTTAAAAATTTATGCCACAGTATTTGCGTTTCCCCCCCCTCAACATGAATTTAAAAGTATACATTTTTATTTAAAATATCCAGATATACTAATAATAATTAGAATTTAAGAAAAAATGTATAAATTAAATTTGCACTTTCTTTTTAGTGATCATTTCGAATTTTAAATTAATGAATCAAGCTTCAGGAAACATACACACACGTTTACACTTACGTCTAAATCAAAACTTCTCACAAACCGTAAAAACTAATATAAAGCCCTACAATGGTTACTGTACTTGTCATAACATTTAAATTGGTCATAGTATTGGATAAAAAAAAATTAAATCAATGCGCAATTTGATTTTTAGAAGGGTGAAAAACACTTTTAAGCTCCTTAAAATTTATTTGTTCATTAGCTGAATAATATTTTTCTTGATTTTTTTTCCATCCATTAAGACAAAACAACTGTACATTATGTTTAATATATAATTATAAAGACTACAAAATAAATGTTACGTTGAAGCACAGAAAAATATACTAACAATCAAAAATGCTACTAATTTATCAGTCATACATCAAACTTTGATAAAAATGAAATGTCCTTAAATAGCAAATTCAACAGGTTTACAAAATCACTAAGAGAATTGAAACTCAGCGATTTGAATTTTAAATATGATCGTAAATAGTTTTAAAAATCGTTTTGTTTCTCGTTTGAAAGCGCCGAATTTAGAATGCCTTCTAAACCAAAAACCTCTTTACCTCTTGCAAGCATATTAGAGCAAATTTGAAATTAAATATTCATCTCATGACTTTTGCTCCAGGCAAGTAATCCCCTTCCTCTAACCCAATGTTTGCGGATTCATTCATCAGCTGTTACACGACTCCTTCCACAGTGAGGGAAAGCATATTGATTGTTTTGATATTAATCTAAAAAAATCCTACAGAACACTTCAAATTCCGCTTCTTTTCTGTGCAAAAGCGTCGCGTGCAAAGCGAATTAGAAAGCCTGGACTCGTTAAGTGGCAGGTTGGTGTTGAATCAATATGTAAGACCAATGTGTTTGTTCGCCTTAGAAATAACGCTTCAAAAGCGTGTTGGAGAAATTTACAAGAGCTCTTGAAAAATCCGCAAGTGGGAAATTACATTGAGATATAGCCCGGCTCTTTTCCATTTACCAGCTGACGACTGGTACTTCAAAAGTGAGGCTTATTGTGAAGAGGGTGGATACCCGTTTGGTACCGCGATTGGAAAATGAGGGGTGTTTTTTGAGTATCCGGGGGTTCGGAGGAAAATCATTAGGCTTGATAGGGCTCTGGGAATTGAGGACTTATCTGTGCAACGGATTAAAGAAGCCACGTGGCCTGAAGCTGGTCTTCCACTTCTCTTTTGATGACTGCAGCGATAATGTCATCACAGGCGAAGAGGCCTGGTCACCAGTCATCTCTCCCCCAATCTTTTCAAACATATTAATAAGGGCTATATATTCCAGATTGTAAGCTGGTGGAAATATAAAAGTTACAATAGAAGGAATTTTTCGTGTGTAAAATGTTTGCAGCCGAGAACGGAGGGCTGTTTTTGATTGTTGCGATAGTGAAGAAGTTATATGTGAGCGCGCTTTCAAAATTCAATTAACTAAAACCACATTGTTTATTTCTGAAGTAAAAATGCAGTGTAAGAAAAAAAATTAGGTTAGTGGATAAAACTTAGTTATTTTTAAGATTTAACCTACTCGAAACTGTTGGTAATCTTTTACTATTGCCATTTTTAAACTTCTAATGTGTAAATTTTGAAACAAGTAAAAAAAAAGCATCTTGTTTCAGAAACCCCAAAAAACGATGTCATTACTTTTATGAGATTATTACAATAAAGCAAGTATTTAAAACGCGCTTTTATTATTTTGACTCATCTAAGTAGCTTTTAACTACGATTAGTTGACTAAGCACAAAATAAAATGCCTCATCTCAGATTTTATTTAACAGATTCTAACAGTACACATTTTGTAATACATTGATTGAATGAGAATATAAATTATAAATATAGTATTAATGTTTAATGCTATTTAGGCTCATTTCAGTTTAAAATTTACAGTTGTAGCTACATAAAATACGTTATTTTTAATAGAAAATACTTCAAAAACTTTATTTCACAACATAATTTTTTTAAAAAAATTTGTATTTTATTTACGTAGCTTTTTATGAAAAAGGATAATTAGAAATATGAATCAGTTGAATAGATAGCATAAAAAAATGTAATTTAGGAATTTTGTAGAGTTAATTGCCTCTTACAGTATTTTAAAATGTTTATAATTAATGAATAAGAAAAATAGAACATTGCCTCCAATTAAATAACACATTTAGTGATAGCGTAATTGTCAACATTTATTTAGTTACTTGCATTTTGGTAAGAGACAGAAGAAGGGACGTTTTAAGACTTCTTGAGGCCCTGGGCCCCTATGCAAATGTAGGCCCTGGGCTTCTGCACAAATGTAGGTCCCACCTATGACCTTTAAATGCAGACAGTACAGTACATAGCATGCGTTGTCAAATACTCGTACAAACATTAACCCGAAACAAATAAATCGGCATGACTTACAATCCCACAAAATGACTCAACCGACCGCCGCCTTTTGACTGAATGAGTAATGATGGTAGACCTAGGCCTATACTTGGACGACGGTCATCACATAGAGCATGTCGAAAAATCCTCCGAAATTCTTAGGTTTTCGGAGAACACAACCATAAAAAACATTTGACCGTTGAAATTATTCATGATCTTAAGGCTGAGTCGAGGCCCTGGGCCCAGTTGGTCCATGCCTTAAGACGTCCTTGGACTCAAGTGCGAGTGCGTGCATGAAATAGTATATATACAGACATTTTCTTAGATTTATAAACATTCAGTAAGGTTTGTGCGATAAGATTTGCTGACAAAACCTAATATTTATAGGGAATTCGCAAAATCATTAGCTAATAGTAAAAATAGAATCCAATTCAATATTTCCAGTATTGGGAAGAAAAATTACTTTTAAATACAATATTGAGACATGCATCATCATGCAGAAGATATAAATAAAAGCTAACCTGTCAATTATCACGGGATCGGAAGGAGTTTCATTTCGGTTACCACAGCTTTTCTTGTCACAGCACCGACTAGAATAAAATATAAATAAATAAATATATATATATATATATCAAATCCTCTTCCATAAATATATTTAAATATATTTTTATTCAACTATGAAAATAGCGTTTCATCAATAAATACTAAAAGTTACTCAAAGTTAAACTATGTGAAAGTCCTCTGAGTAAAAATGTAAACAAATTAAACAATATTTTGAAAACATTCTTAAAAAAAAAACTTCAGATTATCTTTCATTGTTTCAAACTCTTAATTTAGCTTGATTTTACTTATACCAAGAGAGTACACTATCTCTTTAGAGTTTAACCAATTTAATGGATATTTAAAAAATAATTTAATTCCTTTTCCTACACGGTTGACTGCTGATAATTCTTTCATCTTGAACCTCATCGTAAAATTAAGGACTTCTTAAGTTATTTTATTAAAATATGTGCAATTTTTTTAAATATACCAATATAATTCCTCAACAGACAATGCTATTAAGATTTAACTCTTAATTAAATACATGAGTCATTTCAAGTCTTCTTAAGAAACAAAACCTATCAATTACAATGAAATTAGAAAAGAAGTTTATTTCAGTTTCGAAACAAACTGCTAGACTCATGATTATCACCTATTTACTGTTTCCCTTTTCCCCCATCCGAACCGAAAGCTAACGCGTCGGACTCCTAGAATTCCCTTAAATTGTCCGAAAAGGGAGAATTTGATCTTAAGCATACGTTTTCTTTTGAAATGGGAGTAATTACGTGCCGAGTGATTTTCTTTCCAAGAAGAAAAATTTTCCCTCATATCAGCTCTTCATTGCTCTTATTAAACTCGGGCCATTTCCGAACTCTTCCCCTTTAATCCAACGCATAATATTACTACTCATTAAATTTTCCGTAAACAAAATTCCGCATTTACGGATGGGATGGATTATTCCATTTCTCATTTCCTCAGTGGAAAGTTTTAGCTTGCAACCATCAAGTGTAGAACTTCTAAACATAATCCACATATTCTTCTGTTTGATTTTTTAAAAATCCCCCTTCTTTGTGCTTAGGTATTCGAAAGCTTGTAAGCTTTGAAAACGTCGGAACCGATTAAAGTTCTCGTTTTTTGAATTTTAATTGGAATACAACTAACTTAATCCAAAAAGAAAAAGGGGAATTTCTCCTCATTTGCCAAATTGTTTGCAATGCTTGAATAAATTGCAAATGAAGTGAATTATGGTCTCGGATTTTTGCAACAGCCTAAGAGATTACTCAATAATCGCATTTTCATAAAATTCATTATCTCTGGGATATTTTGTTTTTCACAATTATTCTGAAAATCTCTTTCCAATATATGTATAGTTCTATTTCTTAAATTACGATGGCGTAATATATGGTATTGAAAGATCTTGGTGCTGTTTATTGACGTATCAAACTAAAAAAAGTACCTAAATTATGTGGGGGGTTTTTTTGTGCTCCTGACTTATGTTTACATTTTAGTCTCAAAATAAAAATTCTCAAATATTGTGATACTACATAGGAAGGGAATATATATGCATTTGATTCAAAAACAATAAAAAGTGGATAGAAAATTTTTAAAAAGGAAGTTAAAATATAAGGCCTTTTAAATAGGTTTCAATAACAATAACTTACAAAAATGACAAATCAATTCATTTGGATCCACCTAAACTGTTGAAAGCGCTTGATTATTATTTTAATTATAACACAGTATCATTTTCAAAAGGTGATAGTTTTCTTTGCTGTTGTTCATTAAAATTAATTACTTAGAATTCGTATATGAAAGATCTATAATTTTTTAAAGTCTTTTTATTTAATTATATTTAAGAAAAGTTATAAAAATACAAGGAAAAGAGAGCAAGGATATAATTTTCCTTACAATTAAATACATATTAAATTCAGAGTGATTAGAAAGCAAATATTTTTAAGAAAGAAAAGTTGTTAAGGTCTTTCAAATATATAGTGAGGAATCTGCTTACGATTCTTCTTTTACATAAAAAAAATTTAACATAAACTTCATGGAATGATTTTACATTTGAAAGACATAAGATTTGGATTAAAATTTTTAGACTAATTTACTTTTACACTCATTTTTATACATAATTTAAGCTCGTATTCAAGCTTAGGAGTTATATTTTAAGTATAAATTATTATTTTTAAGTTCTATCAGAAATGTTCAATTTTAATTGTAGAACACTTCTAACTGTTAGCGATGTGTGCTATTTAATTACACTTGATTAATTATAGAAATTTATGTCAAAAATTATTCTTTAATATTTGTCCTACAAGGAAATTGTTTCCATTTGTATAATTTGAAAAAACTGTGTTAGTAACAGCAAAATAATAATAATAATAATAATAAATAAATAAATAAAAAAAGAAAGGAGAAAAATCGTTATAACTGATTGCGAATATGAGTAGGTTAAATTTTTCCTAGAAATATAAGTGCTTAATTAAGAAAAGATAAAATTAACAGAATAATTTGTAACAGCAGTATGGGCTTCTATATGAGAACAAACAATAATAATAAAAAATGTTTATCTAGATACTAATCAGAAGACATTTATGATGCGATTTTTTTATCGTAGTTTTCCCACGTTGCACTTTTATTAAAGGGAAATAAAATGCACTTTTATCAGCGTACGCTACATCCTTTCATATCTGAGAGAAAGGAAATGATAAAAAAAAAATTCCTTTACGTAAAACCATATTTTATTCATAGTAATCATTCAAATATTAACAGCGGCGTGCCGAAAATGAAGCTAAATTAATAAAAGAGAAACAGAAAGCCGCTTCTCCAGCTTAAAATTGCTATCAACTTGTGGATTTATAATCATCGTGCACTGGGAATGCACATTTTTTTTCTTTCCCTTAGAAATTCATTTTTATCTCATTGCTTCATGTAACACGCACTTTAATTATAAGTAGCCTTGAGTCAATTAAAATGTTGTTCGCTTTGGATATCGCCTTCTATGTACACTTTTCAAAGAGAAGATGGTAAAAAAGTATTTTTGAAACAGAAACGGCTTCGTGAAATAAAAGATAATTAGAGATATATCTTTCATATGCTGGAATTCTAATCTTCAACACGCGCTGAGCCTTCTGTCTAATCAGATTACAATGCAACATTTTGTCGAAGGATTCTAAAAAAAGAGAAAAGTAAATCGTACATCCTTTTCCCCAGTCGTAAAAGAAACGAAAAGGCTTCACAAGAAACTCAACAAGGAAATAAATATGTTTAAAAAATAGCAGTAACTGAAATTATAGCTACGTTTTGATGTTTTTGCATTGCCAATTAACGTTATTAATTGACAGTTACTAATATATAAATGTTGAGCTATTTTCTGTGTTATACTTGTAAATTACGATAGTTAGTTTACAATAACATGTGATTATACACAGGTGAATAGCAAAAGGATTGTTTAGGAAATATGTAAGGCTTGCGCCACTTTTTCAAGAAAGATGAGAAATTATTGATGCGAACAACTTCGAATGCGGTTCAAGAGGACATAAATAAAGTAATTTAACTTTGTTTCGATTATTTTAGATTTTGGAGGTGATTATATAATTCTTCAAAAAGCCAAGAAGGTATCTAATGATAATACGATTGCGGGTAAACGAGAAAATGTTTTTTACAATCAAAGTAAAAATAGTAAAATTACTCAACAGTTACAGTTAAGCATGCGATCGAATTGAATTTTAAGTGTATATATTAGAAAGCATCGTTTGAAAGAATCTTCTCACGAATGATTATTTAGATTTTTAAAGACTTATTTGTGATATAATACACATGTAAATGAAATATAAAACCAAGGTGGTTTTCATATTATATTTAAGACTTTCATTTGAAATAAATTTAATAAAAAGGAAGAAAACCTTTCTTTATGTCAGTTTTAATGTCAAAAATCAATTCAAAGTATCTAACTCAGATTCGTTCACTGATCAGTTAGTAAAGACTATAGATTGTTTTTGAATTTTTCAAAAAAAATTCAAAAATGACCAAACCATTATTTTACAGATTAGGCATAACACTAAAAATGATGCTGAGAAACATTAAATGCTTATGTTTATCCTCATGAATATGTTAAGAACGCGATAAACGAATAAATTATTGAAAATGAATTTCGAATTTCAATTTTACTTGAAAATTTTACGAGTTAGTTGATTTTTCTATTTCAATTGTTACACTTAAAAAAAAAATGTATAACAGGAGAATAATTTTAAAAAGTTAATTTTAAGCGATAGTTTTTAATTATTTTATTTTAAATAAATAGTATACTTAAAAATTTTCTCTTTTTCTAAAAGGTAATTATTAAACTTTTTACTACATGTAATTAAGTAAAAACACTCCATGCTTTACTTTTTTAATTATGGAATTGCCTCTGTTTTACGCAATGATTTTTACTCTGAGAAATAACTGAAATGCTACACTTACCTGCACATGACTTCATGTGTGAGAAGTACGCGGCACATTTCGGGATTTTTATCTTGACCTTCATATGGGACGGCCTGAAATTTAGAAAAAAATGAGATTACTTAAATTATGAAAAACTCAATTAAATGAATCAGCATTGAAATTATGAAATGAAACGGCAAAAATTAAAATAAAATAAACAGTAAGAATATTATAATAAATTTACCGTGAACAATAAAAGAATTCCAGGTGAAATCCATTTTAAGGCATATGTTCACAGTTAGTATTTTGATACAAATTATAAAAACATTCTACATTGGATTACTGATTTACTTGAAAAATTAAATTCTTTTATTATTACACATAAAATTACAAATCAGTGATAGTATTAACAATCTTCACATATTTATGGGTTGCAGTGGCACAACGAACACCCCCGCATTGCGGAAGGGGGCATGATTCCAGGGGGTCTACAGCCTGAGTGACGCCAAATACGTACAAGTTAAAAGATTTGGTTTGGGGCCTAATATTCTTCATTACTCCACTGATGGGTGGCCAGGTTAGTGAAAAGGTTTTTTTAAAATCCCCTTTTTTTATGATTCTTTTTTTTTTCCAAATGCATAATGTAGTCTTTTGTGATTCAATACATATACAGGGTATGGCTCCGATAAGTATGGTTACACTTTCAAATTTTAATTACAAATAAACATGAAATTCATTTACGCTTTCTTATGTTAAATAAAGATAATACCAAAGTTTTCTTACAATGTTTTACCGTACGATTTTAATATGTGCATACTATAAGTCTCGCACAACATATCGAGACTATAAGAGTAATGCCATCCCAGTCACTGCTGGGGTGGCCAAATTTCGTATTTGACCTAACGCTTTCAATTGTCATGAATCTTTCATGCCACTTATAAATTGTGGATCTTAAAGGGGGATTTCGTTTATAGGTAATCCGAAATTTATGCTGTACATGCGTTGCAGATTTCAATTCGATAAGCCATGCTAAAATTAGCAATTGTTCTTGCTGTAAAGCCATTTCGAAAAGAGAATATTTCAAGAAGTGTACATTATATCATTTAGCTCACATTTAAAAAAATAGAAACTTTAATATTTTTTAAGGAGCATAAAAAATCGCAATCGAAAATCTTTGCTTGTTTATTTTTCAGTTCCTACTATTACTAATTTAAACAAGATATATATATATATATATCTTATTTAAATTTTCAATCGTTAGTAAAATGCCTTATATTCATCCATTCAAGTTCAAATACATTTTTTAAAACTTGTAGTGGATGACACTAGATGTTAATACAATTTTTTCAAATATTAATTCACTAAATAAATTAAAAAATGAATAAATAGTAACAAACAAAAATAAGAGCCAAACAGCATATATAGAAAGGAAAATCACTTGTTATGTCCCTGTAGCGCAATGGATAGAGGGTTTTACTTCTAATCCAAAGAGTTTAGAAGTTCCACCTGGGATGGACTAATTTCTGAGAATGTGATTTCTTTTTTCTATACTATGTTATTAGAATAATTAAATTTATTGAATGAATAAATAGTAAAAGAAAAAAAAATAGTCTAATACCATATATAGAAAAGAAATAGGAAAATTACAAAGATACTAGCTTTCTATTTTGTCACTTAATATTTTGATTCTGTCATATGTATATACATATTTATACTAATTGTAATTATTCAATAAAAAGTAACTAAAATAAAAATTTTCTTTGTTGACCTAAGTAGGAATTGACTTAATTTTTTTTATATTACTTGTTAATTCTTTTTTGAACGTGTACCACATTTTTGGACACCCTATATATTCTATCCCTTTTTCTCAACCACTATTACATTTGCATAAGTTTTGGAGTTTTTCTACACATTCTTTTAAAATCTAGATATCACTTAATATCACATTAAAATATAATCTCAATGCATTTATTTATAAATGATTATTCCAAAGCCTGTGTGTAAATAAACAAATCGAATGAAATCATCAGTGTTTTCATTTATTAAAAATACAAAGGAGTAACAGAGTTCCCCATTTCTTTTCTTTAATAAGAATTCGCTTCCCGGAGAAAGCAGAAAAGCTTTAGCGAGAAAATTAACGCTCCCTCGATCCCTTTTATTTCCACAAATACTAGTATAACCGATCAATAAACGAGTAAGCCAATATTTCTTTATATCTAACTTAGACAAAGTAGATCTATCTTGCGTAACGCATTAATGCTTCTGATTTTACTTTTAGCCTTTATATTGTGCGAGTAATAATATATTAAGTTAAATTACCGATACCTGGATAAACGCTATCGGCTGTAAAACGTTTTATCGTTTTTCATTTTTTACTATATTTGTCAATTGATTTTTTGAAAGACACATAAATTAAGTTTGAATTCTTTTAAAAAGAATTTTCTTGAATCAACTGCTGCAGATGGACTGAAATAAAATTGGCAAGAAAGTGAGGCTTATAAAATGGGAATTACTTTTATCGGAATAAATTGAAAAAGAATTATTTCTTTTTAAAAGTACAGATATAGGCTATCTGCTGTTTGAATATACGTTGTCTCAAAGTTTATAGAATATTTAGGCACTTAATTGAAAGTATTATAATAACTATAGTTATATACGTTTTGTCGTAAAAAATTCGTGCATTTCAAATGATATTTTTAAAATGTTCAACCAGTGGCACACACAAGGAGGGAGGAGAGGGACGCCCCCCTCCTATCGCCCTCGACTTTTTTTTCGATTGATTATAATTCTATGTATATAATAAGTAAAATATAATTATGTATTCATTATTAATAATTAATTTTATTAATTAATGATAATTATTTATTCAATAGTTTATTTTTTTACTGTTTTTCGTTCCCGACAATCGACAAATCAAAAGAATATGTTTAGCGGGGTATGTTTACCGGTTGTGTCTCTGTAGCATAATGGATAGCGCGTGGGTCTTCTAATCCAAAGGTCGTGGGTTCGAATGCCACATGGGATGGCCTAATTTCTGACAATAGAATTTCTTTTTTTACTGTACAATTTTATTGGAATAGTTAAATTTAATTAAGGAATAAATAGTATCAAACAAAAATAATAATCCAACACCCTATATAGAAAAGAAAATGAAAAATTACAAGGAAAATCGCTTTCTATTTTGCCACTTAATATTGTGATTCTGTCATATGTATATACATATTTATGTTAATTGTAACTATTTAATGAAAAGTAATTTTTTTTGTTGACCATATATATATATAAGTAGGAATTGTGACTAACATTTTTTTTATATATATATCACTTGTTTTCTAGTAAAGAAAATGATGAAAAAAGTCTTCCGAGTCAATCAACATCTTGAAGTATTAATCTCAAGTTTCAGTACAAGGTATCAAAGGGAGATCGATCTTCTATCACCATTGAATATCAAAGTACAAGAGTTACACTCTGTAATTCAGTTGATGTAAGTTTCAGGTCCAATGACATTAGACGACTTGAAAATCATTAAGGTAATAGAATCCGAGAATTCCATGTGGAATAACTTTGTTAGCTATTTTCCTTCCTTTACCTGATGTACCTGGGGAAGGGGGAAAAGATAAATCAAGGGTGTCGCACTCTGTGACAGAGGGAAATGGTAAGGGCACTTAAAATGCTTTCCAACGGGTACCTTGATTAATGGCAAATGATTATTGCCATAATTGATCCGTGAGTGTTTCATCCTTCTTCATTAAGATTAATGGGCCGGAACTATCGGAAACTTTTCATATTTAAAACCTATTTAGCTCAAAGCTTCGTGAATTTGCGCGCGTCATTTACGATCGTGATACCTTCCACAAATCTTTGACTTTCGGCGGATCGCAAACTTTTAGAATTTCTCAACCGTGAGCATTTTATTTTAATTCGGAGCGGATGTGTTTGGGTGCTGTCATTTTTGTCAGTTTTAAGGTTAATAAATATTATTGGATTAAATCGGCGACAAGTTTTTTATTTATTTATTTATTTATTTTTAAATTTTGATTCAAAGGGTAGCAGTTCTTATTTAGAATTTTGTAATGTAAATAAAACCAAGAATTTTAAAAATAATACTGAATACTTTTTTTTTAGAAATGATTTTCAAGGCAGTCCATCTAATGCTAAGAGAACCCGAAAACTTGGTATATTTTTCTCTCAAAAATTTTTTTCTAGTACTAATGTCATACTCCACAGAAAATACCACATATTCCGGCGTATAATGCTTATCTATACTTACAAACTACGTTTTTAAATATTTAGGTATATTCGCAGTGTAATGCTCACACCTATTTTTACGAAGAAAACACGAAATGTACGTATTATATCCCAGGCTTTCCAAAAAATAGTATACTTCAAGACAGTGGCACTCACAGGAATTTTTCAAAGGGGGGGAGGGGTCCAAGTTCGTAAGTTCGCCATCTGCATGTCATGTTCCAATACGCCACCCAACATATTCTTTTGATTTTTTTCCCTTGATTTTCGGGATGTAAAAATTAATTATTGAATAAATAATTAGCATTAATAAAAAAGATTAATTATTGATAACAAATATTTAATTTAATTTTACGTACTATATACATAGGATTATAATCAATTGCAAAAAAAATCAAGGGCTTTGGGGAGGGGGGCCGGACCTAGACCCCCTTGTGTGCGCCTCTGCTTCAAGAACAAAAAAACCTATGAGTTCACTAGGTACTACATTATTTATTTTAAATAAACAGTATTTTGATTTAAGTGGAGGTCTAGTTTTTTTTATGACCATCTCTTTTTTTTTCTTAGCTAATATTTTTATCTCCGGCTTATAAAGCTTACCGGTAAATCTCGAGCTTATTTTTTGTGTTAAAAATGCGCCTTATACACCGGCTTATACGATACTAATTCTTGTTTCAATCAATACAAAATTCTCTTTTATACAATGCGTCCCATATTTTGTCTAACACGCTTCTATGTTCCAAAGAACTTTTTTTAATTGGGTCTTCTTAAAACTGAAAAGATCTGCTAAAGGCATTTGAAATTTAAGAAAGTGTCATGGTAAAGTGAAATACATATTATATGTATAATTTGATGTTAACATAGATCACTTTTCTGCCTGATATTTTTTCAAAATTCAGATTTTATTTTAAACGATAGGAGAAAATAAACTTAAAAGGCTTCACTAACTGAAATTAAATATTTTTTCCCTTCATGGACAATCAATGTGTGTGTGGTGATCCAAGTATTACATATTAATTTTTATAAGTGGTTTTCATTTAATTTATTTTCGATTAATTCAGTAAAAATATTTCAAACTTTATAAGCAAAAAATAGGCTAGAAATTTCCTTTAGCATGAAAACCTTGATTTAAAAACAATTTTCTCTCATTACTGTATGAATTCAGATGCTTCATTACCGTACTTTGTGTACGAAAACTATCAAATTTCTATGAAGATACAACTTTGTCATTGAATTCCAACTAAAAAATTTTCTTTGCGAGAATATATGAGTTTCTAAATTTTCAAGTATTTTTATTAGTGTTATATGTCTGTATTACGTATGTAAGCATGATGGCCAAATTACAAATGGCATTTGATGTTAAGGTATCTGACTACGCTCGGAACCGTGATTTTAAAAAATCGCGTAAATGAATAATTTTTATGATATTTAGTGTCATTTAGATTAGAATACATGTATATAATGGATTTAAGGACATTTTGACAAAAAAAAATTATTTAAATACAATATTTCGGCAAAAAATTAACTTAGAATAACCTTTTTTTTCAAAATGTTCTCCTTTTGTGAAAAATGCTTCTATTATAATAATATTTTCCCCGTATATAGCTCAGACCTCTGTACAGAGGCTCAGCTATGATTTTTGAAAAATTCACATTATTTTCAGAGTTACAACTCATTAAAATAATTATCGGCGTTTTTATCTTAAAATGTCTCCCCTCTGTTGTCGTAAGACATGGATAAACCCACTTCCAAGTTATATATTTCAAAAATTCTAGTTGAGCCTTTGTACAGAGGTCTTAGCTATATACAGGAAAATATTATTATAATAGAAGCATTTTTCACAAAAGGAGAATATTTTGAAAATGGGTCATTCTATGTTCATTTTTTATTAAAATATTGTACTTATATAATTTTTTATTGTAATACTATTCTTAAAACAATTTTATATACTTTTTCTAATCTAAGTGACACTAAATATCATAAATATTATCCATTTATATGCTTTTGCAAAATCACTGTTTCGAACGTAGTCGGATGCCTTAAAAAATTGTCTTATATATAATGAATTAAACTCTTGCACACTACGTACATTTTATTCTCCAGAAGTACCATTGTGTAATAGTATGCGTTAATATAACACAGGTCATTAATATAATGTTATTTAATAGGTCATTGGTTGGTAGACTTGAAGCTTAGTATTCCGATGATATGGTACATTTGAGACAAGATACTATTAAAGATCTCACTGCAGATCTTTTTCTACAAACTTTTTATTCTCCAGAAACACCATTACGTTACATTATGAAGTCCTAGGTGGCCATTGTCTGGTAGACTTGTATCTCAGGGTATACCGATGATATAGTACATTTGAGAGCAGTGGCGCACACAAGGGAAGGGGAGATCCAATGTCTCGACTCTCCCTACATTACGATTTTGTTTCTCTCTTCGTTATTATCCTATGTATATAGTACGTAAATTTAATATTTAATTAAGTATTTGTTATTAATAATTTATTTCAGTAATTAATGCTAATATTTATTCAATAATTTATTTATTACTGTTGTTTGTTCCCGGCAATCGATACAATCAAAAGAATATGTTTGGCACCGTATTGAGTTATGATACGAGAATGGTGAACTTTCGACCCTCAATCCCTTTGAAAAATTCCTGCCTGCACCAATGTTTAAAACTCAATATTATCAAAGATTGCACTGTAAACCTACGATCACGACTGCATATTAAAGCTAACTGAATATTAATAACACCACTTAAGAGGGTGTAAAGACTGGAGAATAAGAGTATTAGCAAAGTTGAGAATGCTCTTTGCCATCAATAATTTAATCAACAGCCTCATATGACAAAACTCATTTCTGAATTTATTAAAATACTAATTAATATTTTGATGTTGTTAGTAATAGCGCTTTTTGAAGATTAAAGATTAAAAATGATTTTTCTTTCAAGGTTAAGGTCTTCTGTAGGACGAATTCATCAAAGAAAGCTGAGACAATGAAATAAAAAAAAAGTAATAAATAGTATTAAATCACTTTTCATTAATACGATGAAGATGAGAAAAATCGATTAAGAAGTGACATTAATACGTTCCTCAAAACCATGATTGCTCACAGTTGGATTTTATTAACATGGAAAAGATTTTCACACTTTTTAAAGATTATTCCAATCAGTAAAATGGAAAGGTTGCGCCTTTCCAATTTTTTACAGCCTCTTCCCCACCTGAGGGAAGAATAACCTCAATTCAATATTTTCTCTCCCGCCCCCCTCCAATGTAACACATTCGGTGAAAATAAGCATCCCGATACACCAAGATTTCAATGCATGTTGCAATGGCCCTTGAGCGCTATGTTCTTCCTCAGCGTTTAATGTATTCCCTGGTTCTTCGGGCTGAGAGGACGCTTATTCGTTTTTTTCCCCTTTCATCTCCGCATCTTAAGGAAAGCGATACCTACTCCAATTGGCTTCACATTCTAGTAATTACTTGTACTCACAGCTAAACGGGGAATTCTCTCCTGTAAAAAAAGAGACCGGGACGAAAGAGAGAAGGGAGACTTTAGAATGTAATGAATAATGGAGAACATGGGCTAAGAGGAGAGTTAAGTGCTTTTTTAAAGTTTTCAGTGGACCTTTTCCCTATCCCTCGCCTTTTTTGTCTTTTTTTTTTCTTTTTTTAAACCATCTCAGAGACTTCTTTAGTCTCATTTCCTTCTCTTGGCGAGATCCTATTTTCGCCGAAATCACTAGAACAAATTGACACGATTTTTCTGCAGCTTAATTTTGACTTTTATTTTTCCACCGTGGTGACGTCGGTGTTAAATTTATCCACATTAACCTTACGGAATGAATGGCATTAACTTCGCATCAGTGATTAAAACAGTATCCAGCAAATATGATAGAAGCTATTAGCGATTTTGGGGTAATGTCTTTGTGAGGGATGCACTGTGAGACTCAAATGCAGAAGAAAAAAGCAATGAAGAAAAAAAGGGGAAAGATAAAAAAAAAAGCTTTTTTAATATTCTTTTTTAAATTAGCCTTTGTGTATTTTTTTTCCTCCACAACACTTTTCCCTCTTCCACGATTTTATTTCTTTCTACCTGAACTTTTTTTTTACACCGATGCATTAGCGTGCAAATAAGAAATGGTATTTAAGAGCCGTTTTTTCTTTCTTTTTCTTTTTTTCAAACTGTGAGAGGGAAGAAATAAGAAAGATGGCATTAAAAAAAAAGAAATGGCCTGACTCAAAGACTTAAGCTTCTATTAAAATAATGAGTAGAGTACGAATGGTAATTGTACGTGAAGTCGACATTTAAATCCCAAAGACTAAGTAGAAGTCCGTTTTTCGATGTGTATAGATTACTGCCATGTTATTAATTTTTTACGTATTACTTTATAATTGTATTAGAACATTTAATAAAAGTAGCGGATTACTGACAGAGAATTCTGTCTTATTTGGGAGGAAAAATAAAAATGTGTCGAGGGGGGTCTCAAAGAAAAAAAGAGAAACAAGAAAAGACGCATGGGTCGGAGAGGGAGGGAGAGAAATATTTTTTGTCTAATTATATAAACAGAACTTTTTCCGTGATTTTATTATTCTTCAAGCTCGTAGTAGAAGGAAGTAGAAATTATGCTTTTTATTCATTGAAACTTTAACAAGTTGTAATGGAATTTATAAATACTTAAATCTCACCCCAATTTACTACGGGTAGAGGATGAAATTAATTTTGTGGTCTACCACCCAGTCTTGCCGTAAATCTTATTTATTTGCTTTCGTTTTCTCGTGGTTCAAATGCATTTTTTACGTTTCAAAGGCGAACAAAACATAAAGAATTTCAATCCTATAAAAAATGTATAAATGCTTTTTTTCGTACGAATTCATGAAGCAGTTTTAGTCACTCTACCGTTATTCTTCTCATTGTGTTACAATAGGGTTTTATCGTAAATGATTTATTTTAATTCAGAATTAAAATGTAATTGCAAATAAAATTTAATATCGCGAGTTCATTTCACTTATTAAATTTCATTACAGTGAAACTCTTAATTTGATTTGTATAAGGCGTAGATTTTTATTTCTCTGCATCTGTTTTTTTTAAATTTTTGTTTTTTTATTTCTCTTAAATATTGAAGCATTTTTGCATTTGATTATAACAGTACGATAGAATAAACAATTATTCTTCCTCATATATAAATACATCTTCTTTTTTTAAAGTAACTCTTCACAAACTTCACTAATTCACATTGTGATTTCTAATAAAAAATAAATTAAATTAGTAACATTTTTTTTTCATTGAATTTTGAATCTTTTAATCTTTACATCTTAAACAATGTAACACTTTTGAATAAGTTTGTAATAATTTAAGAGTTTATTTTTGAAGTATAAGAACATTTTTTAGAAGATTAGGAGTCTTGGCAGAAAAAAAAAGAAAAAAAGAAATCTGTTATAAAACCTATGAACATAACGTATAAATTTTAGGTATTTACAATTACACATTTCGTATAAACTACTTACATTTATAAAAATATTACATAAAAGAAGTTTTTCTTGGTTTTTAAAGGACATTTAAAGATGAGGAATTTTCACTATTTCATGGAAGTATTGGAATCTACTCATGTAGCAGCTATGAATTGTTATGTATGCATATTTAAAAAGACAGAAAATTTTCTTTAACTTAAGCATCCGACTAGATTTGAGGACCAATCTTTCAAAAATTGTTTTTCGGGAGAATTTTAGTGTTTTAGAGAACATAAATATACTTAAAAAGTCATGATTATTAAATAAATAACACGTATCACATCCCTTGTTTTTGAAAAATTTTTAAAAAAAATTTTTAAAAAAAAAAATTTCAATTTAAAAAAAAAAAAAAAGAAAAACTTTATAAAATAAAAATACATTGGAAAAAGTAATTTTGATTTAAATTTTAATATATTCTTTGATCCACCAGGTAAATAAATCGTAGGATAAAAATTTTTTAAAAAATTTTAAATTTGAGGTTAAGGGGTTTTTTCCAAAATTTACTTTCTTCAAAACCAAAAAAGATGGTAAAAAGGGAAATTTTTTATAAGTAGCTATTTTAAAAAACCTGAAGTTCTTTCCCTTTTTGAAGGCACATAACGTAAAATCTTTACAAACTTCATTGAATTTTATTCGTTTTTTTTTTTTGATCACCCCATTTTCGAGCATAAAATTACCGAAAATTTCACCCTCTCAAAAACCCCATTTTAAAAAATTTTCCTTATAACTCAGAGAAAGTAAACATTAGAAAAACCAATTAAAATTCTCTGGTTTTATATATTGTTCCTTTTCAAAACTCATTTCTAAATTTCCCCTTTTTTTTTCCTAAAGCCTTAAATTCCCCAAAAACCCAAAAAACAACTTTCCAACTTAGTTGGATACTTCAAATAAATTAAAATACATATTTTGCTTCAAACCTTTTCAGATTTGATGATCAAATAGTAGCACAAAGAGCGTCAACTCATCACGAATTTGAAATGATCTAATAAAGAAAATTACTTTGCAGCCTTATCTAAATAAAAAGAACTAAGCAAACAGGAAGGAATGTATTAAACATAGCTTTCTTTTCATTACGCGGTATCTTGCCTCAAAACCTAATCATCACATCTACAAGTCCTTGACTAATAAAAAATATTCCAATGAGTATGGAAAGAAAAAAAACTTTTTTTTAAAAATGAAATGAAAAATAACTGAATTAATGCCTCTGCCAATCATACAAAAGTAAACTTCCAAACCGAAATTATGATAGTGAGCGATGATAAAACATGAGTGGGTCCCCCTCGTTCAACAGATGGGCCCGAATTCATCTATAGAATTTCCGCGATATTTCGAAGACCAGAGATAACACGCTGTATTGAGTCCCTATTAAAGCCACCAGATATATATACCCTATTTCCCCCTCCAATAATTCCCCGGAGGGCGCTATGCAAATAGTTGGATTTACTGTATCAGGCGCGTCACTCTTACCCAACGTAGTGTCCCCTTCTCATTTGTGATCCTCCTCCCCCTTTCCATCTCGTTTTGTGCGTTCCTAGCCCCTCGTATGACAACTGACGGAGTTACTTGACAACTAGGGCCCAGCGTAATGGCTTGCTGGGAGTGGTGATTGGGCAACCCCCTCTTTTGTCGTCCAAATGTCGAAGGGAGGAATAAAAAAAATATTAGTGAAAAAAAAATTAAAAGAGATAATGAAGACGAAAGTGTAGAGGGGATAATACAGAGAGAAAATGTAATACCCTCAAAATATAGCTGAAGCGAAAGAATCATTTTTTAATGAAAAATGTAGAAATATTTGCTATAGAGAAAGAGAGGATGTGTGTAGTAGGAAATTATCCATTGTTAGAATAACATTTTGTTTGATCTGTTTTGGTGATTCGATTACATGTAATTTGAAGAATAATAATAGAGGATTTATTTTTCAGCCTACTGCACAAAAGAGTTTGAAAATTAAAACCACATGCGATGTTTTCTTTTAAGAAATCATTTATGATGTATACGAATCAAACATAAGATTTAAAAAAGTGTAGCATTTTTTTTTCAACTTTAAATAAATGGCGAAGCTTTAGTGAGATAAAGATATAAATCTTGAGGGAGTAAAGATCTAAATAATGTACACACACAACATATTACATTGTTTACAATTTTTTTTTCAAATAGAATTTATAACTACGTTTGTAAAAGACGTTTTGTGGTAAACATTCCGCATAAAACTTACATAAGTATTTAACAGGAACAATTGTTTTAGTATAGATATTTGATGTTCAATTTCTATTTAGTATACTTCAAAATGTCATTACTTTCCACTATTATACTATTACATTAGTGTAGGATAAAGCTATTATACCATGAAATGACTTTATTTTAGTATCAGGTGGCGTATTGATCTTTTTAGCATACTAGAAAATGTGTGTGAGTTGCGTGTTGCATTTGCTACGAAGAGTTTGCTCTTCAATTGAAATCCAGATTGAAATATTTGCTAATTCAAAATAATTTTATTGCAAAAACTCTGTTTATTATTTTTTTTAAATTAATATTTTGAGATTTAACATAAAAAGATAAGAGATAAAATGAGCTCCCCCAAAAAAAAAGGGGTCAGTTTAATTTTTAAGAGATGTATTCAGTATTTTTAAGTGCTCGAAGAAACGGAAATTGAAATAATAAACATTTCCTTTGTTTCATCACTTTAACGCAAATTTTTTCGAAGACTTTATTTGCTTCAATTCATTTTCATTTTTAAAGGGGGAGGGGGAGAGATGGTGGAATAAACATGGGGAATAAAAATAATGCAATGTAATTTTTTTTTTTAACTGTCTTAAAACTCACAACATTTCGTAGTCAAATATCAAAATAACAATTTCGAAAGTAAAAGAAAGAAAAAAAATTTAACTCACTTTCATTATTTGAATTCTAGAACCTCTGCAAATTCACTTTCTGATTTTCGTCGAGGAAAGCTTCACGTCACAACTCGACAATGTATTTATAAAGGATAATGCAGAATTCTTCTCCTGATTTGCATATTGGGGAAGTTAGTGAAGCACGCACAATTATAACATCCCTCGCCCAAAGCGTTAGACGCTTCTCTACTTTTGAATAACAACAAACTGAAGATGAAGTCATCAAGTTTTAATCGTACGGGGGAGGAATTTTATTATCTTCCCTTCGTCATTGCCACTTGTAATAAAATTTAGTTCTCTAAAAGCATCGAGCTCATTTTCGGGGGAACCCTCCAGTAAACTGTATTCTATAATTAGATGTTTCGATCTTAAGCGTCTGTGTTTAAGGACACCAATTCTAACAGATAAACGTACATCGCCGAGTCACGATTAACTCAATCTGTTAGAAATCTGTTCCAGCAAGTATTGCGGTGGGGAGCAGTGGATTCAAATACAGCTGCAATTGAAACAATGTTTTTTTTCTCCCTATCAGTATTGTTTTTACGCGCCCACGGTGCTTTGTTTATTTAACAAAAGTCTTTTTAATGACAATGACTAATCAAATGTTTGATTGGGGCAATAAATCTAGTGATCGCTCGTTTAATTTTATGTGCTTTAGAAACGGAAAACTGGGAGTGAATTTGATTGGTCTCCGAAATTGCTGAGGTACTTGAAAATATTACATTGTTTGTGTATCATATTGGTTTTTTTTATTTATATAGTAATCTGTGAATTTTCGATATTTTGCCATTTTTTTTTTTTTATAAAAGCAATGGAAATTTAAATTTTTATGTAATGTTATAAGAAGAACGAAATTTTTTTAACACGCTTTATTATTATTACTTATGCCTTTTTTACCGAACTTTTTAAGTTAATAAATTTCAGGTGCTGCTTATTAACATAATGAAATATTTCGTCCTGATTTTTATTAAATTCTTTAATTTTCATAAAAATCACTTAAAATGTGAAGTATTAAAACTTGAAATTTTTCTTACACGTATACTTGCATTTGGTTATCATGCTTTGAAACCGCATAAATATTGACAAAAACTTAAAATTCTTTAAAAGGTTTATTCCAATGCAAATAAATAAATAATCTAAGTAAATTTCCAATAACTGCTTTGTAAAAAGGAATTTTTTAATCTGATTATATTAATGTAGCATTATTTTATTACTAAAATAAGATTTACTACTCTGCAGCGATATATTTATTAAGAAAACTAGTCATTGGTTCTGGTTTCCAATAAAGTAACATTATAATAAAAAAGGGTTTTTTATCATTAACTTTAATATTTTGACTCGTACAGAATCCTTCACTTATTCTCGAATCCAGAACTTGTAGCATTTTGAATCAGAAAATTGTGAAATTGTAAAGATTTTTAGCTCAAAAATATTTTTATATCAAATCTACATATATACATTAACATATCTAATCAGCATGCATAATTAAGCTAAAAACTAATTCTATTCCTAGTAAAAATGTTCTGTTTTTAAAATTAAATGGTTCTGCTTTAAATAATACTTCTGCGATTTCTGCAAAAACTCTTTTCCCAAAATATTACTCTAAAGCAGAGATGGGTGAATAGCGGCCCGTGGGTTTAATAAGACCCGAAAATAGTTTTTTTTTTTTTTGCGGCTACCAAGACAGTTAGAAATTTAAATAGATATAAAACGTTCTACATATTTGGGTCAATATACATTTGGGGAGGAAGTTCTTTTTGTATGAGGATCAAAAAGAGTACATATAGATGCAAGCTGACTGACATTAACTTGCAGGCTGTGTTGAGAATTTTAGCAAGCAATCTCACACCTAATTTTAATAAAAATTTCAGAAAAGTGTGGTAAAGTACATTTGTCGCATCAAACTGATCCTAAAATTTAATGTGCTTCCATCAATGGATATTAAATTAGCACAATAAATAAATTGAATAAAATTGCCACAATTTTATTTAACTTTAATTTTGTATTGGTTTTTCAACTCCTAATATTAGTTCACACTCTCCCTTTATATATTTATTTTATATATATATATATATATATATATGTATTGTTCAAATTTTTAATCGTTAGTAAAATACTTTTTATTCATCCACTCAATTTCAAATACATTTTTTTAAACTTGTAGTGGATGGCACTTGATGTTAATACATTTATTTCAAATAAAATTCAATAATTTTTTTTTAATTATTGAATAAATAGTGACAAACAAAAATAATAGTCCAACACCATATATAAAAAAGAAAATCGTGTATTGTGTCCATGTAGGGCAATGGATAGCGCGTTGCACTTCCTATCCATAGTTGTGGGTTCTGATCCCACCTGGGATGGCCTAGTTTCAGAGAATAATATTTATTTTTACCTTACTATTTTATTGGAATAATTAAACATAATTAAAGAATAAATAGTAACAAACAAAAATAATAAAACTATATAGAAAGGAAAATGGAAAATTGCAAGAAAAATCGCTTTCTATTTTGCCACTTCATAGTGTGATTCTGTCATATGTATATATATATTTATATTAATTGTAACTCTAATAAAAAGTTAAAATTATTTAAGTACAATATTTTGACAAAAAATGAACATAGAATAACTAATTTTCAAAATATTCTCCTTTTGTGAAAAATGCTTCTATTATAATATTTTGCCTGTCTATAGCTCATCCTGACAGGTCCTAAATTTTTAAAATATATAACTTAGAAGTGGGTTTATCCATGTTTTACGACAACAGAGAGGAGAAATTTTAAGAAAAAAAGCCGCTGATAATTGTTTCAATTGGTTGTTATTCTGAAAATAATGTGAATTTTTCAAAACTCATAGTTGAGCCTCTATACAGAGGTCTGAGCTATATACAGGCAAAATATTATTATAATAGAAGCTTTTTTCACAAAAGGAGAACATTTTGAAAAAAGGTTATTCTAAGTTAATTTTTTGCCGAAATATCGTATTTAAATAATTTTTGTCAAAATGTCCTTAAATCCATTTTAAGCATGTATTCTAATCTAAGTGACACTAAATATCTTGAAAATTATCCATTTATTCGCTTTTTTAAAATCCCGTTTCCGAACGTAGTCGGATACCTTAAGTCCCCAAATGGCAGTGAAATGTTTTTCAGTGCCACCCAGAGTAATAAATCCCTAACTAGAGTTGTATAGAGCGAATTGAAATTTCTTATTTGTATATGAATAGGCCTCTCGATTGTTAGCAATAAATCCGGAGGGCTGTCAATGGGGCACTTCGCTTTTTGCTGCCTGAAAAGTTGGGGAGAAAAGGACCCTAACTGAATCTCGCTTCCGAAGTGTGGCCCCGTGCTTCACCATATGGGGTTCCAACAATCCCTGTTGCACGTTACAACAGTAAAATACCCTAACTCCCCCATTTCGCAGTGGGGTTTCGGGGGTTCAGGGCACCCTTGTCGCTACTTGTGATTACTTCATAAGCCTCATCTTCCGGTAATCGTTTCCTCCTGATTTCCGATTCGGAGGTAATAATTGAGCTGAACTTGCCGCATGCAAATACAAAGGATGCGTTTGAATAGAGGATTAAGGAGGTGTCAAATTGCTGATGAATTTATTACAGCGGTAATCCCTATTGGTAATGAGTAATACATACGATTAGGTATTTTAAGTTAGATTGCGTAAGTATGAGAAAGTACTGCATGATGAGCAGAATTCAGAAGAATCAACTACAATTTTTATATAATTCAGAAACTGGCCATGAGTTTCTTCCATTTGTAAATTCACTGAATTTAAGTATTAACAATATATATATATATGTATGTATGTATAAAAGTAATTTCCCTAGGGGTCAACAAAAAAAATTTTTAGTTACTTTTAAAAAAATAAAATTTAAAATTAAATATGTATAAATAAATTACAAATTAACGGCACCCTATTTTCACCGAACCAGATGAGAAAAGACAAAAATACGACCCCATAATTTTCTCGTTCGCGTTTTAATGATCAATTAACTCGATAGAACTTTTTTTAAAGGGTTAAACCCAAAACTACAAAAAAAGGGATTTTAAAAAAAAAAAATTGTAAGTCTTTCCTACTTAGGTCAACAAAAAAAAAATTTATTTTATAGTTATTTTTTAAAATATTTAATTAATATAACTATGTATATAAAAGACAGAATCACAATGGGCAAAATAAAACTTTTTCCTTGCAATTTTCATTTTCCTTTCTAAAAGGGTGTTAGACTATTATTATTATTTTTTTTTTACTATTTATTCATTCTTAAATTTTAATTTTCCAAAAAAATATGGTAAAAAAAAAACCCCAGAAATTGGCCACCCCGGGGGAAAAAGCCACGACCTTTGTTAGAAGTCAACGCACTATCCTTGCCCAAGGACACAACGAGCAATTTTCCCTTTTTTATATATGGTGTTGGACTATTTTTTTTTTCTATTTATTCATTAATAAAAAATTGTTAATATTCAAAAAAATGTTTTAACATCATGTCATTCCCCAAAAAAGTTTAAAAATGTTTTTGAACTTAATGATGGAAAAAAAATTATTTTATTAACGATTGAAATTTTGAAGATATATATATATATATAAAAAAATAACCAATAAAAATGAAATGAAAAAAAAAAAAAAAAGTTTAGGGATGTTTGAAAAAATGGCTACAAATGTTGGAGAAAATTATAATGTGAATTTAATTGTTTTACAAAAACGTGTAACAATGCTATCCGCGAGGTTAATCCCCCAAACCTGAGTTTTTTCCGTCAGACAAATTGGACCTTGAGAAAAAACCAACGCACAAACGAACGTCACTACTAAATAGCATATAAACAGTCAGTGAGATAGAGAAGGAGGTTTTGGACAATCAACAAAAAGAGCCCCTGAATTATAGTCCAGCTATTAGAAGATATGGGGGATTTCCCGGGATTTTAGTAGTTGCATCTCATTTGAGATATGTACCCAACATTTCTTACCATTTAGTTTGTCTTGTCAGCATATCGCGTCATCAGGCCCAATGTTTGAATTAATAAAAGTAAATTATTGCAAATATTTGTTTGCAATCCTTTCGTGTCTGATTCAATGTTTTCTCTATCCTTGCTGCATTCGGATCTCCCAAGTATCTATGTAACGAACGTAACCTTCACCTCAACCAACTCGAATAGGAGTTACTGCTACAACCGGAACATCATAAAAAATTCAAAATGATTTATTTACTATAGAAAGATAATCAGTATTTAGTTTTTTCAAACTTCTAGCGAGATATAATAATTAATATTAAATAAAATTTAAATAAATTAAGTTTTCTCTCATTCCATTTTTTAAAAATATTTCCCTTTTTAAAAAAAAAAAATTCAAAATGATAAATTTTTTAAAATAAAAAGGTGGATGACAAATATATCATTCAAAATTATAAATAATTTATTAATATAAATTAATAACAGGGTAAGTTAAAAAAAAATTACAGTTCATTCTTCATCTGTTCAATACAATTACAGTAACCGGTAAGAAATCAATTTATTTTCACTAACAATAAAACAAATAATTTATCTCTGAAATGTTAGTGAAAGGAATATAGTCGAAAGAGTTCTGTATGCGAAACATTACCCAAAGACATTAAAACTTTTAAGCAAAATAAAATATCAAAAACAGCAACTTAACTCATGACATGTTCCCAAAAACACCCACGGACCCAAATGTTTGGGTTTCCCAAAAATTAAAAAATTTTTGGAAAAAAGGGTTTGCCCCCCAAACACACGTCTGCTGTTTTTACGGCAGGAAGAGCAGGAGAAAAAAAAAAAGAATCAGCTGGATTGCAACTTACTCCGACGAAATGCAATAAATTTTAAAAACAGAATAAAAATATCAGAATTATAGCAAAAAGGGAAGGAATTTTATTTAAAAAAAGGGGGGGTATAGGGGACCCCTTAATAATAACAATAAAATAAAAAAGCGAGTAGTGGAAGTAGAAAAACTGGTCCAACTGACTGGTATTGGGCTGATAGCAAGCCAGAATGCAAAGAAAAACAAGGCGGGGAAAAATGTGAACCCATGTGCAGAACCCAAGCGACATGGTAGTGCTATCGACTCTGCTAAAGGAGATGCGCACTGTAAGGGGGGAGGGGAGAATCACAGATCCATGTAATGGATGGGTCCCTATGCCCATGAATCGCTTCAATATCGTTAAGAGAGCCAAGAGTGTTTTTGGAGCCCCACACAAAAAATGGTGTGATTACTGATTCTTTTGGCTGCACTCAACAGTGCTTTTGCAAACACCCACCACAACTAGAACTAGAAATCCTTCCCCCACCCACCCAGAAGAAGTGGAAAGGGAGGATTAAAAAAAAAGAAAAGAGGGGACTCAGAGATATTTTTTCATGCATTATATTTTTTAGACATTGTTTATAATATCGCATTTGTGGAATTAAGTTCACGTGTTTCTTGTTTTATTCTACAGCTGGAGGATGTAATATGAAAGTGATAATTATGGATTTTTATAGATATTTGTTTAATGTTAATTTTAAAAATTTTTCATAATTTCGAAATATTTTTTATTTTATTTTAAAACCGAACCCCGCCCAAAAAAAGGGAAATTTGAGCACGCTTTGTTTTCAAAATAGTTGTTAAAAAAAAAATTCATGAGAATTAACTCTAATGGCTTATTTGTTAAAAAATTTTGTGGCTTATTTGTTTTTTAAAAAAATTAAGGATAATTAAATCCTTAATAATAGTTTGTTCCAATAACGAGTAAAATTTTATTTCTCCGAAAAGGGAAACATCTCTCAAGTAAAGGAATGTAGGTTTATATCGGTAAATAGGAATGTAGGTTTATATAGATAAGGAATGTAGGTTTATAATGGTAAATTTATAAATTACATACTAATGTGTAAATGAATTTACAGTGTTCTTAAGTAGGATAATAACTACGTATCTTAACATAACGCTTGATAGGATTTTATTTTCAACTATCTAAATAGATCCGATTGCTAATTTTCTAAAATCGCATATTTTTTCTCTATACAGAAAACTTTTGATAAATACATGTTTAAATTATAAAATAATAAATTTCGAAATTCATAATGTATAATTGAAAACTATAAAAAGCACATTATGTTTTACTCTCGCTCTCAAATAATAAAGAAAAATATTTATTTTATACTATTATTCAGAGACAAAAAGTATAATAAATACCGTTAATTCAAAGTTACTTCCTAGCTCAGTCACAAGTTGATAATTAACTCGCATGAATAAGTCATAACTAAAAACGACGTTAGTGTAACGTTAATTTTGAGGAGGAGAAAAAATAGCACTAACTTTTCACTAGCGCCTTCATCGCAGGCTTTTAACATAAAGGGGAGAAAATGCTATAAATGTAAAGTAGCTGACGTTTGTAAAGCAGGGAACTGATCTCTTACGTGTAGAGCTTGAATCGAAGGGCACTGCTTCCCGTTGTGTTATGATAAGGGAGAGAGCGTAACGCAGACCATCTATTGGTATGTAAATTAGATCCTCCTCCTCGCTACAATAGACGCCTCCCAACTCAATAAGGAACTTGATTAATGAAGATCAAATGAGATCAATGCGATAGGAAAAGTGAATTCGTCGAGCTCTGTGGGAAGCTTTCCTTCAATTTACGTGTCGCACAAACTCCTTTCTACAAGACATACGTACGTGTGTAAATGTGCATAAAAACGTGATCATATATCAAGTGTGCTGATATTACAACGTCAGGGTATCAGAACATGTACAAAATGGTTTCATATGAGTAAAAAAATATATTTTATAAAATATAATACCGTATTTATTTTATAATAAGCCACCATCAAATCTAAGTCACATCCTGAATTCTCAACGCGTTTTTGTAAATAAAAATAGTGTAAAATGGTTTATTGATATCCAATATGATACGAAATATAAAAAAAATAATAGAAGAACTAATAAGAAGTGAATAACTAATTTATTTAATCATCATTAAAAATTTTTAAAACATACATAAACCGGTAATTGCTCTAACCGTCAATATCATGATCATTTCTCCCCATCCAACTAATTTTCCGCCATCGATTCTAAGCCGCAACCAAATTTTAAGTAGCATTAACATTGGAAAAAAAGTGCGGCTTAGATTCGAATTTATACGGTATATATTAAACATCTTCAATTCGTGTGGAAGGTTTATGAAAATAAATACAAAGTATATAGATGTATCAAAGGCTAAAAATCAGAATGATTGTTGTTATATATACTCAACAATTTTTAACTGTTTATTAATTAATTATTGCTTTATTACTTCAGTAAAATAATTGGAATGAAAAACATAATTACAACTGGAATATAACTTATACTGTTTACAAGAAAAGTTGCCCCAACTTTTGACTTATCAACGTCTGACATGCATGTTTTATTTATTTTTAAATCCGGCATATTATTTAATGCCTTATTAAGCAAAGACGCATTCATTTAAGTTTAAATTTTGAAAAAATTCAATGTGCGTAGAGTATTAAATAAACTTTAAACAAATATATGTGTATATCTGCACGAGTAGCGTGGAATTTTACTACTACGCTACTGTTATTAATATTTAATTATTGAAACGCAGATGAGTAAATTATGTATAGGACTTGCATAAATGTTATACAGTCGGACCTCGATTTAACGAATTCATCGGAACCGAACATTTTGTTTGTTATCTCGGGGTTATTCGTTGTATTGGGTCCTAAGCAAAATACAAATTTTTTGCGCTTATCTTTTGGGAATTCTGTAATAAGCAACTACACAAAAAATATCCATAGTTAGAAACTACACATTTTTTATTCAACAGCTAAAAATACTGTTAGTGAATTATTACGCATCAGTTAATTAGAAATTTAAACTACTGACTGATAAATGTTTGGTAATCTCTTTGATTCTTAACTCCAAAGAGTTCTTTTTCGACATTATGTAGAAAAGAAGATGCTGCATTATTTACATCCTGCTTAATGAGGTATGATTGCACAGTTTCCAAATAATGTGCAGTGTTAAAAAATGTAGCAGTTTTCATAATAGTTTCATTTCCGATTTCTGCATCAGAATCGCTATTCATAGGCCCCGGACAAATCAACAAATTCATTTCAACTCAATCCCTCAATTCAATCGCACACATAGGCAGTCCGTCATCAGGTGTAACGTAATCGTTAAAATCTTAAAATATCCCCAGCTTTGTGGATTGCGTTGAGATAAGAAAGGAATTTCTTACCCTATTCAAAACTCACACGATAGATTACACTAATGACTCATCTGAACCTGTAAAGTCTAATAATTCTAATAGCACATTTCCCCGTCGAAATTTGCTGCTTGCAAGGGAAGTCTTTTTCTGTTCCGGACAAAAAGGATATGTCATTTGAAAAAAAAGTCCAATTTTTTCTAATAATACCTAATAATAAAAAATTCCATTTGTTGAAATTATTCTTTAATTCGAGGTTTATATTATTCGTAAAATCAGGGTTTTTACCTTCTTTTTACTGTGGGACAGAGAAAAATTCGTTAAATCTCGAAATTCGTTCTATAGGGTTTCGTTGAATCGGGGTCCGACTGTATTTTATGACTAGAAGATGAAAAAGAAACTTACCTCTTTCTTTACATGATCTATTAACCGTACATACAGGTCTTGCTCCTGCCGAACTCCTATAAAACATAAATTGTGGAAAAAGCCAAAATAAATGCATCGTTTTGGACAAACATGTTGAAAGAGAAACAAATTACTATGAAAATTATATATTATCATGAATTATTCTAACAGATACTTTTGATTATTTATATGTATATTGGAATACAATTGCAAAACAAAAAATGTTCTACAAATATATAAAAGCAATTCTTAACCACATCAATCCAAATCATGTCATGTTATTTTAAGTTAAGATTATTTCTGCATTAAGATTACTGTTACATTAAGTTTGCCGTTACACTGTTATTAAAGCAACTAAGGTAATTTGAGTCATTTTATAAAATAAGTGTAGGATAAAAGAACATATATAAGTGACCTTTAAAATAATATTTTCAAATTGTTGAAAATGAAAATAAAAAAAAAATAATAATAATAATAATTGAAATACTTTTTTTTTATTCTCTTAAAATTTTTACTGCTTTATATATGAAATAATAATAGTATTTCACTCTTTTTTATGTATTATTATCCTTTATTAAAATTAAAACTAAAAAAGGCCACGTCACTAATAGAATGTATACAGTAGTACGGTGTTATTTCCTAGTCCGACGATTAAAAAATGCTAAATATTACATCCTTTGTATCGCGATTCAGGGATAATAATAAATTTATAGTTAAATAAATTTAAGCAAAAAAATGCATCTCAAATAATAATCCCCTTTGTGTGAATTTGGCATTATTATAATAACCATTAAGAACTTAAACTAAAAACAAATTTTTTAAATTTTACACCTATGCCTTTTGGTATTATAAATCACATGTTCCCCAAGCTGTTTAATGAAAATATTGCTTTAAAATAGTTAGCGTATTATTTTTATTTGCAAAATTTTTAGTCGAAAAAAGAGAGCATCTTCATAACGTTTTTGAAAAACTTTACAATAAAAAAAAACCTTTTAGCAATTATAAATCCTTCTTAAGTATCTTCTGTGTCTAGGGAAGGAAGATTGTAATTAGCGCATTTCTTACAAAAGGCTTATCATAAGGCTTTTATCGCAATAACGCCAGAAAAAATTAAGCACAAAAAATTAAGCCCCCCATAACCAACTTTTGGCCGCAAATGCAGCAGATTTTTGCATAAGCGAACTTGTAATTTTTCCTTTACTCCATTTCAGAATGCTTTTCTTGCTTCATGCTTTCTAAGCTTAATTACCAGAGTGCACTGAGAAAGCTGAAATTTGCATATTCAACATCAAAGCCTGCTTTTACAAGGGACAGATGGAAACAAATGTTGGCTAATTACCACATAAATATTGCAACAATGCAAGAAAAATTCTTAAGAGGACGCCAAAAGTAGCAGCAATTTTTGGACTTTTTTAATTAACTTATCTGACACCTCCTTTCCCCTTTCACGGAAACGTCGACCCCTCTCCCCCAGTTTATGCAGAATATTTTTTTATTCACATTAACAACTTGCTCTTTCTAAGTACAGTTGTAGTAATTAATCTTTAATTTTTGATTTTTGTTCCATTTTTGTCTGCCCTCTTTTTATGAAACCTTCGTGTAAAGCAGAGCTTTTTAGTTGCTAGGTTAATCCGGAGGATTAAAATAGTCGGAAAACCAAATGCTAATAAGAGCAATGGAGAACCTCCGATGAAAGAAAGATACTAGATGCTAATTATAGCTTAATAAGGGTGTTGCAGAGAGTGTCATACCTCCATAAGCCCTTTCTTCACTTTCCCTTCAATTGAAAAAGAAGTTTTCATTTTTTTTTTTTCTTTTTTTTATTTGGTTTTTCTGTCTTAAGTTTTTCCACTTTGGTTAAAATAAAACAATTATTATTCACTCTTTTATGAAAAATATGTATCCAAATCCTTCCGATGCAAACAAAAAATACCGCAAAACAATAAAACCCATTCTAAAAACTATACATGCAATAATCGGAATAGAATTGTATTGATTTTTTGAATAAATTCCTTTTTTTTAACTAATCTTTTTCTTTTAAATAGATTTTTTAATATAAGCTTTAAAGAAAAGAGAGAAAAAAGAAAATGTATCTCTATGTATCTATTGTTCAAAATTTTTGCATGGCTTAAATAAAAAAGAAAACGTAGAGTAAGAAAAAAAATAATTCGTTGTTGGCTTAAGATATCCGAATGGAAAAAATATCTTTATTAATCCTGAATATTAATTTTGCGTGGAAGAAATTTGAGTTTTTAAGTATGAGATTTTTTGTTTTATAGTCGAAGTGAAACACAAATTATTTTGTGTTGAGAAAAAATATCATTTAAAAACGCAAAATATACTAAGCTTTAATACTCAACATAAAGTAAAAAAATCATGTATTTCTTCACTAAGAAAAGAGATGTTGTTATTATTTTTTTTAAATCGAAATTATTGCGCATGTAATTAATTGTATTAAGAATGAATTGAAAAAATTCTGAGAATTTTCTTTAAAGTTAGATATTATTCAGAAAGAAATATGGGCACAGTGTTCGATCTTAATAAGAAAACATTTATTTTTATTATTTTAAAGCGTTTTCTATAAAAAAATCATGATTTATGATGTACATCATTTGTATAAAGAAAGTTAAATTTATAAAACCCACACACAAGCATGCGTTCCATAAATTAATTTCGGTGGAAATTTATCCAGAATTATTTAATATCTGCAACTCTTTCTTAATGTATGTAAGTAAAAACATGATCATTGTTTTCCTTAAAATAAAAACTGGGTTTTGCTTATATCTAAGGGAATTTATTACAATGTCATTTACATATATTGCACATTAAAATTAGTATAATTAAAACATTTCTTGAAATATAACGTGATTTATTAAGAAATTTTTCATTAAAACTTGGGGTAACTCAATGTATCTGTTCCTACTAAAACCCTGGCCGTGGTAGCCTAATGGTCAAGGTAACGGATTCGTGGCCGGGGTGTCATGAGTTCAAACCTAGGGCCGCTGAAGACACGCTGTGTAGAGGAGCGATGAGCTCAAATCTGTCGAAAGCTCAAAGTTGGTGTGGTGTGGTAGTTAGGAGAGGGGAGTGCCAGCTCAGGTGTTGTCCTTGTCACTTGACCAGGGTTCGAATTTACGAGGTCCGTCGCCAAAAGCCCTTGTGTAGTTGAACAGTGTGACGATAATATTCACTCACCCAACTTGCTAAACCCCTAAATATATTTCACATTTTCGTACGCATGTATTAATATCCATACTTAATCCCTAATCCAAAGCAAATCTTTTAATAACTTCCTAATCTTTTATGACTTATAAATCAAAATGAAAATAATAATAATAAACTTCTTAATTTAATAAAAAAAAAAAAAGAAAAATTGTAATAAAACCAATATTTTTACTTTTATAGGGAATCGTTTATCAAAATTACAATACAAACTGTAACTATTGAAATAAATATGACACATTTCCAAACGCTTTATTTTCTGATTAAGTAAAACAGCTTCTTTAATCTTGTTTCTTTAGATAGAAACCTATCTAGCCCTGGTTTTTAATAAAAACCCGACCTAGTTTAGATAAAAACTCTAACCTCCTATTAAACCCCTAATAATATTTTGCAACTTTCGTATGTGTTTTCCTGTACATATAATACTTAATCCTTAATCCAAAGTAAATCTTTCAACTACTTATCATCTAAAAGGCAGAACTGAATAATCTTCTACGCATTATAAAGCAAAATAAAAAAATAAATAAAAATAAGAAAATTTCTTAGTTTAAAAAAAAAGGAAGAAAGGAAAGAAGAGAAAACCTGTACGGTAACCAATGTTTTAACTTTTACGAAATCACTTATCAAAATTACAATACAAACAGTTATCTATTGAAATAAATATACCTTGACACATTTCCAACCACTTTTAGTTTCTGATTAAGTAAAACAGTTTCTTTAATCTTGTTTCTTTAGATAAAAACCTATTTAAAAATTTCCTCAACATTAAAAAGTTATCGAGGATACTTTGTTTTGCCTTTTTTTCCCCCGGATGAAAAGGAGAAGGGGAAAAAATGCAATTTCTGAAGTCTTTTCTGTTATTCTAAGTAAGCACTCGGCGCATATATAACTGAATATCCAGTCAAAATGATTAGATATACATTAGATATACGAACCGGTGCCACATAAACTACACCAGACCTTGGATTTGCATAACACGTGAAACTCATGAATAATCAATTTAGAGTAGCGTTGGAAGAATAATGAGAAAAGCTTTAAAACTGGCTTTAATTGATTTTTTTTATTGTTCCGTTAAAGGGTCGATGAGTTGACTTTGCATATTTCTCATCAAACACCAGCGAAAAAAGTTAGAAAAAATAGATTTCCTGGAGGTTAATTATCCCAAGATGTTTACAATCGCATAAGAAGATGAGTTGACTTAAAAAGCCTCTTTCTTTTCAGGAAAGATTACATTTGGTTATATTTAATGACAACACGTTTAGTGGCTTATTTATCTAAGTTTTTTTGCATAAGTAGAGTTTTCTGAAAGCGATACGGATTATTTTTATAATAGGGATTATTTCGGAAGAATCTAAGTTTGTTAAAGTAATTTTAAGTATTAGTTCGTTTACTATTTATTTCACGATGAGGGATGTATTATTAATATGTATATTAGAATAAAGATAAATATAATATATTTCACGTATTATGGATTCATAAATAAACTAAGAAAATATTTAAAAAAGTGTTTTCTGATGAAAAATATTTGGAGAAAATGGGAAAATTAATTATCAAAACAAGTTTTAGAAACGTGAGTTGTATAACTTGATAAGTAACTGAAATGTAAATTTAGTTTAGAAGCGTTATCCGAGACTACGCAATTCACTGATAATTTTAAATTCGTAATAATAATTTGTTTAAAGGAATTAACATTATAAGGAAGTTCCTACATTTGAATCCAATTTGAGATCATTTGAAATAAAGTTAGTCATTTTACCATTTACTACACGAAAATGATTAGTTCTTTTCAACTATTTATAGAAAAAAAACTTCATTATTATGTTATTATCACTTTCTTTCCTTAAAAATAAAGTTAAATTTTTTAGTATATATTTCGTTCAGTCTTTTGGGGGTACAGTTTTTGATAAAGATTAATTTTCTATTTGTGATTCGCAATAATCAAATAATATCTTTTCAAAAACGTTTATAAAATTTATATCAAAAGCCGATTTATATATATTTTTTGACTCAAGGCTGAAAGTCTGAGAAAGATCAAGTGATTATGTGCATTTTTACTCTGTAGAAAAATAACAGCTTGGGCTTTTTCAAATTCAGTCAAATTATTTACTTCACGTCCAAACATAATTCTTTTTTGCAGTCATTTATGCAAAATTGGTATTTAAAAACACCTATGAGGAGATGTTGAGTTATTTTTCAAAATTATTTTGTTCGTATATAGTCTGTGGCATAAAAAGTGACGCACCAAGAAGGTGATTATCCCAATGTAACGAAATTGCGAATGCATATACCTTATAATAGAATATGTATATAATTAACTTTCGATGACCAATGAATGACTACTTAGAACTCCAGTACATTGCAATGGAACGTCTGGATGGGGGTATAAATCAAACATTCAAATGCCAAGACATAGCTTCCACACGAACATGGGTTTCATCAACCTTTGTGAACCTTACCAATATCTCACTAATGGATTATCAAAAGGTATGAGCAGATGTCACTATTCGAGAGAAATCATGCAATTGTAATTTATGAAACAGGATGATAAAATCACAGGAATGCTCGACATTTGGTTGGAGCGATACTGCATTCGACGGTCATGGTAGGAATGGGGGAATCACAACCACACAGAGCAAAAAGGTGGTTGCAGTCGACCGAGAGCGAAGACAGAAATAGAGAGCAAAGTGATTGTTCAAATGGTCGTGATACATCCTTATCAATCAACCAATGTGTGTTACCGATATATCATTACCATTGATAGAGGACTCGGTGAACGCTGACTGAGGTAGCTGAGGCCATTGCTTTGACAACCTTTCACCGATGTACACTCCTAGTGATGCCTGGAATCTCATGGATTAAAATAAATTTGTTTTCAGTGATGACGCTTCGAACTGAGCTCCGAAGACCAGCAAAATCAGGTCTGGAGACTTCCAGCACAGCCATGGGATACTTGCCTGTATGTAGTTCACAACACAGCTTAACTATCAGAAGTTACGGTATGGGAAACCATTTCATTTGATACCATGACACCCGCACAGAACAACGGTACATTGACTATAATCTACGCCCCGTAGCGTTGCCTTTTATTTCTTGATCCCCTGGACTTACATTTTAACAGATAATGCCTTTCTGCGTTTTTGATGTTTGTCTTCGTGTTTCTCTAACACTTTCCAGGCCAACATGATAGCCAGATCTCACACCAATAAAGCACGCCTTTGTTCTAAGTAGTAGGCACTTCCAACCGTCTTTCGATCGCACCGATCTAACTTGCCAGTTAAAACGTTATGCCCAGCAATCCCGTAGCAGGACATCCACCGTTTCTACGAGTCAATGCCCAGCCAGATAATAGCTTACACCAAGGCCAAAGAAGCAAAGAAGGGCCAACATATTATTTTCTTTTAATTTTTTTTCGACTCTTATTCGAATAACTTTATGCAGAGTCATTGTTTGTTATAATTTCTTATGAATTTTACACTTCTTATTTCTTTTACGTAGATGTCTTACTAGTTTATGAAATTAACTATGAAACCAATTATCACAGTACAATAATTTCCTTAAAATAAACGAAAATAAATCTCTTTGAGTGAATTAATAGGTGGGAATTTTTAAAATAAGATAATGCACCCAAATAATGAAATGATCGCGAAGAGAAATTAAAAATCAAATTATTTCTGTGACGGTAATGATGTTCTCCAGATATACCAAGATAATAATAACCTTGAAAAGAGCAAAGGAAATGGAAGCTAAGAAAGCAATTAATGCATTTCAAAAATTTTCTGAATAAAACTATAATTAAGCCATGATTTCAATCAATAATTGCTTTTTTATTTCTCTGCCTGTTTTTATCAACTTACCAGCTAAGACAACTAATAAATTTGCATGTCAAATAATCTTATCTGTTTTAAATAATAAAGAAAAAAAATGTTACATGAGTCAAAACATAATTAAAGAATTTCTGATTTGTGCTGATACCATTAACGGTGAATAAATCTCAATCTTTTTCTAGATCAATGTTAAGTCATACAATTACTCGTAGCTTTCTAAATAAACTAAATAAAAATATGCAGATTGTAAAATTGCGTTTTTATAAGCCGCACTGCTTCGTCATTATACGGAAATAATGATGAGAAAGATCAAAAATCTGAGGTATGAATACTTTTTAAATCACATTTCATTTAATGAAACTCCCTTCTTTAGAGGGGGAAAAAGGCCCCGAATTCTTTCCCATTTTAAATTTATCTCTTTTTTTTAAAAATAAAAAAAAAAAAAGACAGCAAATTCAGAGTTAAAAAATAATTATGGATTTAATAAATGTTCAATAAAAAGATCTTTTCAAAGACTAATCTATTGCTCTGTGCAAACACTATCTGTATCAACTCGATTTTAAGTAGAAACTTAAGATAGAAATGTATCCGTATACATATATATTAAAAAAGAGATGGCAGATAATGTTTTTTTTCCCCATTCGTCAAAAAGATTTGCTTGATTCGGGAATAAATCTTGGAAAAATGTTTTTAAAAAAAGATAAATAAATAAAGAGTATATTCAACCAATAATACTAAATATAAGTTAAATGGCAGATCCAGAAGAAGAAAAGGGGGAAAAAACGTGGAACTTTATGTTGAAGATTATCTGAGATTAAAATAAAAGAAGACAGCTCACTTCGCTGGTGATACAGCGTTATTTAACGAAGATGTTTGTTCTTTTCACTTAAAAAGAAAGATTTGCGAGAAACGCTTTAAATATTCGCTTAATTAGGATGCGAGCCTTGAGACGAAAGTAAACAGGCTCCTTTTGTTGCTTGAGACAATCATTTCGAGCTCATAGCCTCTGGCTGTTTGACTATGAAAATATGCACGGGAGAATTGCAAGTGGCTCGCTTCACATTTTTGCCAAAACCACTATTTGTTTGTTTTTTAAATTTCAAGCATGATTTAAGCGCTTTCCTTTCTTTTTCACGTAAGAGCTCTTATGTTTCTTTGGAATTATTTTCCCCCCTTTTTTTTTGTGAGAGTGGGTTAAAAAGAACGAATGAAAAAAATTAAATACTCTCATCAATGGCGAATTAAAATAATGATTTTTATTTTTTATGTATGCATGTTTTGTGATAAGGACTGATTCCTTTCTGCTTATGGAAATCCTATGACTTTAAAGTTCGTTGTGGTGTGTATATATTTAATGGATTATTGGAACGGGAATTAAGAAATGGGAAAAATTGAACCATGTAAATTTTTGTTAAAAACAAATTTTAAATTTAATTTTAGTAATGGTGATACTACACGCTTTATATATTACACCCAACATCAGATTCCCTTTCCTTCCTTATTTAAATATTAATTCATTGAGATGTTTTTGACTGTGTAAATTGTGTGTCTCTACCAGACTCTATATCTCTATTACGTATGTCCTCAAATTTATCTATAACTATATTAGAATTAAGCTATGTACATATAAAATGCATGTTTATATATTTTTATATGTTCGTATGTGTGTATCTACATATACATACGCTTCTTGTTCTGTGCCCTAATATTCTTCAGAAGAAATAAATGTTTTTTACACTGTTAAAGTTAAGTTCAAGTAACATTTTGTCAAATAATTTAATTATTAACATAGCTTAAATCAAAAATTTACGCATAACACCTTGAAAGGTTTCATTTGAATTATATATATATATGTATTTATCAGTGGCGCACACAGGAATTTTTCAAGAGAATGGGAGTCCAGGGTTGAAAGTCCACCGTTCTCGTATCATACTTTAACCCGCCACCCAACATATTCTTCTGATTTTGTTGATTTTCGGTTTTTCGGGAACTAAAATCAGTAAAAAATTAATTATCGAATAAATAATTAGCGTTAATTAATAAAATAAATTACTAATAACAAATACTTAAATTTTACGTACTATATGCATAGATTGTAATAAATCGAAAAATCAAGAGCTTTAAGGGGCCCGACCTGAGGACCCTCCCCCCTTGTGTGTGCTACTAATCTATGCACACATATTATATATATATATATATATATATATATATATATATATATATATATATATATATATATATATATATATATAAGTAACCTATGATTGGAGAGAGACTGAAAAGATATATAAGAAGAGGGGCAGAATTAGAATACTTATTAAGTATTATTTTCTTTCCCGCAATATTGTAATGAAAGAGATTTATATACGTTTTGACACTTTTAAGGAATGTAACAAAATAATTTGTTCAATTATATGCAGAACTCACTGGTTTGCCAATATATATTTTTATTCTAATAGTACTCTCCAATTATTTTAATTTAAAAGTAAAATTAAAAAATATTCTTTCATTGGGATAAAAATTTGATAAAATTAAGTTCATTAACCACCACATGATTTTTTTTGTAAATAAGGAACTATATTATTGTTGAATTTCCTTTATAAGACAATTATTACTTTTAAGCACAAAGCTTTCAAATATAGTGAGTAAACTTATAACTGAACAGATTGCGTTTATGTTAAAAATGCTTGAAACATTTGTATTTTGTAACCTTTTTTTTAAAAAAAGTAATGGGTTTTTTCTCTCTCTTTCTTATTACATTATCATATCTATCAAATGAAAACCTTCTACACAGGAATGAAATCCTTATCTTATTATATTTTAATAAATGATATATATATATATATATATATATATAAAACCCTTGAAATCTAAATCTAGTTTTTTTCTGCTTGGTACAGCGTAACTTAGTAAAATAAAAAAATAATTTAAAAGAAATAAAATAAATTAATTCTAATTTACAGATGCATATACACACGCATTGAAAATCTCAAAACTTGTTACTTTAAAATAAAATTATTTTTCTCACGTCTTTTTCAAAATTTGATTTCTTGTTCTCAATTTTTAATTTTACAGATGCATTTATATCTGCAATGTGAAAAGTACAATTACTGCACTTTAATAAGGATTTTACTGTAAAAATAGTTTTACATAATTTGTATCACATATTTTTTTCATTGTATTCTGGAGGATAAATTTCACGGCCGAGCATCCCTAAAAAAAAAATGCTTAGAATCTTACAGAAAACCCATCCCCAATGCCTTAACCTAAGTGGACAGTGCTAGACACTGGGTGCATGGACATTGTCCGACAGAGAATGATCAGTTGGAAGTGGCCATTCATTTAATCCCACCGCAAGACGAGTTGACCCTCCAACAAGAAGGGTGTCATAAAGGGCCCGTTTACAACCTTTCGGCACCCTTACTCCAAACCCATTACGTTCCCTGGCGAACATATTACAAGCAGAAGGAGATTAATGATAACAGGCCATATTGGAGGCCCTTCACAGCATAGAAGGGATTCCTTTCTTGCAGCTGGAGCCCTGGATTTCTAAATCCAATGGCACTTGCATTTATACTACCGATTATTTCCTTTCTCAGATTGGTGGTGCAATATCGGCTACAATTTTCGGGTAGTGTATGTCAATAGGATAATCGCTTTCATATACTGCGAAAGTGTGAATCGTAACATTCCATTTTTAATTTGATGCTTTTTTAAATAATACTATAGTTTTTAGTATAAGTTATTTATATTTGGGTATTTTAGTTCCCGTTTTTTTTAATGCACATAGTTCATTTGGCCTTGAAACGCAAAAGTAATCGGAAACAAAAGGGCAACAAAATTTTAAAAAAGTAGGATGCAGTGAATATTGTGTGGGGTTTAATACAAAAATAATAACAATTAATTGTTTTTATTATTATCAGTACTTTTTTTGTGTTCGTATTAAAAATATTCCTTAGTTTTTTTTATGTTCAGATTTCTTCTTCAACTTTACGTTGGTACATTTTATAAAGGACATATTTATCATGAGCTATAAATCTTAACAACATGAAATATTGAGTGCACTTTAAAATTTATAGTTTGTTATTAGTTTACAATGAGATGAAATTTATACATGAAGCACGCAGCTGAAAGCATTTCTTTAAATGAAGATTCATCAAATATTATTTATTTATAATTATGTAGTGGATTTATACTTGTATATATCAAACTCAGTGATTTGTGTGACATATATATATATATATATATATATATATATATGTATATTATCTTATTCTCGAATCATTGAAAAATAAGAAGTAATTGCTTTAAATAAGATAGAAGTTTGTATTAATAAGAGCTTTCTTAAATTTTTATTTAAAAAACATCCGAAATTAAATTTATTATCGCATGGTTTCCTCTTCCGAAATATATTTCCAAATGAAACATTATTCGAAAAAAATTTATACAAGCAAATGATGCTTCCACTTCCTTACTTTTAGTAATCATTTAAGTGAACAAAGTACAAGTAGGTTTAATCAAAAATCAGAATCAAAATATGTTTGTGTTATATTTTTCTAAAAAGATCATAGCTTAAAAGCCGAAATAAAAAAATTGAAAGCATCCGACGCTTTTAAAGTTTTCGAAATCAAGTATCCCATAGATGAGTTTTCTTTAAAAAAAAGAAAAAAAAAACGAATAAATGAATACATAACTTTATAGTTTGATTGTACAACTATACATTTTAAGGTAATGTATGAAGAATATTGTAGATTTTTATAACAGACCTTAACTTCTACTCTTACATTTTACCTTTATACAGCATTACGCTTACCTTTTTGTAAAGGTACAGTTAATAACAAAATAAATCATTTTCAAAGTAACAGGTAACTGAAAAATGCATGAAAAGAAAAAAAAAATAGCTTAAAAACAATTTTAATCGTCCTGTTTTACCTTCACACACGCGCATAAATAAATTTATCCTAAGAACCTAAAAAAACTAGCTCAACACTGACATTTCTCCGATTTTTCTACCTGTACTCTAGATTACAAAAGTAACAGGCTAGCCAAGCCTTCTTTCTATCTGATGCAGCTTCAGTAAGGGTGTGTCCCGCTTCAGGTAATAGCTCCAAAAGCAAAACGTTTTGTTCACGCAATGCTCCTATCATTGCTCCTCAATTTCCACCGTGAAAATGGCCTACCGTAGATACATCATTCGATAGGACTTCGTACTGGTAATAGTACAGACTCTTTAATATTCCGCTTCCCCTATCAAGAATGTCTCACAATTGGATAAGAAGTAGTAGCGGAAGAGAGAGTTGTTGAATAATTGAAAAGTTTCAAAATTTTCTACTCAAATGCTTGGGTGGCTTCCTTATATCGAAAAGGAGACTTTGAAAGCGGCTTCTTCGGGTTTTTCAGTGAAAAATGAATTCATAATACATAATTCCGGAATAAAAAAAATGTATTCGCGTTCGCGAATACGGAAATTTGCATGCACATTGGAATTTGAAATATACTGAAATTTCTTTTATAATGATATATTTTTTTAAATCAAATAAAGAGCTTACATGCGGACTGAATTTAAAAATTAAATATATGTTTCATTTTGCGTAGTTAATGTGATTTTTTCTGTTTGTACTTTTTTTAGAGAATTTCAAATTTTTAGTCAAACGTATGATACATTTCTAATCTTATGAGTGTATGAATAAAATCATTTGGATTAAATATATTTCTACAGTTAAAAATAAAGGATAAGGTACCAAAGAAAAATATTTTTAAATAGGAAATAAGAGAAATTGAATAGTCATTTTTTATAAAGAAACTTTAATCTTTAAATTCTAAATATAGAGCATGACGAGAGTTCTAATTGAAGGGCATAATCTGTCAGTATCATTTATATAGCTATTATCATTAAGTCAGAATTGATGTGTAAGTATTAATATTATACCGTGTATTTAATGTCTTATTTTTCTTTAAAAGATTATAATAGCTTAGTATACTTACCATTAGCATACAAAAGCTGCAGTCGGTAGTGGATACCATTATTTGTTTTCTGTCCTTCAATTTCCTGTAATAATAAAGTACAAAAAAGTTAGTGATAAACTCAAGATTCGTAAATATGCATATAAAAATCACGTATTTTTACAGGGTGTAAACTTTGATATATAAAATGAAATAAATAAGTATTAGATTGGAATTTAAACATTTTACGCAAAATGCAAACAGTAATTATAATATTTTATTTTTGATAAAAATAGATAAATACTTTTTATCTACATTGAAATAATTCTATTGTTCAAAAATGTTTATAATTATTATAATATGTTTATAACTATTATATGTTTATAAAAAAAAAATTATTGTTCAAAATAATTATAATTATTGTTAATATATTGGGGGAACTTTAATTTTTTTACTTCAGTTTCTTCTAATCTGTGCATGTGTATGTGTTAATACCACACACACACAAGCGCACGTATTGTTATCTTTATCGTAGGTGGTCTATTGAATTGAAATGAAACAAAAAAAAAACCCGAAAGAAAACATAAAACTTATATCATTATATCGGATGAAAAAAGGTATTGAAAAACTGATTTCACGAATTTAATCAAAAATATTACGAAGTCAAATGTTAAACTATATAATGCTATGTGAGTTCATTATTTATTCAAAAATGAAATTGATCCTGATGTGTTTAAAGTTATGCTAACAAAACTGAAGCATTATATTGTTGTTTGTAAACTACATAATTTTAAAATATCCTACGCTATGTAAAATATATTCACATAATTATTTCAATTGCCTTACTGTAGTTTGTCCATTCCAGTTTTTTTTTTTTGTCTTTTTAAGCATTCGGGTGTATTATGAAATCCCCAAATCAGGAAATATTTTGTTATATAAAGGGAACTTTTAAAATATTCAACCAATAGCGAATTTAAGTTTATTTTTTTCCCTAAGCAATACTTTAACACAAATATATAAAAAGAATATTTTGAAAATCCTCTATAACCTTACGATGAAATTTTCATTTAAATAATTGTTAATGGATTGAAAACCAAGCAATTTATAAAATAAGATGTGTTTATTTCCAGTGAAAATTTATTTAGTTTGTTACATAGCAAATTGAACATTAAAGATACTTTTATGAAATATATTGAAAAAAGTGACATTTCTAGAATACTTTGACATGCAATTGTTTCTAAAATTCTGTTCCTTTTCCGAAAAACAAGGGGATAATGACTTAGTCATTTTAAGAATCTATAAAAGTGTTGGTGAAAATTCAATTAAAAACTTAAATAATATCTCATTTTTAATTTGAATAAGATACAAGAGAATATTAATTAGTCTAATAAAATATCACTTTTTACTGAACCATTTCTTAAAATTAAGGCTTAAAATGTTCTCTTTGCTTTATTCCATCAAATACTTTCCTTCAACCCTACGCACCGTATTTTAAAGAATAGTGCAATAAGGAATATTATATAAAGTAATTCCATTTCTATTCAATACGAATAACACGTTTTAAAAATGTTTGCTTTAAGATGAACTACTTTAAGCTTTCAAAAATATGTACTCTGATTTAAAAAAACATAAATGATTATAAACAACACGCAAACATTATGCACGCAAACATTTTAAAAGAAATGTTTTTGTAAAACAAATTCTAGAATTAATTTAATGATTTCATCTCCATTAATGAGTTAAATTCCGTTTCATATGAAAAAATCCTTCATTTAATTTGAAAGCTATAATCTAAGTGTAATAAAAATATTATATTTAAAAAGAGGTGTTGTATATAATATATTTAACTCAGTAATTTTTTGCTCCGAAAACAGAATTAAAGTCTTCAAAGAACAAACCATTCTTTAATCCAACACTAATCCCTCTAAGAATAATCCCTCCTTAAATGCAAGATAAACTAGTAGATAAGCAATGCTCTAAGGTCAAGATAAAACCGAAGTGTGCCTTTAAAACAATTATGCTTCGTCGCCTATCGAAATCATTACTGCTCTATGTATAAAGAGAGTGGCCGGTTCAAAGAGGCGACAAAGCGATTGAAGTGGCCAGTGCGAGCGGACGTTTAGCATACGAAACCGATGCATTTAACGCTGGAAATTGGGCTTAGCCCTCGATCGCGAACAATAAGTTGGCGTCAGAGACCAGTTCAATATTCCCAGTGCGATCTAAAGCACGGTGCTTGGAGCTCATTACTGGGGCAAGCGTCAAGAGGGCTTATTACCAGCTAAGCTAGCCAGGAGAAAGGACATAATCTGCAATTCTCGCTGCCCAAATGGAAAGCTGGAGACTACTTGCGAAAGGGCTGTCATTACCCCTTTGCGTGGACAATCCTTATGGGACTGGTTCGTGTTCTAGTGGTTGTTATTAATTGTACGACAGACGAAATCGTTGCTGTTGAATAAAGGCTGCATGAATCCAATTCTACAGAGATTTGTTCGATACTCTAATCAACTATACCGGAGACAAATCTTTAGCTCGCATTGTCCAGTTTCGCTCTTAAATGATTGTTCACTTTCTATCGAAGATACTGACAATCAGGGAGATAATTTAATAACTAGGCTAGTAAACACTATTTAAACAACGATTCTAAAGTGTCTACATTATTGAAATTTGTTTACTCATGATTTATCTTAATCATTTAGAGTTAACATTCGGAATAGAAGAAATAATTAGGTTTGGAATTTGTCTATGATTTGCATATGGATGTAAAGAGGTTATAAGTCCTTTGTATGAATATATAGCTGACTAGAGGAATAAAAATAAACTAAATTACGAATTTATCCGTTAGCTCAATTTTTTTTTGATCTAATGGGCAATTTAATTACGGTTTGAATAGTTATAAGCAAATAGTAATTCGTATTAAGTTTTGATGTTTTTTAAATCTAATCTTAGTTTTAAAAAATACTATTTTAACCCCTTAAGCCGTCAATTTATTTGTACAAAATGTTCCAAAGGAGGCATATTTTTTTTATTTCTTATAACAAAGAAGAATACTTAACAAAATGTGAAAATGTAACATTTTAGTTTTCAATTTTACAGTTTTCACACTATTTTTTATTTTATAATTGTAGAACACGAAAAACCCTAAATGTTTTCTTTTTTATAGGCACACTCTGAATTCTATGACGACTGTTTCATGTATATTAAAGGAGTTTCTCTCATACTTATAAGAAAATTTCATGTTCGAACCTCTTTTTCAAACAATTGAAGATTTTTGTGAGGATCAGTGCTTCAAATTATGTTCACACAATTTGAAGCATGGTTACTATACTAAATCATACATTGCAATGGGGATAAAGATAATATCGACTTTTTTGGATTACCCTTCCATTTTCATTTCTTCTCAGGCAACCCAATTGCACATTGACTTGCCAGTCCTAATCTTTATTGAATATTTTCAAGAATCTAAATTCCTTCCTTCAATGAAAAATTCCCGCCTTCACCACGAAGAAAATCCCGAATGAGAAGTATTTCAATACTAATGAGACAAACTGGATATCTTAAAAACATTAACACTAATCAAAATAAGAATTAAAAATATGTGAACATCAAAGATAGAAAGAAGAAAATATCAGTATCCGTGCAGCGCACTGGCAAACCAGTTGCAGCCAACTTTCGGTAGCCCGTACGCTGTACGGGCAAACCAGTTAAGGAGTTAATCTAATGGGCAATTTAATTATGAGTTGAAAACTTATAATCAAAAAAGCAGTTCATATTAAGCTTTATAATGTTTTTTAATCTAATCTTAATTTTAAAAAAATACTATTTTAAACCTATTCTGTCGGGGTTTTTTTGTAAACATTAATCTGTTCCCGCGTATAAGTCTTTTTTTTTTAAAAAAAAATCTCTCTAATATACTCATAAGTTCAAAAACTTGGGATGAAAGGGAGTGCACGAATTCTAATTTTATTGAAAAAGCATTCACCATAAAATAAATTAGTTTACTTAAGTATATATATAATGATCATTTGCCTATAGTAATTTATTTGAAGATTTTTCCGAATTTTCTCATTAGTTGAAATCAACCCACGATACACTGCAACAATTAAGTGATATATTTCTGTGAGTCACCAGAAAGTGAATTAAATTCCCCTTTTTTTCGAAAAGATTCGCTTTTCTCAAAATAATCACATTTTCCTTTCGTTTGAGGAATGAATTAAAAAAAGAGAGAGAAAGCTTTCAATATTATTCGCAATAAAAAATACCCCTTTAGCATGATTAAAAACAAACGAAATCCCAGCATGATAGAGACCGCTGAAAGGATTTTTAATCTTCATGCCTGAACGCACTAGACCTTGATTAATTTTCAATTCCATAGTACAGTACTCAATACTGGTGACAAAGAAGACTGTATGTATGACATTCGTCCTGCAAAGTAAAAGCTGACTGGTAGCAATTTAATGATGGGATTCGGATCCACCTTTAATTTCACTTTCTAAGTTTGTTTGAGTAAAAAACATTCAATTCAAATTAAATCAAATGGAAAGTATAAAAACCAAGTGTTAAAAGCGGCACCACGGCGTTAACAAGGTAAGTGTGTTTACTAAGTGAGGATTTTTCATTTGAGAAAATTACGTTGATGTATGGTATACTGCTCGCAAACATCGAAAAAAAAGTCTTACTAGAGTTATTAAATGTAAAGCGTTTTGCAGATTGGTTGATAAAAGCATTTTATTGATGAATTCAAAAGAAATGAGACTTAAAAAAAGAATTTAAATGCATTTTTCAATTATATGCACAGATTTAAATTTATTTTCTTTTTTTTAAAAAAAATGGCATTCCTCTAACAATTTTTACGATTGAAGAATTTGAGAAATTAATGTACTCCATAAAGGTACCTCTGTGAATGCTAAAATATGTTTGATAAGAAAAAAAATTACATATCGTGCTTATGAGACAGGAAATAATTCACTTTAGCTGGAGCTTATTGAAATTTAATAAATCGTGAAATTAACCTATAGCACAGTTAGAAATTAAAAAGATCAAATATATATATATATAAATTTTTTTTTCTTCAAATTTAAAGTCTAATATAATTTATTTTTAATTCAATATTTTATTTTTTTAAGGAAAAAAAATGGTTTCTCAAAAAAAAAATCCTACTTGTAAATTCTTGACGTAAATTACTTGGGTAAGTACAGGAATAGGAAAAATATATTGATTTCGTTGATAAAGCATAGCGATTTCCCTAAAAAAATAATTATATTGACCACTGACGTAGCAAGGCCTGAGGGAACCCTGCATCTAAATTCCTTGGATCCCTGTTTTGGGTCTCCTCAACATTTCACGAATTTTGCTTAAACATTTTGGGGCCCCTGATGCTTGGGGTATCAGCAGTATCAATGATACGGGGTGTATGATTGATATGGTGGTAGTTAACGCTTCTAATGCGGAATTTTACACAATTAACAATTTTTATGGTAAGTACACATTTTACAACATTAACAGTAAGCAGAGATGTTTTTATTTAATACGTATGAGAAAATTAATTGAAGAAACTGTTTAGAGGAAAAACACTTCAGAGTAAAAAATAATAATTCTTTCATAAATCCTTATTTTAAAGATTTTACCTCAATGTAAGTGATTTTCTTAAGAAAAAATTACCAGTAAAGTAAAATTTTTCCGAACGTAATTCAAAGCAGAAAAATTTTGAGCATTTTCAACATTTCAATACTGAATTCAATTTTTAAAAATTTTATCTTGTACATAGCATTTAAAATTACAAAAATGTCTTTTTTACTGACTACTAACAATAAAAACAGAAAGTAACACATAAATAGGCAAAATACATCATATTAAGAATTCTACAGAAAATTCAGTCACAGCTTAATTTTTATAAAAAAATTCATCATCTTTACCTACAAATTTGCACATTCGCAAGCTGCTACGCTCATTGAGCGAGTTAGACAAACATGAATTATTCTACCTTCATTTATCCATTGTTAAATCTTTTATCACACAAGAACTGAATTACATTTTCAAAACTTAAAACTCATTTGAAATACACATCATTACAAAAGATCACTCTTAAAACCGCAGTGAACAGGGAAAGGATTTTGTAAACACCGCGAAAAAGATTACATAACTGGAGCAGCTTTCATGGAAAGCCTTTCCACAGCATTCCAGTTAAGGGTATCAAGCCTGAATCTTATTTGCCATGTTTCAACTGAGGAATAATTACTAAACGGGAGCATTTAATGAAGACGGTTTCTTATCAAGTTAAGCTAATGAATGCGGTATTTTTCTTCTTTTCTGTAAACGTAGGGAGGGAATTGACTCTGGATTAGGTTTGGTGGTGTCCGCTTCAGGCAATACCGCAGTCAGACGCTATATTTATTATATCTCATTCAGAAAGGATTTACTTCAATGATTCTGGAGCTTGGTGTGGTTGAGGCAAACTGCCACCGCGGGCATTTCAAGTTGGAGCGTTTTGCTTTTAACGGTGCCCAAGAAGGGGAAAGTTGCAAAATAAAAAGCTCCCTCTCTAACTGATCGTTTGAAGTGAAATCGTGTTTATCACAGGGTCGTACTGCGCGAAACCGTATTATCGGGTCATGCTTTATTCGGCTTATTTGTGCACCCTTTTCCCCAAAAGTGTAATGAAGGAATAAGACTTCAATGTTCATGTTAAATATTGTTTATTTGAATCTCAAATTTTTGAATTTCCAATAAATTGACGATTAACACACTGTTTACAAAGATAATTTTTTTTCAAAATCAGTAAAAGATTTATAAAACATTCTTATTATTTAAGAAGAAGCAGTAGCAATATTTTTATTATTCTGCTTTTTCTATCACTATATGGGGAAAATTAGCGGATGCTTGTTTAAACAACTTCAATGATATATTATTTCCAACGCAATTAATGAACTGGAAAATTTTATGTCTTTTTTTCCAGGGGACTTCATTTTTTCATGTTTAATTTTTATACAGTTCTAAAAATATTCTAAAAAAGGGACTTGCATTCGAAAAATTACTTTTTTGTATTCGTTCTACGTCTAACTCTAAAATACCTACGGGTAGTGTTTCTTAATGGTAGGTTTTATTATTAACTCACTGATAAAAATTATCATCTGCAAATTATCTGATGTATATTTCCTATACATCAAAAATTAGTGTGGAGGACAAAGTGTAAAAATCCCCTTCCCTCTGTGAAATAAAAGAATAATCAGGCTTTTGCCAATTCATAAAAATAAATATTTAAGACTTTATAAAACAAGTTTAGCTCATTTAAAAAGGAAAAAATTGTATCAAGTGAAAAACTAATCGGTTTTAATGTTAGTGTTTACTTTTTAGTTCTAAAATGAATTCACACTGAAAATTCTCCGGTATGACTTGTAGTAATTACAGTTTTGTTTTATGTTTTGCTTAAAGTAAATAAAGTAATTTTGATTATTCCCTCAAATCATGATCTAATCTCAGATTGTTTTTAGTTCATTCAGAACAAATTATTTATTTATTGTGTAAGACTAGAGAGAGAGAGAAAGAAAGATCATCGATTAAATTCTAATCACTCGGCAAAAAAAAAGTAATTATGCATATAATTAAAAAATTCCTTATGTATATTTTTTACTCTTAATTTATTTAAATATTATTTTTAAATAAAAAAGCAACATTAATACAGAAAACCAAAAGGAAATGAATAAATCTGTAAAAAAACAAACAAAATTGGCCCTTATTGATTTTAATTTAATCAATAATTGTATTTAAAATCAATTACACTTATAGAATGTATTATAAATGCTATTTAATTCATATAAGTATTGTTTAAAAGAAGAAGCTAAATTTTCGTCAAAATTGACTGATAAAAGAAACTTCTCTCTTGATTATTGTGGATCCTTTCTTCGTATATAATATTCGTAGCATACAGTTGTCCTTTTAGTTCAGTATTAAGTCCGTTATTAAAGCTAAAAGTGCAAAAAATGCGATGAAAAGCCTTTTACAAGGAAAATTAATACACAGTTAAGTAGTATTTTACTATACTAATGAATTAGACTTCCTACTTAAAAAAAATGATTGAATTTCAATCGTTTTGTTCCGTCTAAAGAAGTGAAGCTCTTTCGATTATATTTTAAGAAAAGTTTGTTGAAGCAACAAAAACTCAGCTGCTCTTTTTTCTGAACAATGCAGCTAATTTGTGTATCCATATTATTTTATCTATAAGCAAAATAGACCTTTTGTAGTATTCTCAGAAAATATTTCATGAATCAATTAGCTTTATTGATTTTTCTTAACGAAAATAGTCATTATTTACGCTACATATATGCATTGTATACCAGCATCAGAGATATCACATGTTAAATACGCTGTATATATGTATCCTTTATTACACTTATATTATTAGTAATTAGCCAAAATATTTCTCTAGAGTCGCTAGAATTAAGTTCCACCAATGAAATATAACAACAATGACAACCAATTAGAACCCGATGTATGTTAATACTCATTTTAATTTCATTAAAACCTCATAGACAATCTAGGAGAAGATTTTAATTAAATAATGCAAAGTGATAAGGAAAATAAGAAGTAACTGGATATTTAAGGGCTTTTTCCTTGAGATAAACTTCTTTATATCCAGTGAATTAAATAAATTCCTCGATTACTGTGAGGAAGCGGAGAAAAACGTCCCATCTCAATGATTTCAAGAACGAGCCCTTTTAATACAAAGATTGCATGAATGTCCCCTCAAAGCTAAATCCCACAGATCCCGAAAACATCACAAAAGGAGACAAAGAATGACTTTTATGTTGGAAGGTAGGATTTCTAGCTTGGCCTTGGTTAAAACTAGGCCCATAATGGAGAACCCTGAGTCCTTTTTAATGCCCTGTAATTTGCCCACGCAATCCAGCTTTGCCTCGCAAAATTGAGACACCAATTTCAGTGTTCGGTGAGATTAAGGCTCTTGGTATGAAGTTTTAAAAGGCTTTCAAGGGGGCATTAAGGGAGTATTCATTTACCACTTGGTTTACCTGGGCAACTTAAAGGAACTTGTTTAAAAGTGTTTGGGTGCGGAGGCTTTTTCCGAATGGTTCTACACATTTTAATATTTCTATTTGTGATGAGCTTTTCCTTGTGGAATGTTCCAATTAAACCATTTTGCAATAAATATTTATCTAAAAGCAAACAACCCTTTTTTCATTCTGTGAAAGTTGATATTCTCTCTCGATACAAAATAGTAACGAAAAAAAAAAAACCTTTTTGTGTTGCTTGAAAAATTTGAAAAATATTTGTACCTTGATTGTTCTTCAGATTCTGTCTCTGTTTCTGTTATGTAAAGAAAGTTTGCTTTACTAAGCACGATTAAGAATTTCTTGTTATGTTAGGAAAAGTTACATTTTGAAAGAAAAAAATAAAATGAATAATGTTCTAAAATTATTTTTCTATAATAAATTGAAAATATATTGTTATCCTCAGTGGCGCACACAAGGGGGGATCTAAGTCCTCGGGTCTGAATCCCCCCTCATAGCCCTTGATTTTTCCCCACTGATTATAATCCTATGTATATATTACGTAAAATTAAGTATTTGTTATTAATAATTAATTTTATTACAATAATTAATTCTAACTATTTTTTTCAATAATTAATTTTTTATTGTTTAAAAATTAATTATTTAAAATTAAATCGACAAATCAAAAGAATATGTTTCTCGGCGTATTGAAGCAAGATACCAAAATAGGGGACTTTCGACCCTGGAAAAATATTTGTGTGCGCTACTGGGTATCATATTTATAACAGTTAAAGCGGTGACAAAACATATAAACGAGTCACACTTTTACTCACACGAGAAACACACATTTTTCTCATTTGTTACGATTTTCATCTATAAAAATGCAAATAAAGAAAAAGAGAATCAAAATTGTATCATTTGATATTCATGATTTTATTATACATGTTGTTCAACATTAAAAATATGCTCAGTATTTTCCTTATACTTCACGGAAAACATAGTACACGTATACAAAAAGCCAAAAAAATTCAGCCACGTGAAAGAATAGTGTCCCTTATCTTAAACTTCATATTTTCCATACCTACTTAAAAAAAAGAAATGATTGGTATATTTCTATGCCATTATTTGAAATTAAAAGTGATTTAAAATGATTAGCTTAGATACTAAATTCGCCAAAAGATAAGTCCGTAGCCGCGAAAATAAAAGTCAACTCTGAATTCATCCCCCTGTTGAAGTTGTTCCCCTATCAACAAGAAGTGAAAAAAATACACTTGGACAGTTAAAAACTAGTAAAAATAAGAAGTAACAGATTGAAACAAGCAGAAAGTAAAGATAAATGTTTCGCAGGCAAACGACTTAAATTACGGGTTAAATAGCTGAGCGACAGAAAAAATTGTGTCTACTCTTCTATCGTGATTGGGCCGGTAACAATCATCGATTAGTATTGGTATCTAGTCCTATCGGAATTTGGCCGAAATACAAGCTGTGTCCTAATCCCTCCGGGACGATTAATCCACAGATCACAATGCTTTTCGGCAACTTAAGGCTAAATTGAAGAGAGCACTGTAGAATCTTTTCAAACGTGTTCTGCTGGCCAAATCCCTCTTTTCGCTTTTCTCAGACCAAAAGCCCTTAATGGATTTCACTTCTCCTCTGCTTTCTTTAAAGTCTTAGCAGGTATTTTTATTTTGTCTTGGAGTTCCGTTGCGTGTCATTCTCTGAGATATTTATGTTGGCATTTATTTTCTTTAATATGCAGATGGTTTGTCTTAAGGGGAAATGCTAAATGAAATCTTGAATAATTAGAAGGGAAAATGCAGCTTTCTTTTAATCATTGTTTTATATTAATAAATGTATTTAGGATGTTTTTTTTAATCTCTCACAAAATTGTTGATGAGGCTCTCGTATTTTATAATTATCTGATTTATTTTAATCTTTCGTAAGCTTGTTAACGATTCTAATTTTGATTCTTTTTGACGGAGGCATTTAATGATATGAATTTGCTTAAACTATTGATATTTTATTAAAAATTGGCTGTTTAGATAACTCGCTTTGTCAAAACCTGAATTATCTCAATGAAAATGAAACGTAGCTCAGTTCTAATCTTTATTTATAGAAATTCAAAGAATATTTAATTATTTAAAATGCACAAACATTTATTTGAATATCTTAACATGCTTTGTTTTTAAAACTCTAAAATGTTTGTAGACATTTACTCGTCTTTTTGATAGTTGAAAAAATTTCAAAAATATATTATATATATTTCATTTCATTTAGGAATTAGATTACAACAAATATGAAATGGTTAACAAAAATCGATTTCCCAAATGTATTGTGATGGGTATTAAAAAAACTCAGAAATATGTAGCATTTTACATCTTATTGAAATCCTTTTCAATGTTCGTCGAAAAAAGATGAGGGATTTTTAAATAATTTAATTTTCATCGAATTATAATCACAAATTATTTTAAAGTAACAACAAACTTTACAGTAATTTAACAACTTCATAGCAAGTGACAAAGTGGGATTTCATATTTAAATTTATCCGTCATCCTGCCGAAAGGAATTCCCCACTATTTCCAGAAACATATTTAACAAAGAAAACCATTTTAGAAATTCCAGAAGAGCACACTAAATCTCACCCAACTCAGGAACCCTTTCGAACACAAAGACGCAACGATTCCGATAAAAAGTGTGTTGCAGTTTCATGGTTTGCCATAAAATAAGGAGACTCTTTTGTAATTTGAAAGGCTCTTCTATTTCTTCCCACATCCTTGCATTTATTGATGTCTATCTAATTCTCGACTTTTATTCCCGTCCGTTCCTCTCACCTTCGGCATTCGTTGGAGGATGAGTGGAAAGTTTGAAACGATTGCCTCATAAAGATTAGAAACGAGATAAGTTGGGACGCGTAGAGTTAGGGGAGCGCTCGAAACAGAATATGATAATGAAGGCGGCTAATAAAATTGCCTAGAGAAGAGGTAGCGGGCGAATAAAACTGAAACCTTACGCTGGTACGGCGCACTACCCTAATTTTCTTTCATTTGCAATTAAGAACCTGTACTCTAGGGAACCATTTTAGTGCTATTACTAAATGAACTGTTTACAGTAGCACATTTCATCTCCTTGGTTACGCCAGCACAGGTTCAGACAACGAGTGATGGCTCGCTGTGAAGCAGACGTGGTTAGATCGGGTAATAGGGCCGCCTCTCAGTCGCTTAAAACGTCCCCAATTAGGCAGCGGTGTCTTCGGACTTTTAATCTACAACAGGTCGCGCATTGTCCGGTTTCGCCAAAGAGAAACTTTTTTTCATATTCGACGATGGTATGATAATTTTGGATTAAATTCGTCCGTTTATTGGAGGTATACGTTAAAGTAATGTAGATGAGCTTTTCTATAAATAGTTCATTCAAACAGAAATACACTCAAAAATCATTTATAATTGTCCAATAGTGAGTCTGGGATCTGAATTTTATTAATATATATCCAATATTATTGAGGTAAAATTAAGAATTAGAGTATGGAATTTAAGCTTTATAATTTTTCTTTTAATTGTTAACTATTACGCATAAAATCATCATTCATTTGTTAAACTAATTCATCATAATAAGTACAAAGTACACACTATTATAAAGTGAGTGAGTGAGTGAATATTAACGGTGAACTGTTCAGCTACACGAGGGCTTTTGGCGACGGACCACGTAATTTTGAACCATGGTCAAGTGACGCGGACGACACCTGCGCTGGCCCCCCTCTCCTAACTACCACACCACACCAACGGGAGGACGTTTCAGCTCTCGACAGATTTAACGTGCATCGCTGCCCTACACGTCGGGTCTTAAATGGTACTGGGCTCAAACTCATGACTTGACTGCCATGATCCGATACCTTGACCCGTGAGCTACCAAGCCCACACCCCTATTATAAAAGGATTTCTTGTTAAGCTGATATCTCTCACTTAATAAAAATGTATTTCTTAGTAATCTTCCGTGAAAGAATTAAAATAGAACATACAGCTTGTTCTGTAAGCAATTGCTTGAAAATAAAGCCATCAAAAATAACTGAAACATATCAAAATGACGAAAGGAACATACAGCTCTTATTTGAATCGTAAATTTCGAAGTCAACCATTTCTTTGAATAAATTTACTGAGGAGGCTTGAAGTTCAATTCTACATATGACGGAATTAAATAATACGGAACACGGATATTTTATAAAAACATAATGTGTGTGTGTGTGTGTGTGGTATTAATCGTACTTTTCTGTGTGCTTAAAACTCTGCATTAAAAAGAGAAAACGTATTTTACATAAAACTCATGAGTAATACATTTATACATTTTTGAAATCGAAAGAAAATTAAAGTTCAAAGTTTTACTTTATTTGATCCTTTTTATAGTAATAGTTAGACCAAATAATTTTTAAATATGCCTGAAGTATGAGTTATGGTTAAATATTATAAAGGCGAGAGAGAAATGCTTTGAATAAAAACTTTAAAAAAAAAAACAATATTTTAGCTTCATATTATATTTCAGCTAAAGCTATTTCGCTGAGAGGTAAGACTAAGGATTTTCAGTACAAACTGTAAAATTAAAAATGTCACTTCTTAAATACTTATAATGGAACTGCAAATATTAATTAAGAGTTCGATATGTATTTAGAATATTAATTTCAAACAAATCCATCGCCGTGATTTTGATCAAAAACGAAAAGTACAAGCTGTTCAAAACACTAACTCAGTAGAAATCCAATGCACTCTAGATCACTATATGTTAAAAGTACAACAGCAAACAATCAGCTTACACGAAGCACCCTTCCTAAATAAATTCATTTTAACTATTTTTCACATCCCGAGTCACTAGAAACTATTTTATGTCCTTGTAGAGTCTCACTGCAAATTATGAAAGGCTGAAACAATTATGGCTTCCTGTAGACGGACAAAAAACAGAGAAGCCTACAAAAGATAGATGAAATACTTATTATGGAACTGTAAATACTAATTAAGAATTCATACATATTTAGAATATTAATTTCAAACAAATCCATCGCCGTGATTTTGATCAAGAACAAAAAGGACAAGTTGTTCAAGATACTAACTCTGTAGAAATCCAATGCACTCTAGATCACTACGTTAAAAGTACAACAGCAAACATTCAGTTTACACGAAGCACCCTTCCTAAATAAATTCATCTTAACTATTTTTCACATCCAGAGCCACTAGAAACTATTTTATGTCCTTGTAGAGTCTCACTGTGAATTATGAAAGGCCGAAACAATTATGGCTTCCTGTAGCTGGGCAAAGAACAGAGAAGCCTACAAAAGATAGATGAAGGAGAACTTCTGTAAACTCCAGCAACACTTTTTATCGCCTTTTGTTTTCGCGAACTTCCCCTCTTTTCTTCCTCATACTGCTTGTTTTTTTATAGATATATTTTTTATACATTTCCGGAAAAGTCCACGGCGAAACGTTTTCCTTTTCTTTGCCGTCGGTGTTTCTTTGTATTTTTTTTTTTATCGAAATTGCTCCTGAGGTGTATTTTTAGAGGAGGAACAAATGGAAAAGGAACAAAACGTAGCCATTGCTTTGGGTAGCTGCTATCGAGAGAATAACCCCCAAAATGCTAGTATTTAGGAGAAAATGGCTTCGTGTCAGTAGTTTTACAGGTCCCACCTGACTCTTCGTTTAACTCCCATCGGCTGTTTTAATTTTTCCGCTTTAGCATTTTATTCTTTTCAGTCCAACAAGTGAAAGTCTGGTTTTAATCTTTCCCGAAAATATGCCCGTCTCGCTGCGTACATGTAATCATTTGTTAGGAAGCAATCGATATAATTTAATCGAATAGTTAGAACTAGTAAATTAGTTCCCCTTAATTACATACCATCGTGATAAATTAAAGCTTCAACTGTGAATTTGAAAAGCTTTGTCTTATTTCTTAATTTACCTTTGATAGAATTACATTTATCAATGAGAATAAGACCAAGTACATGCCTTGCACTAAATCATGTTTTTACAATTCCCACTTTAAAATTGAAGAGTATAATTTTGAAGTTGCTGACAGTTTCACTTATAAATATTTAGGCTCAGAAATTAACAATAGAAATGATTGTACTACTGAAATCCCCAAAAGAGAATTACTATGGCTAATAGATATCTTAATGAAATACGAAAACATGAAATCGAATTTAATAAAAAGAAAAACTAAGGTTCTATTGTACAAAAGTCTCTCAAGATCAGTATTAACTTATGCATATGAAACTTGGTCTATGTCTCGAACAGATGAGAACATGATACGTATCTACGAAAGGAAGATTTTAAGATTTATTTTTGGAGGAATTCTGGAAAATGAAACGTGGCGAAGACGGTCAAATTTCGAGCTCTATCAATCATATAAATAATCTGACATTGTTAACTTCAACAAAATACAACGAATTAAATGGGCACGTCACGTTGTTAGAATGAACGAAGACCGCACCACTAAAAAAGTCTTCAATGCTCAACCAATTGGTGCACGCAGGCCAAATCTTAGATGAATTGATGGCCTAGAAAAAGATCTCCTAGTTTTGAGAACTAATAATTGGAGAACACTAACAGGAAGAAGGGTGGCCTGGAAAAGGCTTCTTGAGAAGGCCAAGGCCCACCCTGGTCTGTCGAACCACTGAGGAAGGAACATTTATTCTATTTACAAACATTTGTTATTCTGTTAACAGTCCGCGCGAGAAGTTATTTTTAAATCTCATTAGTTTCAGCTTCAATAAACACTCTATATAAAATTATCTATTTGTTCTTGATATGATTTTAGAACTTTATCCTGGAAAATGTCTAATTTTTATTATTTTTAAACTAAAATTATTAGCTACTCCAGCTTATACTAAATTAAAATTTCTATATAACATTTCAAGTGCAAAAACTTTTCAGAATTTCTTTAAAAATGTGTTTTAACAAGTAAATTATGAGTGAAAATATTTCTGCGAAACCATCTCGCACCATTAAAACGAAAATCTTATATTCCTAGCACTGTGTATTTTGTTTCTTAAAATATCTCCTTTGTAAAACTTGCAGAGAAAGCTTAGAATATTCTTAACGATGTGTGTTTTACCTTAAATTGTACTTCACTTTCATCTTCCTAATAACGAATTACAGTCGAACCTCTTTTTTGTGAACTTTTTCCTGGAACCAAGAACCAAAAACCTGGAAAGTATTAATCTCTATTTAACGAACATTTCCCATAAAGAACATTTTATCGGGTTTTAACAGCAACGTTAAATAGATGTCCTACTGTATTTAAAATCAAAATTCATTTCAAATAGCTTTTACTGATGCTTATTTTTGATTATATAAATATTTATGAGAATTAATCGAATCAGATATCTTATTGAGCTTAAAAATTTGCTAAACGAGATTAAGAGAGAAGTGAAAACATTTATCGTAACGCTAAAAATCTATTGATAATAAACTTTATCTAAATCTGCTTCCATCAGTTTTTCATAAATTAAGAATTCAAAATTCAATGAAGGTTTATTTCTAGAAATTAATGGGCACTCACAATGTGCTGAAAATACACTAGAAGTAAATGTAAATTATATAATGCTTCACTTTTAATACAATAAACCGTGAGTCTTAAAAGATATAAATACATAAAATAAACAATTTCAGGAAAAAAATGTCAGTTTCTTTTTTTACGCGATCTTGAATCCTTATCCAATTAATTAGAATGAAGAAAAAGTTATAAAATAAGCTTTTCGAGCTAAAATAAATCAACAATCCCTTATCTTAAATATTTAAATGCACCAGTCTTTTTCCATAATAGGATTAGTGATTAAATTCGAGGAATAAAAAGGCAAACTATTAACTAGACGATTTTTTATTCTCTGCGAGGAACTTATCAATATTTGAATGAAATCAATAAATGTATAATGTACATGGATGCTTTGTAATGTAAATAAATTTCACGTAATATGATTTAGAGTACATTCATCTACGTTCTTACACTCTTTTATTTTCGTATAAAATCAAGGTAATACTATTTTTAACTGAGAACTTAACTTTTTTTCTGTTTACTATTGCAGTATTTTTAGAATTGCATTAATTTAGTGAGGGATATATCTTTAATAAGTAATTACAAAACTTCTACGCAAATTCAATATATATTTCTTTATTTTTAATCTTTTGAATAATAGCTTACTCACTATTATATTTGAATTAAATGTTAGAATGTTTTGAATTCTCTATTTTTATTGGTAAAACATTATTACAAAACGAATACAGAAAATTTTTATTTTACATATTCAGTTTTTTTTATCATGAATTAATGTTACTGAAAGCATAAATATTTATTATTTTAAAATAATGCAACTTTAATAAAATCCATCTATTCACGATAGCTTCTATTCTGAATTCTTTCCATCGAAATGAATTCTATGAAAGCCTCACAGCATTTAAGTATTATATTTTCAAATTACTTTTTTTTGTGTCGAATTAACTTCCATGATATAATGAATATTTTATTACATTAAGTACCAAGCATTTCTTATTTTCTACACTTATATGAAATTAATAAATAATTTTATATGTATGTAATAACGTTGTGTAATGTATAAAGATGAAAGAATATTATTCTATGATATTTTTTCATGCATCAAAAATGCATTCATCTTAAAGAAATGCGCAAGTACATTTGTCAGCTCTTACGGAAGCATTAAAAGTAATTGAGAATTAAATTGAAAGTTATAGTCGAGGTGTTAAGTCAAATTTAAAAGAGACAATTGCTGCAAATGCATTGTACAAAGTATCCTCAAAGCTTTTCTATTGCATATTTATGTATCTTTATCTCCGAATGCCGATGATAAATTCTTAAATATAGATTTAGCGATTTATTTTTCACGAGATGATACTAGCAGATCTAAATGCCACTTTTATTCTTTATATTTGATTTGATTGAGCTAATTGAGTGAAATTACGTATGTAACAGATACACAACCTTTATTCTCTATTCCACATCTATACAAAAGGTCGTTCGCAGTTTATGGAAACGATTTTGTAATTCATTTTCTCGTTTGCTTTTTTAGATAAAACTTTGGCAACTTCAGAATAATCGTCTGCTACAGTTTTCTTTGATTTGAATGCAAAGTAAAAGGTTTGTTTTGAAAATGGCTCCTAAAATTGAACTAACTGTGTTTTCCTAGGTGAAATATCCGTATCAACAAATTGTAAAACGGTGTAAAAATCTTGGTCATTACATTTCAATAAGCGATATTTATAACATATTAAACTTAAAAGGGGAAGTAAACGCCTAGCTGAAAGTAAAAATGAAAACGGGGCCTCGAAACTCCACCCTAAGATTGTCCTAACGCAGGCACCTATCACGAAAGTGAAGTCTCTGATCCTAAAAGAAAATCCGCCGACTCAAAGATTCAATACATCGAAACTTGGAATGTCTTCCGGCACTGTAATTAAAATCTTTTATAAAGATTTAGACTTAAAAAAGATGTTTAAACCTAATTTTTGTCTCTTTTTTTAAAACGTATTGCTGAAAGAAAACCACAAATTGTAGAAAATTATATAAAAAACACCTAGATGCTGAGAAATGGAAATTTGTGGCAACACTCGATGAGGCATGGGTTTATTTAAATGACTAATAAAAGAAGATAAATTTTCTATTTCTCAACAGACGGAAATGACCGTTCGAAATGGCTTCGTCAGTGTGCAGTCAAATTCCCAAAGGGATTCATGATAGTAGCAGGATTTTCTAACAACAGCAAAATCAAAATCAAAAAAGTCTCAAGTACGGCCGGAATCAATTCACTCTACTATCAGCAAAATATTTTAGAACCCATTTCTGAAGAAGAAATTTTAATCTTATATGGGAAAGACACTTATAAAGTTGAGTTTTATATGGACAAAGCCTCTAATCACACGTCTAAGTCAACTGTCACTTATTTAGCAAAAGAATGAATCAGAAATAGGAATAAAGTATACTTCAGCTCATAATATACGTGTAAAATCACCCTATGCTTCTTCGATAGACTTTTGTGCTTTCAGTTTATTAAAAAAGAGCCTTAGAAAAACGGCATCCAACAACACAGAAAGGAACTTTGGAAAACGGTTCAAGATAAACGCAGTAAAATTTGCATGGTAGTATTAAGAAAAAGTTCACTTTCATTAAAAAATTCGTGCTAGAGCTATTGTCAAGAATCATGGCTATCAGATAGAAGCAAATGGACTCCAAAAATACAATATTTATTGATAAAAAATTAATCATATATATCAAAATCGTTTCCATAAAGTGCAAGCGACCTTCTGTACAAAGATAATCTATCAACGCATTAAATGTTAAGTTACTTCAATCTGTATTTTCTATACGAAATGCTTTGATGGAACCCGAAGAAATAACATGCCTAAAAGTTCCTTGGGATAAATACCAAATCAGAAGAAAGAGTGATACTATAGATGATTTGTCGAAGCTCTTGTCACTTCTGCTCCTCATCACTTGGAACGATTTTGATCTCTACTGAACAGCACTTACAGGGGTAAAGGTGGCTGTGGGGGAACGGTGTGCAAGTGAAAGTAACTGCCTGGAAAAGAATCGGTGATTTGTCCTGGAGCTAAATTAAGGCTCAAGAATAGCGTTCGACGTGACTTGAATGGAAATGCAAGCCTCCTAGCGTTTTTGGTTTGCTGCTAGTAAGCTGGATCTACGATTGCTGTTTGGTATCGATAACCTCAGATTTCATGAAAGAAAATCTGAGAACAAGTGGTGTACGGAAAAGGAGGACATAAAATACTATCCTCAAAATAACATATTTGATGTTTTATTATTGGCTGAGTTTTTTCAATAAACAAAAATGCTTCTGTTCAGAGAAAGTTTTTAAAAAATCTCAATATCATATGTTTGTTAATTGTAAGGCAAGGAGAAATGAAATGTGAACATTAGAGTTTTCAACATACAAAAGGTATGTCTTAAATCAAATGTTAGGGAAAACAAGCAATATTATTATTCTCTCTCTCTTTCTCTGCATATATGTATAATGTTTCGAGAGACTTAAGACTTTTCGGGAAACAGTTTTTTATTCATTCGTAAAGACAGCATTCAGCAACATTACAACGATGCATACCAATACCATCTGTCACTGATTTTGAGTTGGATTGAAAATTTATTTCAATAACTGCTAAATCATTCTTTTTATCTTGAGTTTCGAATGGAGAGTAAAGCATATGGAAGAGTACAGTCTATGACAAAAGGAAAATGGATAGAATTGGAATTTGAAGGTTGGTTGTGATATTTTCTCAGAAAATATTAGCTGTTTAATTTTATCCGTGAATATGTACGGTGGTAAAATAAATATTAAGTGGAAGAATGAATTCTCCATTAAATTATGATTGTTAACTATCCTTATGTGCGTATATTATATTTTAATCAAATTTGTATAATTTGGAAGCTCCATATTACTGCACGATCAAATTTTATATTTATATTCAATAAGGATAATTTTTTTAAGAAATGTTTAGTAGGATGAAACAAATATAGAAGGAAGGATAAATAAAACTGAAAGGAAAAGAAGTTTAGACAAAATTATTTGTTTTTAAAATACTGAAGGATTGTCTAACTGTACATATAGTTGTTATATTTATATACTGTATTACATATATTTATTTATTATGAAGAAAATATTTAGAAGGCATTGAATTGGAATTTACTTAGTATATTTGAAGTAAAATATTCATAAAACATCAATTGAAGATAGCGCAACAGCGTGTATGGGACTTTCTAATAAAAGATACTCAAGAAATTTCCGAATCAAAAATATTTATAAAACTACCATTTACTTAAGATTTAACTCCATTTCCATGCGCAAAAATTATGATAAGAGTTTTCCGCAATAATCGTAATTAAATCTTAGGAAATTTTCACGTTTAAATGAAAAATTCATTAATACAGCTTATGATAAATCGGAAAATGAGATATCCACCTCAAACAGCATTTTTTTAACCCATTTCTATACTAATAAATTACCACGATTAATTAATTTTGTTTATCTTTTATCTATATAGGATAAATAGAAAAAGAAAACATGATGTAATCAAAATGATTTCCCATAATGAAACTCATTTCATCATTTTTAATATTGTTGCTACGTACAGATGCATCATCAGCCGTCCAAATAACAGCGAGCGGAAAATGCAACCCTGAAAAAACTACAACATTTTGCAACTAGACGACTCGATTAATGTCAGATTCGACACTCCATACCATGTATCTGAGAATTAACTCTTGCTTTATTGCTTTATTCCATTTAATTTTGCTTACTGGTTTGAGGCACGGTAATCTGACAAAATGAGCAGTTTTGCATATTTGAGCAATAGACGAATGCATCCCTTCCTTAAAGAGAAAAAATTAATCGAGTGCAACATCGCATTACGCCGTCTTCCCTTCTTCCTTTCACTTACAATGAATTATTCCTTTTAATTACAAATGTCTCTTTTCGCTTTTAATGCTGCTGAGAGAGGATTTTTTTCATTTCTCAGTTGAGCCCGCGTCTCACCACATGAACCGCGTTGCATCCCCTTCTTCGGAGAAAAGAGAGAGCTTAATAATAGCATGGAGCTAGAGTCGAAAATATCAAGGGATTATGAAGTGTCAACTCGGATGGGAAAAATTAGGGATCAAATCATTAATAAAAGTGGGAGAATTGCGCTTTCTAAGCTACTTTATCAGAGTAAAAGAAATGAGCATATTTCGAGTTACAAGTCGGTAAACAACATTTTTCTGAGATGCCTTGCATAAAACCATTAAATCTTATTACTATTCAGTTTACCTTTCGTATGAGTGACAAATACTTTTTACTTTTTTTGTTTAATTTTCCATTCCTTTTCTGATACAAACTGACATTGCGTCACTAAAAAGTGACACTTTTAAACGGTTCCGCAGACTCGTCAAAAATTATCAAGCCGTTTAACGTTCTTTTTTTCCCTTCTTTTTAAACTTTAAAAGCGAATACGAAGGGGAGAAGACATTCTTTGTAAAATTGTCAGCGTATTAGATTGCATATAAAATGCATCAACTCCGAGCGACAGCTTAAATAGTAGCCTCAGTAATTGAGTGAAGCAATGAGACCTTCTGCATTAATCAATGTCAAAGCATCAGCTAAATGAGATCAAGAAAGTTAAATTATGATTAAAACGACGACTCCTTGTTTTGTCTTAACTTTTTTTCCCCTTCTCTTCACTCTTGTTTAAAATTTTAAGATGAATTTCATCACTGTCGCTCAAATTAGTGTAACTCAGTGAAACTCCTGTTTTATGACACCGAATTAGAGGCTACCTCATGAATAATGATAAGAATAGAAACGTCTCCTCTTCTTTTTCTTTCTTTACTTTCTCTACCTCTTTTATTTTCTTTTATTCTCAGCTTGAGTAAAGTGCTTCGTTCGTAATTAAGAAAATAAATACAATTTGTTGTTTTGAAATAACTGACTAATTAATAGGGAGGCAAAAGAATAAAATGCCCGTGAAAATGTAAAGGACTTCAAAGGTGAAAGCTGATATTTGAAGCATTTACCACAATTAAAAAGTAAATATTATATATATCCTACTTCAATTTTACTCTGAAATTTATTATTTTTTTGCTAATATTTTATCTTAATCGTAAAAACCTATAAAATTAAAAAAAAAAAAGACTTTTTCCATTCTAGTATATTTTGTGCGATAGAAAGATAAATCTATGATCATGAGAGTTCCACGTGGATTTTGATACATTTACCCATTTTTTCATATTCGTATAGTTAGACGTAGCAAAATTGAATAAACCGTATAAATTTAAGTAAATTTTACTTTTGTTCAAGTCCATTCAAATTTTTAAAATTTGCTTTATATTAATAGTGCATGATAGCACGGAATGATTTTGCTTATGAAGCTTTATTTCTTAAAATTACTTATTTAATAGTGTTTTCAAGCAGTAACAACAGCTGTTATATTATAAAAACTAACTCCAAAGTTTTTGTTAAATGTCAGTCCCTTTCTATTTTGGGAGGAAAAAACTTAACAAACATTCTGTAAATGCACATCTTTTCAGCTCCTTGCTGTAATACAAACAACTTAATTTTACTTATATGTGATCCTTTTAAATAAGTTTTCATTTAAAAGATAAGACAAGAAAATATAAAACATATGCCAAAAAATACCGTTAGACCAATGTAATTATTTCCTTCTAATTAAAAAAAAACTAGAGATAAGGTTATTTCCTTCAAATATTGTAACGTAAATATTTATGTGCTCATAATTAGGTATTTGAAAAATGGTGAAGATTATGAGAAAATTTTAAATAATTTAATCAGATTTCAGCAAATTAAAGTAATATCTTTATATAAATAAAAGAGATACTAACTATATACAATAAAAATTCTAAAGAGTTTCTCTCCGAAATAAAATTGCTCTTTCAATATAACTTCTTAAATTTAGCTCAAAATGGTGAAAAGCTGCTTTTGCAAGACGCCATGGAATCACTTAAAAGTACAGAATATGAATTCCATACAGTCACCCAAGAGCTTTCAAATACATTAAGTTATCTAGTGGAAAAGATTTTTAGTTTACCGAGAGTCCTCCAGGGCTTTCTTTCGTAGCGTAATGTGTGGTCAAGTTGGTAAGTGAGTCTCGTTTCCCTTTAGACCAAAATAAAGGCAGAATGTGAACGGTAATTTTGTCAATATGCAAAGCTGGAAGGCAGAAAGTATCTTTATCAAATATTCAGGAATTTGAGATTAATCTAGTGGAAGAGTTTGTTTTCATTTTGGACTGTGCATTTGCAAGGGCCTACCAGGGGACCATGGAGGGCAATAGAAGTTTCGAAGGGTTCTCCAGCAAACAAACAGATCAACAATCCCGACTCCTTGCACGTAGTCTTAACGAACTTCCATTAGGTCAGGCTCAAGGGATGCATCTCTTTTCCATCGCCTAATGAAGTATTTACCGAAACAAATTCCCAAATCGCCGCAGCAAATCCAGACGGCAGCAACCTCAAACAGCAAGCCACATGGACCCCGACATTTTCACTCCACTCCAGACCGATGCCGCTTTGTCTTACTAATTAACCGAAACTTACTTTCTCGCAAAATAAAAGCCACACTCGCAAATTACTCACGGTAATGAGAAAAATTTGTCAGTTTCTACAATGAGATGGAAGATCTTTGAGAGTTAATGAAGGTTCTCAGGCATTACAGTTCAGAAATTACGATTAAAGGACCTGGAATTAGGCCATATTAGTTCCTCTCAGAAAGAAACGCAGTAATTTGATACCGTGCTCAGAACGCGTAATTCTTACTGCATAACTTCGGATGGAAATTCGGATGCAAATGGATAAACTGCTCAAAGAAATTTGTTTCTTAAGCTTTTCCATAGATAAGATTCGTTCGAATTTATGCGAAAGCGAGAAACATTTATTTAGGCAAATCAATAGTTTCTTACTTAGCTTTTGGAATTGTTTCATTTTCTTATGATTAATTTCTTGACGAAACTATTGGGTTTTTTTTGCTTCAAATTAAATAATTGAAATTTTATTTTCCTGCTAAGTATAGTTTAAATAAAGGAAAAAAAATCATTCACTATTCATTTTTGGAAAAAAAATCATATTTGTCTCAGATTTTTGTATAAGAAAGATCAAAACTTGGGTCAAAAGTATTTTTTAAGTATGAGAATAAAGTTTAGAAACAATTTACCTACTAAATTTTACCTACAGCGAGAACATGTGACAAACTTTTAACAATGTAATAATTTTAGTTCTTAAAGTATGAAAAAGTAGTACTATCTATTTACATGTTCTGCTTTAAATGTATAAAAAATTATTTCTTTATGCGTCTTATATAAAGAATCAAAGGGATCCAGAATGAATTAAGATCAAATTGAAATGATGTTTAAAGAGTGAGAACAGATTAAAAAGACTAAAGGAAATTTATTTATATCTTAAAGCATATTCAATTAAATAATCTCATAGGTTTCACAGTCTGCGCTTTTATTTATCATGACATTGGTGAGAATTTACATACATTTAAGGAAATAACTTAGTACATTTGTCATTGAGTTAATTTAGTTTATTTTCTGTTTGAATTTTTCAATTCAGAAAAATACTCTGAATGTGGTATATGAAGTATTAGATAGACTTGAAATTATTTAATATATATAACACATCTCTTTTATTCATAGAATATTCTAGTAGATAGAAACAGGGAAAAGATTTAAGTTTAAAGCTGTATCTACATGTATCTTTTGTGTGTATTTTCTATTACCTTTGAAAGATTTATTTTAGCTTCCTTTAGCTAAGTATTTGTTTCAAGAGATTCAATTCGACTAACAATATATTTTTCTTTTTTTTTTTTTTTCATCATTTAAACATTTTTTAGGTGTTGGTAAATCTTATGCAAAAATAGAATAACTGAATTTACAAGTTTCAGTTATTGCCAGCTATTTTACAAGCCGTTAACCAAACATTAATAACTTGCTAAAATCCTTCATAATGATTAATTTAAGCTGAATATTTTACATTACTATAACATTTCAATTATGTTATAAAGTTAAAACTTTGAAGCAACTACGCCTGAAATATTTTTTCCCTCCTCGCAAAATTTGAACATTTCTATAATAATTCATTACATCTCCTATTCTCTTAAAAAAAGTAATAATTTTAAAAAGTAGACTTAATCGAAATTAACTTATTGGTAATTCATTTAGTAACGAAGATACAATTTAAATTATTACCTAATCAGCCATCTGAAATTGGAATTCGAAGGAGTGTATTTAAGCATTGCTAATCATTAAGAAAAGAGTAAGATACTCCAAATTTAATTAGCTTCACCTTAAAATTAAATTAAATCTACAGAGATGGTCGACTCTACAACGTTTGACGTCACATCTTTAAAAGGTACAAACCACCTATTACGACAGAACTCGATATTCTCAAGCTCATTTGTATTTCACGAGCATAATTTGCTCTAGAAGTAATTAACAATATCAGAATTCAAACTGCACTACATGGTAGGGACGAGTTATTAATTCACTAAGTATCTTGCTCGTTGTTATGGCGAAGCATTCTGAACATTTTAAGTATTCGATCTATATAATAAACAAATAAGTAAAAATTAACAGGAAACTCGTATGATGTAATTTTTCTTTTATCTTGAAGGTACGGCAGATAGTAATGAGATTTCAATTCAATGCCGAATTCGTTTAATAAAATTACTAGTTTAGGGAAATAGTGTAGATTCTTTCTGAAATCACGTATTTCGAGTAATTTCGTTTTTTCCCCTCGTTATGACATTATCATTTATTAAAATGAATTTGAAAATTAATTTTATTTATAAAGTGGCTTTCTTAAGAAGTAACTTTAATCTAATGTTCTTTAAAAGATTTAGAAGCTGAATATTTTATTGTTTTATCTAATCTTTTGGAAAATAATAGTTAGTAGCGTTTTTTAAATGCATTACACTTGTTAAAAAAGTATTTACTGTATTCATCTAGTGTCTGGTTTCTTTTTTTAAGGATAAGTTTAAAAGGATAAGCTAATACTCGTAAAATTTTAATGTTTAATGATTTAATGTTGGTTATATTAAATTCAAGAAACAACATGATATAATTAAAATGTATTATGCTTACGACGATCTGGGTAATTAAAAAGTTTTTCTAATATCAATAGTTTACTTTTTTTGCCTCTAGACAGAGAAGGAAATGTTTTGTAAGTTACAAAATTTAAAAAAAAATGTTTAATAACATGCTTTTCCTTATGTTAAAACAGTGAATAAAATTTTTATAAAAAATTTATTTCCCCCTTTTTTATTAAAATTACAACGATGTTTCTATATCTTCCTTTCTGAGCTTAAAATGAAATCAGAAGGCATAATGTCAAAGCAAAAAACATCACAAGAAAAAAAATACATACTACTTAAGTTAACTCTTATTTAACTTTTTAATTCCAAGTCTTACCAGAAAAAATTAATTTACAAATTTGATTTTTAATTATTAATCTTTTTAACTTAAATTATTTAGTCAAAATCTGATAATCACTTGCTCTTTTTATAGCATAAAGTATTGTTTCGTATTTCTTTTACGAGATTAAAAACAAAACGTAGTTCCGTAACATTTAAAAGTTAATTTTAAATGATATATATATATATATATATATATATAACATCTTATTCATTGATATTAATTCAAATGAGAATTAGAGAAAATGCTTTCTTTTTAACGCACAAAATAAAATCATATAGTTTCAATTCGTTACCTTATTTTTTATATCACAAGTTCGTATTTTGTTACTTTATATATGTTACAATTGGGATTAAACAGTAAATATTCGTGCTCTAAATTAAGTAACTAATTTCTAATTCTTTTAAATCAGAAACAGATGAAAAATACGATATAAATGTTTACTTTCTTTTTATTTAACCCGAAAGGTTTTATTAAAGAGAAGCATGGTGAAATATATTCTCATGAGAAAGGTAATACTCACGAGAATATTTCTCTACCATTTTTTCTCATCAAAAACACGAAGCGTTTCCACGCGAGAATGTATTTGATATCCAAGGAATAATATATTAATATCATTCTTATTTATTTTTCAGAGTCGTAAATGTACTATTTAACGTGTCTGTTTTCGCATTTCACATATTTATTTAGCTTTGTGTTAGTAAAAATTTTAGAAAGGATTGTAAAGAGGATATTTCGAATAATATAAACAATTACGATACTTACTTGTTCTTTTTCGACAAACCCAACAAAGGCTGTCCTCTCCACCTCTACTGGTTGACCGGTTTTTTTCCGGGTAAAAAGAAAGGGAAAAAAGTTGTTTTTCTGAGGTTGCCGAGGTTTTTTTAAAATTTGGCCGCCAAGACCGACACTGTGAAATAAAATAAATTATGTTACTGGTACATACAATAACAGAAGGTTTTATAAAAAATGAATAATATAAAGGGAATTTAATCCGTACAGCTAAATTATTTTATATCGGTTTTTTGTTTTACTTGTTTCATTATAATTTTTCATCGGAATTAATTGCAAAATTGTTTTTATATCATTATTTTAATAGAGAACATATCTCATATTTATTCGAATCTAAGAGGCATCTTTTTTCAATGTTAATGCCATTGAAAATTGGATGCGGCTTAGAATCGAAGGTCATCTTTGGTTGAGAGAAACTGAACATGATACTGACGGTTAGAGTAATTATATGTTCATGTATATAATTAAAAGTTTTTATTACTGGTAAAATACATTAGTTATTCACTTTTTACTCTTTCTCATTTTGATTTCTTTTTAACTTCGTGAATATCGAATATCTATAAGAAAATCATTTTATATATTTTCTATTTTTTCACGAAAACATGTTAAGAATTTATGGGGACGGCTTAGAATCAAACGCATCTTAGATTCGAATAAATAAGGTGTATAAGTTTGTGAGCACTGGTTTCTTTAAATTTTTATTAAATTGAACTGAAATTAAAATGTTCGAAAACTCTGACATTTAATTCGGTATTTGCAGTCTTAAATGAGGGACTTTTTCAAAGAACATTAAATTATTTTTGACATTTTCAATAAGAATATATACATAAATATTATTGTCTAAATATTTGTGTTACATTCTTAATAGATACGAAAAAGCATTCTATTCTAATAACATCTATTATTTTTGTCGTTATGAAACATTTTCTTTATCAGCAAATAGTTGTTACAACTTTTCACTGTGTTTGGTAATTTCTAGTTTTTACTTAAAAACTGATTTATTTTTACCTCTATTTATAAATAGAAATCGGTGCCAAAATAACTATGCCAAGAAACGTAGACAAATAATGAAAAACAAAAATTGAAATACGATAGTGCTTTTAAAGACCTCCGCTCTCCTTTTTTTTTCAAGTGATTAATTTTATTTTCTTTGCAGACGAAAATAAATTTGTAAGCGTTTTTCTTTTGAATTAATTTCTCAGTGAAATATACTAGGCATAATGTTTTAATTTCTCTCTAATGTTTATTATATCCTCAAATGTTTTCATAATTTTTAAGTGACTTCACATTAAATTGTTGTTTTTCTCCGTCGGCTGGTTTTCAAAATAATAATTACGTAATCACACCCTATACTAGTTAAAAATTAAAGTTTTTTTTAGATGTTGAACATATGATACAAAGCTAAAAATAAGAGTAGAGAACTAAATCCAGCATTTATAAGCATAAGTTGAATCTAAAATTGATTTTCCTGTGCAATCTAAATATATATTCAGTGTCTTTCTAACACTTAGATAAGTTTTAATAACTCAAAGAGTTAATCTAGTTTAAGCGTACAGTATTACATTAAAAACTATAAGGGTAAACTAGAAAAATGACAATTGTACCATTTAAATTGATCTTTAAGTATACCCTTTGTAATTTAAAAAAGTTATTAGAATGGCTAAATGAACTAATTGATTTTAGTTAGATAATTAAATTGGAACGTATTTTTACCTTAAGCTAAAATGTTCTTTACTTCAATTCTACTTGCAAAATTTTATAAACTACCGAGTAATATTTGTTAAATATTTACAAAATTACTATGAATTAGTAAATAATTCTATAATTAATACGTTGGAAAGGAGATTAGAACAACTTTCTTTAATTTGGAACTTTAAATAATGTAAAGAATTCAAAATGTCTGCAATTGCTGAATTCTTCAAAGTAGGAAAACTGAATTTTGTTATGTGAATTTGTATATATGGTTTTAAAGATTTCTGAAAAAACCTTATAAGGCTCCTTTCTATTCTGGTTTGGCGTTAAAGTTCATAAAATTTCATACCGTTTAACTCTGATCAAACGTTTATAACATTAAAAACTATTTAAAATTTACTAACTTGTACGTTTTATGTTTAATTACTGACAGTGTAATAAGAATAGATGCGGGAAAATAATAAAATTTTTTTGGATTCTCATATCATTCACATGTAACTTACAGATTTCTGATAGAACCTGGAAAAGAGCTTGCTGAATAAAATCGAAGTTTTACCTTAACAATAAATTTGTTTTTCAGGTTTTGATATAAAATTTTTGTGTCACTTTCCTTTCATGTTGTTACGTAGGATAACTTTTAGGAGAATTCCGTACTTTTTATAAAGCTTGCGATTAGAGATCTGTCACATGGATTCAGCATTTCTTCACAAACTGCGTTTCCTTTACTTTTAAAGTAATTGCAGTTGAAAAAGTTATATGGAAAAAGTTATATAGACCCAAATTAAAATATTAATATGTATTTAGAATCACACACATAGACATAAATCAATTTCTGAGTACATTTCTCAATAATTTAAACGTACTATTATAGTGATTATAAAAGACTGTGCTGTTAAAACTGATTTCTAATGATGAAGATTGATATCCCACAAGTGTGGTTTACTTTAATATTTTTAAATTTATGGGTAACTCCGAACTATGGGACCATACGTTTATATAAATCCAGCATCAAGTCAACACAATCAATCTCTAGATATATTGGATACTTGCCTCTCTGTTTATAGCTTTTTGAGGCGATAAAAAAAGCATGAGCTTACAGATCAAGTGGCTTTTAAGTTCACCAAGACGAGGGAAAAAGTCGTGTCTACAGGAGGGAAAAAAATAGAAATTCTACTATGTCAAGATACGACTGTAATATAAATCTGAATCTTTGAGATATTCTGAAACACTAGCAAAACCTAATTCCATTCACGGAAAAACTACACGAGTAACATGATACTAATTTCCGGACCTGGAAATCCACAGCTTCTTGTTGGTTAGTTCTCTTGAGATCAAAAGAAAAGAAAACTTTTTTTTTTTTTACTTTAAGTTTCAATAAAGGGTTAAGACCAGAGATTCCTAAATAAATTTAGATTTTATTGAGAACATTCGAAAAACTCTGAGACGCAGCATGGCCTTGGGGAAAGAGAGAGCTGATGTAATGAAATTGCGGGATTCAGCAAAATCTTCATTTTTACCATGCTTTACCCCTCCGTCAAAGCATACTCTGCTTACCCAAAGAGCGCCTTACAGGATTAAGAGAGCCCAAGTGCGGGGACTATTTTAGATTTAGTACTCCCTTGCTCATACTTTTAAATGCCGAACCAGGCTCCGTGCAAGGCGGAAGAAGAGAGTTTTAAAACACACGGGATTCACTTTCCGGAACCAAAAGTTCATTCCACCTCCATTATTCCATCTGACTGCCATTTTCTTGCGGAATCTCGAATAATTAATGCTTGATTTCGGTATCTGAGGTTTCGGATTTTTTCAAACTCAATCTTCCAGAGTTCTTAGCTTGATTCTTTATAAACAACCACGGTTTTGCATGAAAAAGCCCGGCGCTTGTGTGTAACATGGCTCGAGTTGGAGAGGGTAGTTTTTTTCTCTTTCTTTTTCTTTTTTTATATATATCTTTTAGACTTTCCGAGAAGTTAATGAAAGTCAGGTGTTTTTTCCTACTTTTTCGCGTTGTTACACACTCTGTTTACTTGATTGTTTATTTTAAGTTATTACGTTTGACAATTTTGACAAAAACTGGCAAACTTTATTATTATTTTTTTCTTTGAAAAAAGTTTGTTCTTTTTTTCGTATAAAATATCTCCATCTCTTTGAATTTATTCAAACTTTATTTTTTCTGATCAGATGGATGATCAAAAGCAAGAGCAGTTTGTTACGTATATGCTTTTTATCAAAAAGAAAAATTACTTAAAAATATTATTTTCACATGTGTCAGAAAAAAGGTAAAACTTGCGGGTATAATGTTGATTTTTCTTAGAAACAGTACCAACGTTCAGTGCACATGTTCTTTCGCTCAAAATTATTTGTTATAACAAGTGCGAAAAATAACTTATTGTGTAATGAGTAAAAATATAATATTTTCCAATGGATTAATTACCTAATAAAAATAATGGTAATTTAACATGTTTTATGTTAAACATCTATAGAAGAATACAATCAAAGTAACGTTCATTATTAAATGTTTAATTGCTAGAAAAAATGTGATTAAAAGTAGTCTTCTTTGATTTATACAAAGAAAGCACAATTTTATTGTAATTATTATGACTCACAATCTTCGCTGAAAATGAGCTTTTAGAAATAGAGCTGCATCTTCAAACTTAAATGTATCAAAAAACAATATCTCACTTCATAATTACGAAATATTTTTCAAGGTCAGGCAAGTGATACACATAATGTATTAAAAGGATAACAAATATTTTCCGTCATTAAAGTCCAAAATAATGTTCTTGTTAGTGGTGAAAAATGGGTTTAAGTTTAGAATTAAAAAAAATCGAGGGTATAAAATTAACACAATTTTTTCGAAGTAAATGGAATTGGGAATGATTTTAAGTTTTTCTCTTTAATTGTTTTCAAGTATATACCAGTCAGTACCTGAATAGTTTTAAATAATATAAACATAAATAACTTAATGAGTTAGAAAAATAATGTTTCCTTTTATTCCTTAATTTTCTTAATTTTCAAAGTAAGAAATTACTCGCCATATTAACATAATTTTATACATTTTAGTCTGTCTCAAAAGGCTATAGATAGCAAAATTAATTTTCCTTTTTCCTTGAACACTTAATGTGTTTCCAGGTAGAAGTCAAATGATTTTTTTTTTCATTTGCTTTCGCTTAACTTTCAGCGCTTTTTGCATAAGTTTTCGGAATAAAGAAAACAAGTATATTAAATTCGTCACATTTAAAATGTTTGTTCTGATTAACATAGATAAATGTAGTAAAAGTAATATTTATAAAGTATAAATAATTAAACATTGAATCTGTTATATAGAAATCTTTCGGTACATCTCTATTAATCTATTCTGGCAAAGTACATGACATGAAATATATATATTAGAATGCAAGAAAAAATCACAATTTTAGAAAATTTCGTACATTTATAACATACAAAAACGAATAAATAAATAAATAATAATAATAATATTAAAACAAAAAAAAAGATAACACAGTACGGATTTAAGTTAAAGAACTGTCAATTCTATAATCACATTAAATAATGTCACTCATTTGCTCATAATGTCTATAAATACACTAAAAGCCAAATGTCACTTCAAATGTATTCCATTTTAGTTATGTTAATCAACTTTCAAAGAAAACATAGACGTGGACAAGAAAACCCATTACGTTACATACATATTTTTCTTAAAGAAAACTCTCAGAATCTCGCGACTGGGTTATCTTTTTCAAAATATATACTTCTCCCGGACAGAGAAATGCTTATATTGAGCTTATTTAAAGACACATAGGTTACTTAAGCAAATATTTTGTTTTTGAATTCGTTGCTTATTTCCAAGAGGAAAGTAGCATTCTCTAAATTCGGTGAAATGTTTGAAGAGTTACGAAAAAATATCTGTTATCTTAAATTTAGGAAATATTTTAGATTGTATTTAACATTAAAACACTTGTTTAATCTTTCAATGGACAGTAAAAAAAAAAAACACGGAAAGTTAAAACCAGAAAATAAATTGTTCAATAAATCATGTAAATATTTTGATATAAATAAGAATAATAAATTTATTTTTTTCCAATTGTACTAAAGTTTCGAAATGGATTTGTGAATAATATTTCAAACAACTGTTTTGTATCTAAAACTCTCTGAAATGTTGAAAAAATGCTTTAATTTTTTTCAACTGTGAAGTCATCATTTTATTAAAACATAAGTATTCAAAGAACTGTAAGCGGTAACTTCTTAAAGATTTTTATTTGATATTTTATCAAATAAATCTTATTGTGTTAAAAATTTAAGCTGGAGAAACGTTACTTATAATTAAAATGAAAAACATGTGTTTCCTAAGAAATGAACATAAATTTACTTATTTCACAAGCAGACAATTTATTTCTCTTAAAAAACTTTTTGAAATTCACTTTGTATTATATAATATATCATATTATATATAATATTATAGTTACAATTTGTTATAATTTCTGCCCGGGTTTTTACGCTTACTATTTGAAAAAAAAAAAAAATCTTTTTCATAAATTAATTATATTTTCTGAATTTATGGAAGATTGAGAAAATTTAAATTGAATATGGAATTTGAAAAAGTTTGATAAGTTTTCCCCTCTTTCCTCTAAAAAAATTTGCTGTAAAGATAACTCAAACAAATGACAAAGGCACGTTTGAGTCAAACTAAGTCAAACAATTGTCATATTGTAAGAAATTGTAAATGGAAAATATCTCTTTCAATAAATAATTGTTAACTAAGTTCCATTTATTTTTCTTCTCAAAGGAGAAAATTAAGCGAAAATACACCAGGAAATTTGAAAAATCAAAGTTTCTAACTAAGCAACTAGGTGATCGTCATTGTAAGTTCAAGTCTAATATTTAATGAATAAGTTAATTATTTATCTATAATAAAAAGTCCAAAAATGTACTAAAGTTTTGTATAAAAAGTTACGAATAAGATATTTTCAATTCCTGGAACTAAATTGCTTGTAAGTGACAGACCTCTCAACCTGACAACGGAAAAACTAAGTTTTCTTAAACACTGTATTTATTTCTAATTCCAATAACGCGCGAGCATAATAAAATTCTATTTCAAAGTAAAAATCGAGATAACTTGCATGGCATCCCAACAAAAAACATAACATCTCTGCCACCTAGTCTCTTATGTAGTAATGTATTTACTGGAGTTTTAAGTGAGTGACATGTGTGGCCTTGAGAAATGAGTAATGTTTAAGCACTCACCTCCCAGCGGTCTGGTCAATCATTGCCGGCTGCATCCATCCCGTCCGAACACTGCCCAGTTGGGCTGATGTGAGCGGCTCCTCTTTTAGAGTAGCCATGGGCCCCCTGGGTTGGAGCCCACTATCTTGCAACCCGAACATCATCTTAACTCGTTTTCTGAAGCCTCACGGCGATAGATCACGCTAACGCCTGGGACTTTCCAACAACAATGAGTTCTTCAGTGAGTTACGTTCCCCGGACCTCCGCGGAGTCGCTGCCGCGCAAAGTGTACACACACAACTAATACGCCCCTGTTGGACCACGTGTTGGAGACAGTGACGTCACAACTGATCTGCCTCCCCGGTCTCTACCTTAGCAGAGGGCTTACTACTCGAGGCCTGGCTGTCTGGCAATCGTCTTCTTATTTACCACGAGTTTCAGAATCGCCAATGATTCGAGATTTTTATTGATTTTGAAGAGGAATCAGAAGTACTTCAAAAGTTTGACAGCTTCAGACAGTTTCTGATGGGCATGGCGTTTTCACTTCTAGGCTCAAAGTAGCATTTTTTCCCGTGTATAAGAGGTAAGATCGAATCAAGTTAAATTAAATTACTGATTTTCTCTTGAAGTTTTGGTAATATAACTTGATTTTTTTTACATGATTTGTTATTTTCTTTGTCTTTTCACAATATCAAAATTTGCTTTCTTCTGATATGTATCTTGTTCTGCGAATCGGCCTAGAATTTTTTCTAACAGCCGACACTGAGAATTTTAGAAGAACGAGTCACTTATATTTTTTTAGAAGATGCAATCAGTTACGTGAGATAAACTCTCAGAAATTGGTCAATGATAAGCTTCGGCTCAGTATTTCGTTAAAAAAGTGCTAAGAGTATTTTTCTTAAACGCGGCACAAAATGTCTTTTTTTTTAATGGTAACGATTTGAAAAGTTAGGAAGAAATAAAGTTTGTAAAAGTACTACCTCATTACAAGCGCGAATGATGCTTGGGTTTCGGAAAAACGAGTCTCCAAAGCCAAAATGGTCCATAGTCATCTCATAGGCCCCACCGCGACACTAACGTGAGTTATCAAGTCCATCCAGTCAGCAAGAACGTCTCTCTAGAGACAGTTGTCCCGCGATATTTCTCGCTCCGTCCCAACCAAGTTCTGAGAAGAACTTGCGTCACTCGAGACTTGCCAGCCGGCTCCTTTCGATTTTTTTTCGGGACGTTGTTTATTTATTAGATAACATTTGAGTGAAGCGGTCCCACGTTAACGCAAAACGACTCTGCAGTTCTACACAAGAGAGAATGAGCTTGTTGTCGGCTTGGTGGCTGTGTTATGGCCGGATCGCGAGACGGTTCGCCGGTGCCGGACTCACACGACGTCCTGCTTGTAAATGACGATTTGACGGAACTAAACCTCCGGGGGATGTCTTTTGTGCTTGTGCTCACTACTCACTAGTGCGGAGTAACAGGCTCTTTCCCGAAGGAGACCGCCCCCTTGGGAGCGGTTGGCGGGAACGCCAACAGGTGACTGACTAAAGCTCCACCCATTTTGGGTGCCGTGAGCCAATGAAATGACTAGGCGCCGGAATAGCGCCAATGGGGAAAGCCGCGTCTTCCACCACGATGTAGTCCGAGCTTCATGGTATTAGCATTTATTATTCTGATGGTACTGCCGGACCTGAGACGGTTGTTAGCCTTTTCATTCGCCTCCGACGCGCTTTCCGGAATGTTTGACAAGTGACCCATACAAACTCTAATAACATACTCACTCTTTCAGCCGCGAGTTATTAGAAGTCTCGCTCCACTAAGGAGTTGGGCCAGTGATTGGCGCCGCTTGCTCCTTCGTGGTCGCGAAATGCGACGACTTCTCCTTTTATTGCAACAACAGAGCGCTTTAAAAATACATTCATTTCACTCGAGAGCGGGGAATCGGGGTCAACTTTTATCGGAAGGGAGTAGTTGATATAAGGATAGTTCGAAAGAAAAACAGAGGGTTGGGGGAGTTATATCTTAGGAAAATCAACACCACTCAGATATTTATTTTTGTTTTATTTTATATGAATACAGATATTTTTTCTTTACACTGTTGTAAATAACCTTTATGATATTTTATTGCATTGGGATACCATTATAAATTTAGATTTTTTTCAAGTATCGAATTTATTGATTTAACAGCAAAATAACGTGTTTTTTGCCAAAAATGTTTTTTTTTTTTTTTGACATTAGTGAAAAAAAATAGTATCGATAGTTTAAAGTTATTTTTGAACTTTTCTCGTTTACCCCACTATTATTTTGTTCCTCTTTATTCTTTTTTTCTAGGAAAAAATAACATTCCGTCAATCAAATTAATGCAAAATTACTTTCAATTTCTTTAAGTATTTTCCAGTTCGTTGGCATCTTTTGGTCGTAATTCCTGAAATTAAAAAGAAAATGAATGTGTGAGAACCTTTTATAGAAAAATAAAAATACCCTATCGAAATCATACTGTTGTTGTCGGATGCTACTACGACATACTCATCGATTAGCTCCGACTATTTAAAAACCTTGCAAGTTTATTTTATAAAATGGTACAAAACGTTTCAATTACAACTATAATAAAAGTTTTACAAAATATTTCAATTAATTTATGAGTAAAGAATGATACTAACTAATAAAAACTAGAACTTAAGAGTATGGGTTTTAAGAGTTGTTCTTTCTTTCTTTCTCTCTCTCTGAATGTCTTTATACTTATAAAATACCTAGAAATTTTTTTTCTAGCGTTTATATTTGAACAATGTTTTTTGACTATCCATTAATTTCAAATAGGAAATGAATTCTTGCTAAACTGTAAAAATAAAATTTTTAATGGAAAACGGAGAAATTCAGAGCTTTATCAAAATTTCTGTTACTTCTTTTTAGAATAAATATCGTATTAAACTTTTTAATTACATATCATCGTTAAACATAAAAAGTAAGAGAAGAAATTGAGGTTTTCTTTTTTTTCCAAGTAAAAAAAAAAATGTATTAAAATCTATACATAAATGGAAGTGCGAAAAATAAAATTTACAAGCCATAATTATACTATTATACAGAAATAAAATTTTCAACAGAGTTATATATTAATTAAAGTAGAAATTACTGTTTTCTACGCCTGCATTATTTTTCGTTCCTCCGAATTCATCTTTTTTCTTTTTTCCAGGTATTATATTTCATTTTGAAATTCTTTTTTATCTATACAACATTCTGTACAAAAATTACATCTATACTGGAAAAAATGACGGAACCTTTTCATTTTTTGGTCCTTGTATTTAAAGTTTGAATAAAAAGAAAAGAAAACAATTTATATTTGTCAGTTAATGTTTTTGGAAATATGTATTGAAACTCAACTTATTTTTTTCCTAGAAAATTATCTGGCTTTAACAGAAGACAATTTTAGAAAAAATTAACTAAACATCATTAATTATTGAAACGAGAGGAGACTGTTTTTCTGATTAGAAAAAAGTGTAAATAATAAAATTGAAAAGGAAACTTTTCCTGAAGTACGATAATCATACTTTTCTAAAATGATGACAATATCTACTGAATATAGCGCACAACAGGAAAATAGTCAAATTTTAATTTTAATCGGACTTGTTCCCTAGACTTTAATTTTTGAAAAAAAATATTGATAAAATTAAACGAATATAACAAAGAAAAACAGTTTATTTGCATTTTAATTTTAGTTACTTCAAATTCTTTCAGGCAAAAATTATCTATTAAAAATAGGTAAGGATAAATAGTCTGTAAACTTATTTTCTCTCTCTTTAATGTGATTTTCATTTACTTCAAAAAATACAACCTGTATATACAATATACTCGTATATACATATATAATTGTGCGTGTGTGTGATTTCACTGAAATGTTAGAAACTTCATATTTCTATATTTACAACATTATATATAATCATAGATACAAATAGTAATACAAGAAATTTCTTGGTGCATTGCTTATACTTTTTTTATGCTTAATGTATTACAAATATATTTCTTCTGAAATTTCTTAAATGAATTTAAGATAATCATTTATATTTCTATTGAGAACTTTTTGTTCGAGAATATGTTTTGTTCAAATTCTTGTCTCTCTTTTTTTTTTCTTTTCTTTTTTTGTTTATTCAGTTGTAAAAAAAATATTTTTAGAGATAAAATGCTTTATCGTAAATTATTCATTATGAATTAAAGCTTTATTTTCTAGGTATATATAAACTATAAGTCAATCATTATCCAAGAAATATTAAGATGATCTCTTTTCAGTTTTATTCAAAAAAGGGGAAAAAAGCTTGAAATACAATTATTGGTATTAAGTTATAGCGAATTTTTTTAACTGTGCGAAAATTTATTACCTTTTTTCACAAAAAGATATAGTATGCCAGTGTAATATTTGTTTCTGCTAGCATGTTTTACTTTTAATAAAATTTCAATGCATTTTTTTCCTTACAATTTTGTGGATGCAGAAACTGACTGATTATGGTCTCGAACTCATGGTCGGTGTTATGCCTGTAGAATCATGAATTTGAGTTCTGGTGCTACTAGTGGTGCACACAGGAATTTTTCAAGGGGGAGTCAGGGTCAAAAGTCCGCCATTCTCGTATCATGCTCCAATATGCCGCCCAACATATTCTTTCGATTTTCGGGAATAAAAAAAAAAAACAAAAACAAAAAATAAATAAATAAAATATTAATTATTGAATAAATAATTATCATTAATTAATAACAACAAATACTTAATCAAATTTTAAGAACTATATACGTAGAATAGTAATCAATCGAAAAAAATCAAGGGCTTTGGGGGTATGGATCCGGTGACACCTCCCCCCTTGTGGGGCCACTGGGTGCTACTAAAGCCCCACAGTGAAAGGGGGTTGATATACATTAAATTTGCTTAGTCCTAACATTGACATGGTGTGGAAGTTTTTGGAGTGGGGTGCCAGCTTGGGTGTCATCCTCGTCATTTAACCATGGTTGAGAATTAAAACATTCTTGACTAAAAACTCTCGTGTTGCTTCTGAGCGTAACATTAATAAAACAAAATAAACTTATGTTGCTTTATTAAAGAACCTCCCTTATTTAGTGCTTCCAAAAGACAAAATATTGATAATGAAAACAATCAGATGCTGAGGTTAGTAGCCGAGCTGACCCTCTCTTTACGACTTGGAATCACAGCATATTAAAATTTTTATGCAAATTTTTGCATAGAGCAAATAATTTGTTAGTAAATGATAAAGAATGCTTCGTAAGCTGCCAAGAATACTTCTGAATGTAATATCGGTTAGAACATAATTTTACTTTCTCATTAGACTTTAAACTTACTAACGTGATTTCTCTCTCATTAATAAAAATATTTTTGGAACTTCCCCTCTATGTAAAAGTTCCTCGCACATGCTTGCGAAAACAACAGCAAGAATTAACGAATTTGTATGTATAGGGCTAAGGTTCTGAGTAAGTAATTTATAATTCTAATCATTATCGAGTAAAATATATCCCAAGAAAGCAAGCATAATTATTTTCTCAGTAAAACAATACGAAAGTATATATGAAAATAGATATATAGATCTGTATATGTCAAACCATTAATGTCCGTTGATTAGATCAAGTTATTCTTATTCAGATTCTGTCAGTATATGAATAAAAAAAGATTCATCGATACACACACACACACACATTCACACACACATTCATCATTTTTCAAAATTCCATCAAAATCCGTGTCTAAAATGCAAATATTCAGATAACGCTAAAGATCCCTTTTTGTAGTATAATAAAATCCTTTATTATTCTCAATTAAAAAATACAAATGCAGGTTTTTTTAAAAAAATTTATATATACAGCATGTAAAAATGGTTAGCAAGAGTACACGATACTTTTATTACCTTAATTAAGGAGAGTGTTTGAAACTCCCCTTCCTTCTGATTAAAAAAATAAATAAATAAAAAGAGAAAGTTGCACTTCTTCGATGAAGAAAAAAATAATAGTTATTATTATGGGTAAATTTTTCTATAAAAAAAATATGTACATATATACACTAATAGAAACATGACAGAAACGTAATATAGTGTTTTAAAAGAGCAATAGATTTATTAAATTGCTGTAATAATTAAAAATAATATTAAAATGTAAGTAGACAATTTTATACATGCGTAAGAAAATCCCAATTTTTATTTTCTTTGTTTTATGAAATAAGAATTTTTTATTGGAATGCTTTTAGTTAGTAATATTGTAGTTTTAATTAGAGGAGAAAGAGTTGTGAGAGTTATATATTAATGTCGTAAAATAAAGCAAAGGCTATAGAGGCGACGAACCTTAAAATGTTTGAGCCACGGTCAAGTGGTGAGGGTGACACCTGAGCTGACTTTACCCCTTCTACACCACACCAATAGAGGATTTTAAGTCCGACAGATTTAACATTCATCAGCCTCCTCTACACGGCGGGTCTTTAGTGGCACAGGACTCTTACCTGCTACACGCCGTCCACGAATTCGTGACCATAACCCCTAGTTCATCATGGTCACTGAATTACCGTAAAATCCGGCGTATAATGCGCACCTATGCTTTCAAGTTGCAATTTTTAATTTTTAAGTACATTCGCTGTATAACGCGCACTCCTTTTTTTACGAAGAATCCTGAAATGTACGTGCGCATTGCTCTTATATTTTGAAGTCGTTTATTCGAGGTATTAATCCAAGCTTTAGAAAAAAATGGTATACTTTTAGAATTACAACCTTTAAGTTCAAAAGGAATGCCATTTCTTTCAAATAAACAATATTTCGATATATGCAGAAGTAAATTTTTTTCCTATTCTCATTTCCTTTTAATTTAAAAGCTCTCATTTTTATACCGACGTATAACGAACACCCGTAAGCTTCAATCTTATTTTTTTGCGCTAAAGGTGCTCGTTATACACCGTATTTTAAGGTACATGGAATACACACACGCACGCGCGTGCATGTGTGTATATGTAAAGTGCTCCAATATATTTTATGCATATATATATATATATATATATATTTGGCTCCAAAGTATCACTCGACGTACCCTTTGTGGTACGCGTACCCCACTGATTTACAGGTCAATTTTTTTGAGATATCGTAAGGAATATTTTTTTTCTTTGCACCGTAATAAATATATCCTTATTCCGATCTTCAAAGAAAGGGGTGGGGGAATGGTAGAATTAGTGTTCTTGAAATGTAAATTAATAATAAATGCAATTTGTTTAATGAACAAAATATATTTTAATTGAAGGTAACTCAAACAAGGTAATGTTCACACAAAATTCACTGAAAATATAAATTGCATTTTAATTTCAATGTTTCAAAAATGATTAAATCAAAGAAAAACGACTTCCACACAGATTAAATTTAGAGGCAAAATAAGAATAAGCTTACTTTAAAAAAAAATCTATCTTGTAATGAAATAGATATAAAAACAAATTAGAGACTTTCACTGTGTGTGTGTTTCTATTAAGGATTAAATTAGTTTTAAAGCGTATTTGTTAAGGAATAATTGACTAAAGATTAAAATGTAGTACAACAATGAATTAGCTGCTCTGTCGAAGAAACATGAAGTTAACGATTTCAGACATTTTATATAATAAAAGTAATTTATTACATGCTTGAATGAATGTTTAAAAGAAAATACTTTTCAGATGTTCGTAAATATATTTTAGCGCAACTGATAGGAAATAAATGTATATGATCAGTGGCGCACACAAGGGAGGGGGTCCGGGGGGGCCGGACCCCACCCCAAAGCCCTTGATTTTTTTTCGATTGATTATAATGCTAAGTATATAGTACGTAAAATTTAATTAGTATTTGTTATTAATGATTAATTTTATTAATTAATGCTAATTATTTATTCAATAATTAGGCTTTTACTGTGTTTTGTTCCTGAAAATTGACAAAATCAAAGGAGCATGATACAAGAATGGTGAACTCTTAACCCCGGACCCACCCCTTGAAAAATTCCTGTGTGCGCTACTGTATATAATTAATAATTTTTGGTTAATGTTTTTTTCTTTCTTTCTTTCCCATTTCCATTTCCTTTATACTGATGAAATCTCAATTCGCGAGATTCTCTTTCTATATAAACCTCAGACAATATTTACTTAAATCAACTATATGATTTTAGCAAGACTTAGATTAAAATTCTCTAAAATCAAACAGAAAACATAGAGAAATCCAAAAAGTTTCCAATTCTATGAAAATAATATCACATAGTTATAAAGCAAAAAATATTTATAATTTTCATAAACGTATATAGTTACAGTTAATATCCTTACGTGGGATTTGGAGCAACAAAGGCTATTATCCCATAACTATATATATACTTGTGTGGGTGTGTGATTTCATATTGGTCTTAGTCCTTTTGTTATCTAGGAAAGATACGATCACAGCAATTAATAGATGTTTCACCACGAAAAACATTTGCAAAATACAGTAAAACTTTTAAAATTAAAAAGCATGTTGTATATCAATATATTAAGTAACACGTTAATTTATACTAATAAGAGAGAAAGAGAAAAATATTTATATATATATATATATATATATATAGTCTTCACAAACAAACTCCCTGAGAAATGATAGCATGAACTTTACAAAATCACAATTTAAGTGAATTTTACTTGTGGGCTTCTGACGAAAAAACATTATTTCTTAAAATTCTTATATTTAACAATAGATTTCTTTTGCTTTTAGTGACTACGGCTGCCTAGTAGTCAAGGTATCGGGTCATGGCTGGCTTGTCACCAGATCGAGCCCAGTACCACTAAAGACCCACCGTGTAAGGGAGCGATGTACGCTAAATCCGTCGAGAGCTCAAACATCCTCCTGTTGGTGTGGTGTTAAGACAGTTGGATGCCAGCTCAGAGATGTCGTCCTCATTACTTGACTAAAGAAAAACTTGCGAACTCATTCACAAATAGTCCTCTTACATCTTGGGTGAGTGAATAAACATTTTGACGTCTCATTATTCAGCTACACGAGGACTTTTAGAGACGGATTTCATAATTTTCAAATTCCGGTCAAGTGTCCACGATGACAACTGAGCTGGCACCTCTCTCTCCAAACTTCCACATCACATCAACTGGAGGACGTTTGAGCCCCGACAGTTTTAACGTGCATCAACCCCTCTTCATGGTGGGCCTTTAGCGGTACTAGGCTCGAACTCACGCCGGCCACGCGTCCGTGACCTTGACCAAAAGGCTACCCAGGTCACTCTCTTGTAGCTTGTAAAAGCCATGATGATAATAATAATAAACTTGGCACAATTATTATCATTGATTGTGTCTTATCTAAAGCGTTTGAATCACATAACATGCGATGCAAACGCTTTAACATTATGTCTAAATCATAAGCTGTATCTTGCAATAACATCCAGTCTGAGAACTCAGCTTGTTTTTATAAGAAATTATTCAAATTTAAACAATATGATTGGTAATAAATACCCACACACTTTGTCCCTTGTTTAAGTACATTTTTGTTGACACAGAATATCGAGTTCCTTATGTGAACAATAAACTCTTGAAACAGTTTGGCCAGAAAATTAATATTATCTATAATCCAAATATATGTGCAATTCACAAAATTGTACAATTTAAAATTCATTTCAAAATCATTTTAATAAAATGTTAATTTAACGTAAGCTAATCATTACTCAAAATCTATTTTTACTTGTATTATATGTCACTTCTATTTTATGCAACTTTCATTTTATTAAATCCTAAATGTAGTTTGTTTCATTTTGAACAAGTAATGGAAACAATATTTTTTGTTACGATATTATAATAAACTATTTGGTTAGTGATTGAATCACCCAAGACAAATTCAATAAGGTAAATCCTAGATTTTAAAAATTCGTTTTCTTCCACTGCCTAGGGACAAAACTCACTTTTATCTTTGCTTTTTTCCCTATTTATAAAACATACTTTGAGCATTTCTATAAACTTGCTCGGAATGGAACAAATTGTTTTATGGTATAAAAATGACTTTTTTAAAATGTATCCATTTGTCCTTAGATTTGATTCATTTTATATTTGGTATTATTTGCCCAGAAGTATCAATATGTATAAAAAATAAATTCATTCATTTATTCTTGCCTTTTTACATGAAAACTGATTATACGTAAACATTTTTTATGACTGAATATATATGCATGTGTGTGTGTATGCGCGTATGCATATACAGTCGAACCTCTATATAACGAACCTCTATATTGCGAATTTTTCTATAAAGTGAACTTTTTCCTGGAACCTTGAACATTTCACAATTTTCTTCGTAAAATAACCTCTTTATAGTGAAGTGCATTTTCTATATAACGAACTTTTTCTTTTGTGATTCAATTTTTGTTCTCTCTCTTTTTTAAAGTATTTCTGAAAAAATTTCAAGTTATTCTCTCTTTAATACATTTTATGGCGGCCATAAATCTTGAACTGGTTTTATAAGATCCAAACTCACCGAGAGCAATAGAGTTCCGGATGTTTCATCCAAGAAGTTCAACCTTTAACCCCCATTGCCCAGTTCACTAGAAACATCTTCGATATCCTCTTTCACCCTCAGTGGAGTTGTCGCGTGTCCCCTTGTCCTAATTATAAAATAATGCATGTTTAATATTACTTGTATGCTTCAAATTATAAAATGTCCTTATAAAATTCATTAATTTTAGTATAAAATTATTTTCTTAATATTGAAAATACAGTGATTTCTTCAACATTCTTTTTTCTTGTTTTCCTTGCAATTTTTCTTTCTTTCTTTCTTTTTTGATGGGTAAGATATATAAAATAAACATACATTAATTTAAAAAAAGGTGTAAATAATTATTTTTTAATATATAGTGTTTATGAATTAATTTTTTTATGTGGGTTATATAAAGTATATTAAAAGATGAATCTCTATGTAACGAATTTTCTATATAGCGAACTTTTTTCCGAGATTTAGAGACTTCGTTATATAGAGGTCCGACTGTATATATGTAATAATTCACTCTAACATACTTTTAATTAACTCTTTAATGATCTATAAATAATCTTTTTAATTCTTAAGTTTAAAAATAAACATTGTAATCTTAATCGTAATCGGTTAAGCCGATTTCCGTATCCGCGCATTCTAGCCAGTCAGAGCGACTATTACGTAATAGTCACGCGCTTGTGCACTGTTGGTATATAAACACCAAAATCTGATGTAATCGCGCTCTCTTTCTCTGCTGGCCACCATAATGTAGGATTGAAAATACTTGCTGTTTTTTGTCTTTGTGTTGTGTCCTCCAAAATGCCGCTGTCTACTCAATGTGAAAATAGAACGTAATTGTGCTTTAATCTGCTGATGTGGGCTCATAATAAAGGAGGTAAAGCTATTCTGAAGACTTCATTACTAAATCAAAATTGATAATCTTCCACTCCGGCCAACACTACTTCAATCTATTTCATATACATATATATATGTTTGTACGTATCTATCCATCTATGAATATATGTGTGCCTGCGGTAGCCTGTTGCTCATAATCATAAATTTGTGTTCTGCATTGTCTAGTCGCTAGTTCGAGTCCCGACACAACTTAAGATCCCGCCATGTGGAGGGGCTGATGTGCAACATCTACCGTAGCTCTAATTTTTCACGTTGGTAAGGTGAGAAAGTTTTGAGAGTGGGAATGGAATTTCTTCGTAGCTCACTTCTTGTCACTGGACTGTGGTTAAATATAATTAAAAATCTGATATACATCTGATACAAAAAAACTAAAGCAGGCTTAAAATTACTATTAAACCAAGAAATACTTTAAATGAAAAATAAAAATTTTAAGTATGCAAAGAATTTTTATTAAAATTCAGTAGAATAAAAACACATTTTTTAATTTATATTTTTCAGTAACTAGAGTAATTCTTTCTAGAATTCTCAGTCTAGTTTATCTTGCTGAATGCATTAAAATAGTTTGAGTTCCAACTCCTAATTCTACATGTCTCAGAACTTAATTTCGCGATTTCCAACTACGTTTTTTGTATGAATTCGTATTTGGAATATCTGACACTAGATTTCTTTTGAATGAGAATCTTTTATGTATTAGCAGTATTGATAAGAAAAATTCCATTTTTGGCCAATGTTAAGTATATATACGATGATATTTACGCGACTAGAAGATAATATATTAATTTTAGAATTAACTATTGTAATATAGTATATGATTCCTAAGCACTTGACTAATATAAAACAAACATTTTTTCGTAATCTTTCCATCCTATGTAAGAAATCTTTTAAAAAGATTGTTACACTTTAGTATGCCTGTAATTTTATGTAACAAATATAATATACGAGTGAGAGGATATTAACATCGCACTGAAATTTTCGCACAAGGGCTTTTGGTGACGGACCTCGTAATTTTGAATCATGGTCAAGTGATGAGGACGACATCTGAGCTTGTATCACCTCTCCTAACTTCCACCAACGAGAGGACGTTTGAGCCCTCAACAGATTTAACGTGCAACGACCTCATCTACATGTCGCGTCTTCAGCGGCACTGGGCTCGAACTCATGTCACGCCGGTCACAAGTCCATACCTTGACCACTAGACTACTGCGGTCACTATAATATGTGAGATTGATTGATTGAATATTAACGTCACACTGTTCAGCTGCACGAGGGCTTTTGGTGACAGACCACGTAATTTTGAACCATGGTCAAGTGACGTGGACGACACCTAAGCTGGCACCCCCTCTCCTAACTACCACATCATACCAATGAGAGGACGTTTCAGCTCCGACAGATTTAACGTGCATCGCTGCCCTACACGGCGGGTCTTTAGTGGTACTGGGATCGAACTCGTGACAAAGCAAGCCACGATCCGATACCTATACCACTCGACTACCGCGGCCACTTATAATATGTGAGAGGTTGTATGTTATTTATGACAGAAGATCTTTTAAAAAAAAGTATTCTATATATACCTAGAAATGGGATGATTATTTTAAAGGAAATTGCTTTACGCAATTGTTAATGAAATACAGTCGGACCCGCCTTAGCGAATCCCTATTTGACGAATTTCAGGATTTAACGATTTTTTCTCTTTCCCTGATTAAAACGAAGGCTAAAAATCCCTATTTAATGAATAATAAACCTCGGAAAAACGAATGCATTAAAATGACATATCCTTTTTGCCTGGAACAGAAAAACTTTTTTCTGTATCAGAATATCCCGCAAAAAACTCCTGCGGGAAAGGGGACCATTATTAAACTTCACGGATACAGATGAGACATGAATGTAACCTATCCTGTGAGTTTTGAGTTGGACAATACATTCCTTTCATTTCCTTTTGAAAACGATAATGATACATTTGATGACGAGTTGTATCTGTGTAACTGGAGTTGAGGAAATTGTTGATTTGTCGGAGCCAATAAATATCGATTCTAATGCAGAAATTGATAATACAACTCCCATCAAAACTGTTACATTTTCTTATGTTTGACATTGTTTAGAAACTGTGAAAACATACCTCTTTCTCATGTAGCAGGATGTGTAAATGATACAGTATTTTCTTTTCTGCATACAGGTGAAAAAGAACTCTTTCGAGTTAGGAATCAAAAAGATTTTCAAGCATCCATTTTAGTCAGTATTTTAAAACTTCCAATTCCGTAATAATTCACAAATAGTATTTTTAGCTGTAGAATAAAAAATGTATACTTTTTAACTGTGAATATTTTTGCATAGTTGCTTGTAGAATTTCTAAAAAAGTAAGTTAAAAAATTTGCATTTTGCTTGGACCCCGATATGACGAATAAACCCGAATTAACGAATAAAATGTTTAGTCCGAATGAATTCGTTAAATTGGGGTCTGATTGTACTTAGTTCAGGAAATTCCATCAGGGCTGGTTGTGAATATATTACTGAAATTGTGTGTGTGTGCGCTCAGTTACTTATAGATACTTCAAAAATTTCTTATATTGTCGTGGTTGAGGGTTGAGTTTGGTGTTTTATGGCGCAAGAGCCAGTTTTGGCTAAAACTGCGCCAAACATTCATAGGTCTGTGGTCTGGACGGGAAAAGAAGAAATTGGATGACAAGATGGAGGGTCGAAAATAGAGAAGGATCACTGGGGTACCCCGGGGTCATGACACCCGTGTTTACCAAAGATAGTAAGCCCCTTGGGAAAAGGAAAAGATCACTAGGGTACCTCGGGATTGTGACACCCGTACCCACCTAAAGAAGGTGAGCCCCCTAAGGGCTTATATTGTCGTGAGTGAGTGAATATTAATGTCGCACTATTCAGCTACTCGAGGGCTTTTGGTGACGGACTTCGTATTTTTAAACCATGGTCAAGTGACGAGAACGACACCTGAAATAGCACCCACTCTTCTAACTTCCCCACCCCACCAACGGGAGGACGTTTGAGTTTCGACAGATTTAACACGCATCGCCCCCTTACACGGCGGGTCTTCAGTGGTACTAAGCTCGAACTCATGACATGCCGGTCACGAGTCCGTTACCTTGACCACTAGGCTACCGCGGCCACTATATTGTCGTGGCAAAGAAAATACAGCAAGACCCGCTTAACGCGATGTAAACATTCCATCAAAGTTGAGCGTAATATGAAACAGCGTTAATATCTTTTATGCAAATAATGGGGTTAGGGGAAGATGGGTAGAAAATTGGTCAGGTATTTTACCATTAAATGTATTAATTACTTTTTTTATAACAATGAAACAAAAACATGTATGAAAAATATGTTTTTAACAATTGGTAGTATTAAAATTGTAAGTAAAATTAATACTACTAAATTAATAGTTAAATCCAAAAATGTGTGCTTTTTATTCATTAAATATTTCACATTTTTATTTTTCCATCAAATACATATTTAAAATCAATATTCCTTACAAATAGAAAAAAAAACAATATCATTAATAATTATTTGAATTATTAATATTTTATCTGCATGTTTTTCTTGTTGCACATATATTGAAGTAATTATGTAATGGACAGCCTACTTTTTTCATATGCATCACGAAAATTAACTAGGCAAAGCATTTTATCGCAATTAAATTGGATAACCATTTTATATTATTATTAAAACGTATTAAAAATTTCAATTAAAAAGTCAAGAGAGACCCTTCATTCTTCCATGTAAAGCTTTATCATAGCTACATTTAGTTGAAAATATAATTTGTGAAACATTTTAGTAAAGTGTGTAGCGACAATCTGTTAAATAACTTCCTAGATGTTTAATTTTCCTAATTTATTCATTTGTTTATTTTCTATTTCTGGGCTATAGATTTCTTTTCTCTTAAACAACTTTCCATTTCAATTCCAACAAAATAATCTTGCTTTCCCTTACTCCATAGGTATTTCTATCGCTTTTATTTAGCCCTGGTTTGATTGATTGATTTCTGCATTACAGCTCCTTTCATTTGCTAAATGTCTTATTGTTATTTTACGCCATTCATCAGCATTTACGGTTGTGCCATAATATTAAGCGTGGTTAGGATAAATGATATGCATTGGATACTTTAAGGGCTAAAATTTTTATAAGCTTTGTTCTTGAAGTATTGTATATATCAATTAAGGATTCAATGGGGAAATCACCCTCCCTTTTAATTAGGTAATTGATTGGGACTCTTTTAAATTTTTTTCTCCTGATTATTCTAATTCCTTCTTCCGATTAAGAGTACATTTCTATTTCCAATAAAAATCTATTGGAAGATAATAGTTTCTTCTACTTTAGAAAAAATTATTATTTGGAGAATGGTACGAAAAGTATACATTTACATTTATGTGCAATTCATGTGAGTGTACCCATACATCTGCGTATAAGTGTAAAGAAAAAAATTAGATGCATCTTTGTGTGTACAAATATATAGTAATTCATAGATGGTAATTTTGAAATGCAGATCTATTGTCATGATTATATAAATATATTTTAACACACTAGATTACATCACTCTAGAGTTACACAAAGGATATTTTAAGAAAAACCATGTCCATTTGCTGGTAACACCACATTGTGTGTAAATTGTGTTAAAATAATTATGGCGTAATTTTTTTGTTGTTTTGCCAATTTTCCGAGTTTTACCACCACATTAAGAGTAAATTATAAGGTTTGATTATTTAAAAAGAATTCTTGCTCAAATTTTGTTTGTTGTATAGTCTTTTAAAAAAATCGAACTTTGAGCTTGCCATTCACAAGTAATAAGTTGGGTTTCACTAATAAAGCCTTTCGATTCCAAATGTTATGAAATGTAGAGTAACAGAAATTAATACATTTACCCTTTTTATTACAAGTATCAAAATATAGGTAGTTAATACACGCTGCTTGAAAAGTTAGTTTTATATGCTCACGTGCACGTATTCACACAAACACTTATTTATATATATATATATAATTATCCGCCTACTGAAAAATATATATTTTGAATTTGGATTTCAATTTTTAATAATACTGAATATCTCTGTAATAATTAAATTTCAGCTATAAATTCACAATGGCTTTCAAAGACTTTGTAAAATTAGAAGTTTATAAAATATAATTTTTTTTACAAATTAATGCATCGTTTTTATTAAGATAACCTGAGAAAAGAAACACAAGTCTCTTTATGATAGAACTTTTATTTCATTAATTAAAAAAACTGTTTTATGAAACTTTATATACATAAAACTTCGGTTTAAGAAAAAATGGTAAACACATTACATGTTAATGAAACACATTTATGAAATAAATTCTGTTTGTGTTATAACTGTCTATTTTATAAAGTTGTAAATATTAAATTAACTAATTATTCAAGAGTAAAAGTCTAACATTGTGCAGCACTTAATCCTGTTTACTTTTAATAGTAAAAAGTAAACAGGAAAAAAGTATTACTTAATACTTCGTGATTTACTATTACGATAATCTGAAGTATTTCTTTTGCAGTCTGTGGTGTTACTTAATGATAGTAATATTTACTTACACATGTAAAAGATGGATAAGATCACAGAATTTTTTCTGTGCCTTATAAGCAATGAAATAAAACACTTTTCTAGTACTCTAATGCCATGCTTAATCTATTTAACAAATCGAGATACAACAAATAAATAATATCGTCTAGACATATAGAGACAGAAACTATTAGTGCGAATCTTAAGAGAGAGAACTGGATTAATGGATGTAATATTTCAAATAATTATGTACACAATTATGAAGTCTCTAAAAGGACAAAAAGAAAGAAATCTAGGAACAGAATTTATAGTATCTATATTCATTTATCAAAAAATAAATAAATAATTTTTTTAAGCATTTTAAACTTTGAAGGAGTACTGAATTTGAAACAAAGAATACAAGACGCGTATTTGGGAAATGCAAAAAAACAACTAAGTTAATTCCTACTTAAGACAGAGTTAAGACACCCAAATATCTTTTAAGACCCCCTTCTTTTTTCCCAATAGGGCTGCATTTTAGCAACTTAGCCTTTGCAGACACGACAAGTCCTAAATGAGAGAGCCATTGCATGGTGGCACCATCTAGTGGCGGCTTCATTACCAAATTTGGACGCTAAAATTATAGTTCCAGAGTAAAATTCACATATTTATATACCCTTGTGTATTAATATGCAATGATACCAATGATTTTAAACGATAATAAAATAGAATCAGCATCTTAACCTTTAACTCTTTCATCAAAAAATCCTAATTGTGGTCCCAAAAAATGAAATCGAATAAAACCTGGAGAGTAGATAGCTCGAAAGTGAATATGAGAGCCAAACTTTAAAATAACTTAAGAATTCTTAGGATTTTGAAAGTGAAAATCGAGGCTATTGCTTAAGTGTATGGAAAACTAGTAATATATATATATATATATATATATATATATATATATATAATTTGAAAACCACTCACTGTCATCGAACTGAATCCAATTTTTTTCGAAATGTTAATCAGTTTTTTTTAAAGATGATGGAAGAATAACTATCATTGCAGAAAGCTTATAATCTGTAGCTTCAATGTTAACAAATGTAATGTATTAAAGCTAATGTATTGTCATTATATTATATGTTAATCTCGCACATAATCTCTAAAATTCAGTTAAATCTCATGTTTTTTAAAGCTTTCCTTTTGGGTTTTAGTTAGTCTCGAAGCATTTTTGACACAATTGTCCCAATATATAAGATTATGAATAATTATATTCATCTCGAAATGTTAATACCATGGTGAGAACACATAAATGTGTTCTTGAGTAAAATTAAACTTAAAATGTTTTTTTTTCTTCAGGAAAGAGCTTAGAGTTGTTTCCTGAAATTACCTAAGCTATAGCAGTCACCAGCCTGTTGGGCAGTTTTATCTAAATATAAAAAAAGAAACACACAACTATGCATATTACATAAAAAGAGATTAAAGTTTAAAATTAACATTAGTTCGAAGCTTTAGAATAATAATATTAATAATAATTCACAGAAGAAATTTTAAAATAAAAGTATCTTAACATATTTACTAAACAGTGCACACACAATTTACATTAAAACTTATATACAGAAGAAGGAATGAACCAAAATTCAACACAATGATCAATTCAAAAATCAAATAAATTCAGATTTTATTTTTTATTAACGTCGCATTGTACAGCAATGATAGAGCTATTGGTGATGAACCTCATAATTTTAAACTCCAGTCAGTTGACGAGGAGGACACCTGAGCTTGCCCCACACTCTCCAAAAAAGTAATGATCAAAAAGGATTATAAGCATGCACATAAATTCATACATATATGTGCATATGCACATTTATATATACTTGATCTAATGTTACTGTCGACATGGTGGCATAAGCACAACACTTATATATAAAATCAAACTGAAACGAAATACAAAAATATGTATATACGGAATAATCATAAATATACTGAAATGTAATAAGTGGAATAAAGGACAGGGAGCTCTCCAATATAAATGAGTTACGTGAAAAAAAAATGAGCTATTGAATTGTATCTGCAGTTTTGGCAGCTATTTGAAAGAAAGAATTTAATGTAGAAGGAGTTAAGCGATTTAAAAGAATTTAGCCATATGAATTTGGAAGTTTCAGAAGATTTTTTTGCAACCGAAATCATTTTATTGGTACACCCAATTTTTAGCATCTTCAGCAGATCCACAAGGATAGTTGAGATTAGTTTTAATTTTGAATCTCTGTAAATATAAAAAAATGGGTCATAGTTAACTAAAAATTGAGTAAAGATTTTCAGACAGATAGATGTTAATTTTAATATTAGGAGTAGGCATGTATTTTTTGACCCATAAACCGGAATTAGAGTTTGCCCAACAATTCTTTCAGCCAGCAATTTTTCTTTTAAGGTACTATGAACAGGTTAGGAGTACTTTAAAAAAAATAGTATACTCAAACATCATAAGTGTTTTTAAAGAAACAATACCAAGTTATACTTATTTTAACTAACATTAGTTTTTTATATATTAAAAAAAAATTATCCAAATTTAAAAAAAATCACAATTACAAGTGAAATTTTAGCAATATTTTTTTGAAAAACTTCAAAACAATTAAAGAAAAAAGTAATAAACACATCAGTAGAAGTACTACTCAAAAAAAAAATAAATAAATAAATAAATAAAAAGATGCATTTAAATCTAAGGAATGCACTAAAATTTTAATGTTTTATTGAAATTTAAAAATGTTAGAGCTGATTGAGTAATTATTCCAAGAAAGGTGACATCCTTTATGAGACCATTATTTGAATAACATGCCATGACTCAAAAAATATTCATGCAATAAAAAAACATTTTAGCACATTCCTTAGAAAATAATATTTATATCAGACTCAAAAAGTTTCATAAAAGTAGATTTGTAATATTTTGAACTATCAGACTCGCCCACACACAATGAAAGATTTTGTACAATTTAAAAATGTCCATTTCTGGTAGATTAGAGATCCACTTCCGGTTTTTCTAATTTTATAAAATTGATTGTAATTTGGCCTCTAAGCAGCGTAGAAATGAAACGAAGTATGTTTTGTAAAGTCAAAAAAGATAGCTATATGCAATAAAATACAAAACAAAAAATACATGGTTTGACCGAATTTGGACATTTCAACTTTTGTTCGGATACTTTAAAGTATTTTTAACGAAAGAGAGAGCGCTTTTAGGTGCATTCACTTGTTTAACATAGGAAATAGCCGTTGTAGCAAATTGATCTGCTATTTCTTTGTTAATTATTTTACTGCAAGTATCTTAAGGTGTTGTGATAAGTTTTATTTCATAAACCACGGGATATCCTTCATAGAGAATATAATCGATTATGGGTGAAGAGAGTATGTAATTATATATATATATTTTCAGAGCTTATCAAATTATAAATGTTATTGTTCTAACAATCAATGAGAATTGCTGAATTCTTGATTAACATATTACGACATTTTATTACAAAAAATTAACCAGAAAATCTGTACCACGAAGAAAATCTCTGGGTTCTGGCATTGACTGCAGGACGAGACTTTTAATGCATAATAAGTTTGATAAGTAATTTGTTTAGCAAAAGGATCTCTGTATTCTTATTAAATGAACTGAAATACAAAAATTTTGACGATTCTTTCTTCCTCAGAACACGTTTTAGAAAAAAAAAACACTGAAGATAGGGTTCTTTTTAAATATTACAAGGATTTTGTGTTAGAGAGAGACGTTATATTAGTTTTCGATTCTTCATTAGTTAAAAAGTGTTATCACTTAACTTATAAAAAATCAATATTTTTCTCACCGAAACGATATTTAATCAAAATAATGCTCCAGACATAAGCATTTGATTAAATTTAAATAAAAATTCGTTACTAATGTGTCAAGATCATTAATATTTTGCAAATTATTCCATGACTTTCAATTCATTAAATTTGGTATTTATTCATGCTTTCTTTATAATAATTAAGATTTTTTTGTTGGTTATTAAAATTCGTTTTAAAAATAAATTAATCTTTTCACCTACTGGCTCTCATGATATTCATTACATTTAATTTTAGGTTATAAGCTATGTGTGTGCCGTAATAATTTTAAAACATGTGTAATTTAGAACACTTTATTTTCATACAACAGTTCTCTAAAAACAAGGTAAATACATAATGAAAGCGAAATTAAGGTTTATTAAGTTAATTGTTTGTATTAGAATCTCTCTCGTTCTCTCTCTGTATTGGCTAAATGAATAATATTTCACAAATTGATAAAAATTTTGAATTATTGTAAATAATGATGCCTATTTTACACTTTTTGAGGATGAGTCCGATAGATGTAAATTGTTTCCGTTTTAGAAATATTCTCTCAAACGTGATACAGTTGTATCGTGAAAATTATAGTGCTTAAAAATAAATTTTAGAGATAATTGCATTAAAGATAAAATACTATGTCTAGACGATAATCCTAACTAAAATACTCGCAAACATTATCACATGCTATTTATTTATCTTAGAGAGAATATGTGTACAGAGCAATTTCTTTAACTCTTTACACATTTTACTTATGTACCGACCTTGGAATTTTTCTTCATCTTATATATAGTTCAAATAATCACAGACACCACAGTTATCTACTGTTTTTCTTGGTTGAATATTATCTACAACAAACATACAAGTAATATAAAAAAAAAATTAAAGTCAATTCCTATTTAGGTCAACAATTTTTTTTTTTTAGCTAATTAAATTTAATTAATGTATTAATATTTTAAAAAACTATATCAACATCAAGTGTCATCCACTACAAGTTAAAAAAATATATTTGAATCTAAGAAAAAATTCGTTAGAAAAACTTGCTGGCGCTATTTGTTGGAGCTAGTTTTTTGTCAGAAATAACGCAGAGTAAATTTAAAATTTAAAGAAAATTAATGAATTAATTAATATTTGAAAAAAACCGTATTATATAACATCAAGTGTCATCCCCTGCAAGCTTAAAAAAACGTATTTGAACTTTTGTGGATGAATAAGAAGTATTTTATTACCGATTGGAAATTTGAACAAGGTATATATATATATATATATATATATATATATATATAATATATATAAATAGGGAGAGGGAACTAACAGTAGGGTTTGAAAAAAAATGATTTATTCATAGCACTTTATAATAAACAAGTAATATAAAAAAAGAAAAAATTTAAGTCAATTCCTACTTAGATCAGCAAAGAAAAATTTTATTTTAGCTACTTTTTATTAAATAGTTACAATTAATATAAATATGTATATACATATGACAGAATCACAACATTAAGTGGTAATTGATTTTTATTAATTATCATTAAAGTGTCGTATTGTCATCCAAAACAATCGTGTGTATAAAATTTCAGTTCAACTGAATGCTTTAAAACGTGAGAAAAAAATCTTTTAAAGTTTTGACCCAAGTCGCTAAAAATGAAACCAACGTGGCTATATCAGTAATTCTTTAAATAATTAGTTTAAGTCAATTAGTTTTAATTAATTATACTTAAGTTTTCGTATTTTTACCCAAAACAATAGTGTATAGAAAATTTCAGCTCAATTGAGTGCTTTAAAATGTATTTTATTAACGATTGAAAATTCCACCAAGATAAATAAATATATAGAGAGTGTGAGCTAATAGTAGGAATTGAAAAATAGCTAAAAGACAAGTGCTTACAATTTTATCTACGATATTCATCAGCACTGAACGTATCATACAATGCATGCTATTTAAAATGCTTACTAAATGTTCATTTATTCTAATCTCCGGTATTTCATAGCTGAATTTGTCCATTCGCCGTCGTTAAGAAGTGGTTATGGTCACGAACTCGTGGTTGGAGTGTCACGAGTTCGAGTCTCAATGCTACTGAAGACCAGCCGTGTAGAGGAGCTGGTGCACGTTAAATCTGCAGAGCTAACAGTCCTCCCGTTGGCGTGGTGTGGTAGTTCGGAGAGGGAGACAGCTCAGGTGTCGGCCTCGTCACTTGACCGAAGCTAAGAATTACGAGTTTCTTCGCCACAAATAAACCTCCTTCCGGTGCTGAATCATTTTTCAATTCCTAATATTAGTTCACACTCTCCATATATATATATATATATATATATATATATATATATATATCTTGTTCAAATTTTCAATCGTTAATAAAATGCTTTTTATTCATCCAATTAAGTTCAAATACATTTTTTTAAACTTGTAGTGGATGACACTTGATGTTAATGCAGTTTTTTCAAATATTAATTCATTAAATTAATGAATAAATTGTAACAAACAAAAATAAGAGTCCAACACCATATATAAAAAGAAAAATAGCTCGTTGTATGCCTGTAGTGCAGTGGATCACGCGTTGGACTCTCAATCCACGAAAATCGTAGGTTCGAATCCCTTCTGGTATGGCCTAGTTTTTGTGAATGTAATTTTTTATATTATCCTATTTTATTGTAATAATTAAATTTAATTAATGTGAATAAATAGTAGCAAAAAAAAAAAAAGTCCAACATCATATATAGAAAGGAAAAAAAATTGGGAAAATCCTTTTCTATTTTGCCACTTAATATTGTGATTAAGTCATATATATATACATGCTTATGTTAATTGTATTTATTTAATAAAAAGTAGTAAAAATGAAATTCGTCTTCGTTGACCTAAGTAGGAATTGGCTTTAATTTTTTTATTTTTTTTATTTATTTATTTAGTTATTTTTTTATATATATATTTCTTGTTTCTTTAAACTGAAAGACAAATTAAGAGGAAAAGGTATCAACATCAAATGATGGCGTCAACTGATAACATGAATCGAAAGAAACACTTTTATTATTAGCTTTATGTTTCCTTGTGTTTTTTTTCTCTTTGGGTCTGTACGGTGCAATTGTATTGGATAATTTTACTATTTTTGATGTATGTGTTAGAATGCTAGAGAATAATGTACATTCTTCCTTTTCCTATACCCTTTATGTTTTCTTTATTATTATTAATATGTTTGCTTTGCATATTTGTATTACTTATACGTTACGCTGTGCAGTTACCTTTAAATTTGTTTTACTGCCTTCTGCTGTTTAAAGTGTAAACTTAGATGTTTTTTTCAATAAAGAAGGAAACTGGGGACGGTTGTTTCCCGTGGGATTCATTTGTAGCTCTAAAGCATGTTTGGGTGAGCTAGGCTCCTTTGGCCATTCTGCCTCAATAGCCTTCAGGTTGCTTTATAGTGCGACGCTAATATAAATTTCACGTGTAATAATCAATTAATAGATTCCAACATAGAATCTTCATTCTTTAGCTTTATTCTAAATAACCTTCTCTCCATTGCAAAATAAATAAAGAAGGAACTAGTTAAAGCGTCTTGGAGCTTTCGCCGGAAATCAGTTAAGTGCTAATACATTATGAAGAGTTAAAGCGCAAATGATTTTGTTTTCTCGCTTGTGTTATTCTTAATTCAAACAACTAATTAATATAGTAATGAGTAAATATCATATAACCCTTTAAAAGCCAGCCCGCATGATTGTGAGGATTCGTGCCGCTTAGACATTCTCTTATCCCCTTAAAACCCGAGATATTTTTTTCCTTAAATATTGCATTTTTCTGGTTATTGACACTACACTGAAACCAATGACACCGGGGAAAAATCTTTTGCTACCCCCTGTGACGTGGAGGACCCCCAACCCAAACAAGGGTTTGGGTATTTAAGGGATATAAGAAGTGGTAGGATTTAAATGTACTTTTAATCCAGTACTTTTCAAACTTTCAATTACTTGCGACCCAATATTCAATCATAATTTTCATCGCTCCCCACTCCATGCAATAACAATGTATTTAATTTGATAATACGATATTTTAACGGGAAAGCTACAATACGACTTTAACTTCTTAAGTGCCACTAGCGTGTATAAATGTCTCGCTCAGCCAGTGCGTAAATTGCCGCAGACATATAAATACGTCTTTCCGAAATACGATCTTTTCTGCTCACTTCTATCTATAAAATTATTCCGAAGGCGTTGGAATTCAATTAAATGACCTTGACAGTGTTTGCGAACGATTTACTTATTTTTGTTTATTTATTCCCCCAATACACCACATACGCGTTCAAGACGGTGGCATTAGAGAGCGAATCGCATAACTTTAAATCGGCAGCTAAGGAATTAATTTTAAAACGTACAAATTACACAGATAAGTGTTAATTTTTGCATATAGTTTTACATATGACAAGCACGTGGGGGCATTGGGAATTATTAAACTTGTTCTTAACTTAATATTGTTAAATTAATTATAAAACTCATTGTGCAGTACTGATACATTTATAAGTGTATAGTATAAGAGAAAATGTTGTTTTTCAAACTTTTTATTACGTCAGAATGTATTTTGTTTGCTTACTTTCAATAAATTAAAATTTTTTTTAAAAAATAATCTTCTGTTTTCGACTTTTAAATATGCTCGCATCCCATTCCCAGAGTTATCACGCCCTCCGGGAGCGCACCCCACAGTTTGAGAAGCTCTTTAATCTTATCAATGTTTATATATACTTCTATTTTTTTTTTATAGAAAATCGATCTCTTCGCTTGATTTTTGCTTCTTTTTACATCATAGTCTCTTTGTAATCTAAGATTTTAAGTCACCAATTGAGATTGGTAGGAAAAAAGTATCTGGTATCTTATTACAGAATACGTTCTCTTGTTGAATTTTATATATATATATATATATATATATATATATATATATATATATATATGCATCTTATGAAATGTCCCATGTAAAGCTTGTCTTTTTAATAAAGTGTTTCACTCAAGGAAAATCAATTGAGGTATTTTCGGAAAAAAATGTTACAAAATGTACATATTTTGATTTAAATGAGAACGTTGTGCAGTTTAAAAATAATAGAGTAAAATAAAAAAAAAAAATCCACATAAAACTCATATTACTTTAGTTTGACTTTAAAAGCAGTAAATAGAGCCAAACTATGAGACTTGAATCTTCACTGAACAGAAAACAAAATAGTAATTCCATTTTGTACAACATAAAAAAAAAAATTAAAAAAAAATGTTCACATATGCTATTAATTTCAATGAAAAATGTTGATCGTTTAATGTTACTGCTACTACAATGTATTTTTATTGGTACAAATAGAAATAACTTAATACGTTTAGCTGCCTTCAGAGATTCACCCAAAATATTTCATTAATAAAATTTAAAATACTTATTTTTATTTCCAGTTCTGTACTTTAATAAAGAGGATAAATGAGATAAACTGTGAATAAAAACATTTTTTCTGTAAAAAATTATTAGTTATGTTAAATGACCTTTAATTCACACTAAATACAAAGTAAAGTGTTAAATAAATACATTCACATAAATTGAATCTCAATGAATAATATTTATATGTAACATCAAAAATTCAAAAATTTTCTCAAACGAATTTTTTTTTTATCTGTGATGAAATTTAAGGAACATATGCATAGAAGAGCAAGTTCTTAAAGCAAGAAATAAATTTTTCACTGGTTGCTTATCTTTCTGAACTCCGAAAGCCATCGAGATTTTTTTCAGCCAAGATAAATAATTTCAATTCTTCCGTTTCTTTAAGCACTGTGGTGAAATCCTCATCGTCTCATAAATTCTTACCGGTAACTATTTAAGCAAGCAAAAAGGAAAAAAAGGCAATAAAGCAGATTGAATTCAGTTCTTTTTCTGAAATTGCAATTTCCTACAACTGTATTCCCCATAGTAGGTGGCAAAAATATTAAAGTACAAATATAAAAGAAAAAACTGGAGAAAAGAGAAACCCTTTCCCAGAGAAAACAAAAACAATCTTTCCAGTTTTATCATATGATATTGCCGGCCGTTTTATAGGATAACTTTATGACCCCACACTCGACGTTTTGCATCTTCGAATACCAACCCCCGCCCCCTTACGTTCCAATCTCCCGAAGTTCCAAGTCGAAAACGCGTCCCTCTCTCTTTTCCTCGCTCGAATTATATGGGAAGCCATCTCTATCGGGTATCTCGTTCTTCTTCCTAGGCAACAAAAAGTGTCGGGGGCCTGTGCGTGAATCGTAAGATACCCTTTACACTGGTGAAGCTCATAAATTCACAGCTTGTCCTGAACAGGGACGCATTTACGGTTGGCTTGCGAGTCTCTGAGATGCCATAAAGCTGCGAGAAATTGAAGACTGCCAGAATTACAAGTGTGATGCATAGCGAGGGGTGATGGGGCCCGTAATGTATGCAGGAGGTCCCGCGACGCAGTCTTGATGAATACGGGAAAGACCTAAGCTGAAGGAGGACACAGGTTCGCGCTTTACACTGGGACATTTCCAGGAGCCTGTAAGACACCCTAGAGGACACAGGCCTCTTTGGCGATGGACCATAAAGCGTGCCTCTGCTTTTTGCATTGCTAATAGAAGCAGAAGGAACACAGCAAGATTTCAGTCTGACCTCTGGCACTTATTCCTGGTTTGGCATGTCTCCTCTGGCTGCTTAACCACTCATACCGAGTCTCAGCTTTTCCCGATTACCTTTCCCAACTTTCCCAACGAGACTCTCTTGTTCTTTTTTTCCATCGAGCCAAATAAATTATTTGGCGCGTGAAGGGGGAATGACAAGATAAATGGCTTTGATCTCTATACCCGGTTTTATTTCTCCCAGCAAACTTTACGTTTGATTTCTACTTAAAGAGCGAAAGACGCCTGCCCTTAAATTGTGAAAAATATGCAGATAAATGAAAGACAAGTTTAAAACTTTCAGCTTCCTTCTAATATAACAATGAAGGATTGAGTTTTGATGCACATTCTAAATCTTTTGTCATTCTCGAGGAATAATCTTGCAAATCAGAGAGAAATATAAATAAACTGCTCTCATGTAGACTTTCACTTTGTCCGAAGCAATTTAGTCGGGGTTGAGGATGGGTGAGAAGTTGATTTTCATGTTCACATGTCGGTTGCAGAAGATGAATTTTTCTTTTAAGACGAAATTGCAGCTTGTTCATTTTAGGGGAAGTTCTTTTACGACTTATCGACACTTTAAAACGAGGTGAACTAGGAGGGTGTTTTAAAAAGGAAACACATCTAATCAATATTTTTAAATATATTTCATAACAGGATCTAAAAAAGTAGGAATTTGATATAGTAAGAAATGGTCGTTTTAAAAGAAACAACGTGTTTCCAAATTTTTTTGTAGAAAAGGGAAAAATCAGTTGAATGTTTTGTGTATAAAGAGTTTATGTTACTTTTTTACCATCAAAGAAAAGTGAGATATTCCAATCTTTTTCTGTGTTTACGTATTTTCAATTTACAGTAGTATCTTTCAGAGATTAAGAATTTTCTTTGATTTGTTCACGGAAAAGAAAAGAACTGCAGAGTTTATTATTTCCAAAATGAATTAAAATTATTCATTATTAATTACGATATAAAAGGTTTCAGGTAATTTAAACTTCGAACAACTAAACTTAAACAACATTATTTATTATTCAATATAATTAAGTAGATTTTAATATTTCTTTCTGTTTTTTATTATTACCCCATTGGTTGCAGTAGCCAAGTGGTCATGATTGTGATGTCGAGACTGGTGTTGTTTCTAACAAGTCATGGGTTTGACACTTGGTGCCACCGAAGACTCGCCATGTAGAGAAGTGACTTGGTATGGAAGTTAGATTAACGGGATACTAACTTAGGGTCATCCTCTTTACTTGATTGGTGTTCAAAATTACCAGTTCGTCGCCAATTGTCCTCGAGTTGCTTCGAATTGTAATGTTGATAAATATTCAAATATTAATGTTCTATTTTATCAGATATGCAAATATTAATCAAAAACCTTTGTTAATGTATCCTAGCATTAAGTTTTCTTCAGTCACGTTTCTCTCAAAATTTATATTGTAGAAATAAAAATTCACGTAACACAATTCATCTTTTATGATAAAGTTTTTTATAAAATTGGTTATGTTTTAATCTGATCTCTGGATAGTTTTTTATTTCTGTAGCAAATACTACATATAAAATTTTGATATTTATTCTATAGTGCATCAAAAGTCTTTTTACATAAAAAATAAAAATCTTAATTTTTTTTAAAATTCAATTATAAGTGTGTGTGTGTGTGAACTACTTACTCTTTTTGTGCTACGAGAAAAAAGTACAATTCTAATATTCTTATTTACCGAATAAATAAGTTCTATTTTTTCAGCTCTTTTTACTACATTATTTTAATTACCTGTAAATACTTTTGTTATTTACTACCCAATAGCCTACAATTCAATTAGAGTTTCAGTATTTTTCTGAAATTATTCCGACTACATTCTATATTAACTGATAAATCTAACCCTTACCGGAAAAGTTCGCGAAACCGGAAACAAATTCCAAAGGGAAACAAATGATTCTCTTCAGAAGCTTTCGAATAGAACATTCAATTCACCCCCGAAGAAAGCGCCTAATTTTCGAAGAATACGGTTCCATAAAGCATTCTTTTCTTCTGGAAAAACTCCCTATCCACGTAATATTTGTTTCAGCCCTTTGATTCAGTTTCCTGACTGGATGTTCTTGCAGTGGTCCCTGGGGCCTAGCTAAAGCCCTTGGTTGCCCCATGAACCATTTGCGCCCTGCGGCCAAGCTGCTCATTTCCCGTCATGTTATAGTTATCTCCTTGCTGCCGAATGGCACCCATGGCGTACATCAAGGCCCGATGCTCATAGTAGACTGTTAATTATAGCCCAGGTCATCGGCATAGGTCAGTAGGAAGATTCAAAGAGCACGAGTCCAGCTGTGTCCGCCATTTTGGCCTACCTGAGGGTAATTGTAGTCATATTAATAAAGATATTACAAACAAAACATAAATAAAATGGTTTTTAAATCATAATATTAAGTATCAAAAATATCTAGCGTAACAATTTAATTGTTGAAAATAAATCTATATAAATGTTTATATTTGTTTAATTTTTTGTTAGGTTTTTTATTTTATATATGCCTATACAACACTCCTGTTATGTTTAATTATTATTTTCATGTACTTTTTGAAATAAAATTGCAATTTATAAAAATAACGGTTGTTTTAAGAAACTTAAAAGTAGCATTCCTATATTTGACGCCTGTCCTCAAGACTACTATCAAACTTATTAAATGCGATAGCATATTTTATTTACTGTCCTGTGTTTTGTTGTCTGTGAGGTAAACTAAACAAAAGCTAGGTAGCTTAATAAGTAAACTAACTAGCTAACTAGATTAATAAGTAAAGTGGTTGTGTTTTCATTATACTTTACACTAAATTTATAGAACATAACTTTATTTTTTATATAAATATAAAAAGTCTCTAGTTATAGTGTAATATCCTATAAATATTTGTCGTATGTTTGTATAGAATAATCACATCAATTATTTTTCATTTGATGGTATATTAAATTATTATATCTATATTCACATTCTTTCCCACTGAAGAAGTTTGAATAAGAAAGTTATGATATTTTTTTAAGTGTAAAAATATTTTTGAATTAATTCACTTTAAAATTAATATACTTAATGTGTATTTATTATCCTTCCGTATTCTTCAAACTCCACCTTAAATAAAGATATGTTTTTAGCGGTATTTTTTCTTTGTATTGTTGCATTCAAAAGTAATTTTATATATATATATATAAAACAGTCTATAATTTCAAAACTAAGAATTTAGTTCAATCTATAGCTACAGAATACCAGAATTTGTTCATAGTTTTAAAAATAAAGCTACTATGCTTCTAGGCTAGAAATCATAAATTTAGAGTTTCATTAGTTCCTCAAAATTCATTTTTGGGACTCATTAATTTTTGTGAAAAAATTTTCCACACACATAATGGTAATGATTTAATTCTTAATTTTGTGGAAGATAAACATGATTTTCTCCAATTTTTTTTGTTTCCTCAGATTATTGATTTTCTTTATAATTTGAACATTGGCCTTTGTTCTTTAATTATGTTGAGAAAAAGAAAACCTTTCAAAGGGCTTTTTTATGTTTTGGTTTGAAAATATGCAAAATTTTTACCATTTAGGAATATGAATATTTTAAGCGATACATATATACTCATGAGCTAAATATATATATAACAAATATTTCAATTATATTTCACAAAATGTATTTTTTCTTTGCTATTCCCCCAAAGAACTGCAACAAAATTTGAGAAAAGAAAATGTTTTCCAAATGAAGCTTCTCAAATGAAAATTTCAAAAAATTATAGAAGGGAAATTTTAACTGAACTTCGAGAAAAGTGCAGTTTACAAAGCCGCAATTACTATGCGTCAGATAAATATGCACTTTTTACGCATTTTTACAAAATAATTTAAAGATTCCTGTGGTTTTTCATAAGGTGATTTTTCAGTGTCATTTGTAAGGATTTGCATGTTTTGAAATAAAACTTAACGAAAACAGAAATGTTAATAGGAAAAAAAATTTCCTAATTAGTATTGTGGATAATTTTAGGATTACGCGAAAGGAGAATTAATGCACTTTTCAGACTGCATGTAACAGTAACATTACAACTTAAAAAATTTATAAGATATCCATCAATATTAAAGCAATTAGCGCAATATTTCTTATTAAAATATTCCTTTTATTCTTTTTAGTGTTTAGACTGCGTAAACTGCAGTTATATTTATTGCCACATCAAATAAAAACATTTACTTCATTCTTAGATTAAACTGGCAACTTTTGATGAAAATTGGCATATGTTTAACATTGAAAATAACACACACACACACAAAAAAAAACTCAGCATTGAGCTGTAAGTCATACCTCCTTTTTCTTACTTTCCTTCCTATGATATGGTCTCCTTAAATTTATTATAGCTCCTACTGTGAGTTAAAAAATATCTTAAGGGAGAACTCTAGATTCAGTCATTTTTTTCTTTTACTTTTACGAGCTATTTTGAACTTTTTAGGCCTTACTAGAACAGAAACAGAAAGATATATATTTTGACAATAACTTGTTTTATTAAATTCACTATTTTATGTATTAAAAGGAAAAGACTAACTTTGAAGAATAAAAATGTTTGTATAAGTAAATAATTCAAAAATAGAGATTTTCAAATATTTCTAATTATCTTGCTAAACTATGAGTAAATTTAGAAAAAAAGAATAATACAGTACTTTTTAATATTCCCGTACTACTTGTAGAAACTTTTATTTTTAAGAAAAATTTTAAATGTGTAAGAAATTTCAGAAATTGTTATGCTTTTTATCTTTACATATAAATTAAAAACAGATATTTCATCTCAATTTTATTTTTATGATTAACATTGTTGCAATTATAAGTAGAACACTTTCAATGCGCTGCTTCGTCATTTATAAATTAAATGTATTATTTTTACTTGGATTAAATTTCTTATTTCCAAAACATACAACCAATTTATTTAAGATCTGAATATGAAAATTTGGCTTCTGTGATTATTGGTAATTTTTAAAAATATTTCTAATTTTTGCTAACTCATTAATTACCCAATTCCAATAAATTTACAACTTACGATACTCACAGTTTTTTTTAAAAAAATTCAAAAGAGAAATATAACCACAGAGATAAATTTATACAAGAGATTAATACATAAGCAGAAAAATTGCCAACAATCCGATTAAAAACATCGTAATATTTGTGGCCTAAAATGGCGCCTGCGGTCTTTCAGCATGTTTTCCAAGCTTTAGGTCAGCGAAGTCTTATCTGTTAGCTATCTCATTAACACATTCGCTGACCGCTCCTAAAACTTTTAGCTCTTTGTTGTTGTGGCTGAGTTTGTGGTCGGGAGGGAAGAAAGAGTAGTTATCGAAGATTTATCGGAATCGGAATCCTCCACGCTTAGGTTAGAGTAAAGAAGACAGAGTAATCAAATTTTCTTCTTTATGACTGTCATTCGGTGTCCTCGTGGAAGTTCATAAGCCGGGAAACAGAGATAAAGTGATAAATCTAAATTAAAACGGGTTTTAGTGTTTAATATATATTAGTTTTAATTTTTAAGCTGGAGACAAAAACGTAACTGTAATTACTAACGAATTAGTATATGTTTCGTATTATTAGATAAGCTGTGTAATTCAATGATTGCTTAAAAGGTTAAAAAACTTTATGATCTTTAATATGATGCAGTTTTTTTCCCAATAACTAAATGATTAAAAAAATCATGAATATAACTGATAAATAGTTTTATATCATCTTAACTAAAATGCTATGTGGAATAATGAGAATAAATCAACAATGCAATGTAACACAGTTCTATGATGACTTCTTGGATGTGATGTGTAGTGTCTTTTCATGTTACATACATTTAATAAATGTTTTTCTTTTCTTCTTCCACGTTTTAATATTAGATATTTGACACCCTTCCCGTATAATGGTTAGTGACGCTGACTACTGTACCGTAGGGGTTGGGTTCGAATCCCGGAGAAGGCATAGATGTTTGTAAATGTATAATGCTTTTGAGGCGTGGAGATACTCTAAATACCCATCGAGCCACAAGTCCTCTCATGAGGTTGGTGGAGGCCTCTTACCACCTTTAGGGAGTTCTCCCTCAAAATTGGGATGGAATCGAACCAAATCGTAATTGTCACCTGTATGGCTCTCAAAGCTACGGCTAACGACAGGTGTTCATCTAGCTATTGCCACGATGAATTTCGTGTGCCTCTATCTGACACTGTTAGACAGGTGTCATTTGTAAAAACAAAATCAAGATATTTTGTTGGATGGGATCAATTAATTTCAAGCAGTTGTTGAGGAAGGAGTAGGTTTGGTACTTTTAAATCCACATTTATTTAGTTACGTAAAACAAGCACTCAGAAACATAAAACAAGTTCAAATAGCAAAGCAAAATATTAACCCGTATGGTTTACATGACGTTCACAAAAGCAGCTTTTGTTCGCTTCCAAGATCTCGTCTACTTATAATCAAAGTGAATCGGAAGTTTTTAAATTGATAGGATTTCCGTTAACCCGTTCACAGGACCATGATGACATATATGTGATCACGCGTTTCTCCCTCCACGGCCCACATATATATCATATATGTGATTGAGCTTTCCCTCCTCGTAGGCCCATGATCACACCGGTGTGATCAGAGTAAGGAATGTTTTTGTTAATTTTTACAAGCACTAGATTTCAGTTAAAAACGGTTTTTTTTCTTTCGAATAATGTTTCATAAAACTTTGAACTTCAATAAGTGCTTTCAGCCCCGTGCTTTTTATAACTAGATCCGAGATATTTCTGAATATAAACAACTGCACATGTTTATTTTGGGAGAGAATCGGACATTTAGAGGTTCGTGATCTACTGCTCTATGGATTTCTGTTTATATTTTCAATTAGTTGGTTTAGTTTTCTAATATTTTCTACATTCGTATTTAAATGTATGGAATTTTTCTTAATTTTTTTGAAAGTGTATGTATTTCTTTTTTTTTATTAAAATGAAAACATTTTCTTTAAAATTCGCAATTGTTTTTTTAAAAATAGCGAACATTTTTGCACTCCATGTTCAAATATTATCAATGATAGTAATTTGTAAGTTTTAGCGTATTTGATTGCATTTAAAACTTTATATAATTTTTAAAGGAAATTATATATAGGCTTAGCAGGGAAATTTGACCGGTCCTGTGCATGCGTATTCTCTCTGAACGTACGGGCCTGGGGAAGCGTTTCTTTTCTCCTTCTGCTGGTCCTGAAGGGGTTAAGGGCTTTTCTGATTGGCTCACGTACGCGGGTGATACAAGATTGCATCATTCTGTTTTAAAAACACTGAAGTTTTATTTTTACGGATATAAGTTTCTGTTTACTTCTCGTTAGGTGGGTAAACTAGAAATTAATTATCACGTGAAGTCTTGGAGAACTCAAGACCATTATGAATAGAAAACCCTTAAGAGAAAATTCATGTGAATTATTACATATAGATATTTTTATTTTGTGGTGAGTTTTTTCATAATTTAGTGGTATCATTTTTATTCTATAGAATTGTTTACTTTATATTTATGGAATTTTGAAAAAAATCGGAAAGAAAGTCTTTGTAAGGAAATTATGACGCTTTAGGTACCGTATATCGTTAAAATGAGCAATAATTGGTACTAATTTATGAGTCCAAAATTAAGGCCGTTATAATTTTGAATTACAATTACTTTTGTTTATGTTTCTCTTTACACGAGAGTTAATGTACTTGCTTTTATTAATAAGCATTACATTTTCGCTCACATCCTTGGATTTTAACTAGATCGAAAGTATTTACACTTTGAAACGTGTTTATATTGTTTGCATAAATTTTGCAGTGTTTTGTTTTCATTCCTACCAAATAAGCTTCGAATAAAAATTATAATTCTTTTAATTTTTGCTGACTACTTTTATAGTGAGTAATTAATTTATTTTAATTTAATCTAAAATCGCTTGTCGTGTTTCGTTACCAATATAATCATATTTTAAAATAAAATTTAGAACTTAACTTTTAGTTGAAATTTTTCAAATAAGTGCATGTTTCTTAAGAACCGATCTCAAATAAATGTATTGTCTAAGAAAATTTTTAAATAAGCTTGAGCGCTATAAGTTATATATGGGAATTAAATTTATTGATACATATTTAGGGAAATTTCTTAGTCGTATTTTACCAAAAGTATTTGAACGATGTTAGTTTCCTGGCAACTAGAATACACTTGTTAGGAAACAACATTTACAGAATGCTTTCGAAGAGAAACGTGTCAGCTTCACATTTTCGGTTCCTCCCCTCACAAAAATGGAGAAACAGACTTCGTAAGATTAGTCAGCTTTTAAGAAATTATGCAATTCTACTACTACTACTACTGATTATTATTATTTTTATGATGATGATGAAGATAAAAATGGCACTCTGCAGATGAATTATTCTTTTACATATATTTTGTTAAAGCTCTAAATATTGAGTCGATATAAGCTAAATGTTAAACGAAATATATGTTACCGTAAAAGCTCGAAAGCCGTTAATGTTGTGATTAACTTAATTCCTCCATTAAACTGCAAAAATCAAGACTTTTCCGTATTTTAACAGGGTAATCTTTACATCGGTGGTTTCGGTATCGTTAAAACTCAAAAGTGGGTTTATTTCATTTCCTTTCTGTTCGGAATTTTGATTGAACATTGACTCATTCCAGAATAATTTATCCTAAACATTTAAAAATAGAATGACAGAGACAGTAAAAGTATTCTGTAAAAGACTCCTTGAATCAATTTATAATAAATTTAATTACGAAGACCACAGTATCTTATGGAAACAAATTAAATGTTAAAAATTCTTTTATAAACTGTAGTTGCACATGTCGATATAGTAATCGCAACCATGATGAAAGAAATTGCAGTTCCCAAACAATTAACAGTTTTCCGCACTTTAATGGATTACCTTAGTTAATGTGCAAATTATCTAGTGAATCTGCAGATTAAATAATTTCTACACTTTTAGAGATAACATATATATAACTGAAAAATTAAGAAATTCTAGTTTTCTTAAAAATAAGAAACTTCATTCTTATCACTTTTTCAAAAAACTTCCGGAATTTTCTGTAGATTATGAAAATTATTAATATATCATGCGCAAAATTAAACACAATAAGAATTGCAGATGAAATTGTGTATGATTATAAAATTGTAGATGAAAATGAGTGTATATTTTAATTTAAAAATTCCGTATAAGATTCCTTAAATATTAAGTCCTATGTTAAGGAATTTTAAATATTTTATCGATTTAGTTGATGTAAATAAAAAGAAAAATCTGGGGGGCAGTGTATAATAGAAAACACATATAGTAATTTGAATATTTCATAGTAAATTTAGGTTACCATGTTTTTTTTAAGTACAAGAACGCTCACGCGCGCGAAGAAAATTTTTTTAAATGTGTAGCGAAAAAAAAAAAAGATTCCATGATTTTAAGTAACTCTTACATGAAACATACTTATAATTCGAAAAAACAAAAAATGAAAACACATCGTTATATCACTTTGCTTCTGATCTCAAATCTTTGGTAAAATATTCTTGAACTGAAGGAAGCTATATATAATAATAATAGTAATAATTATAATGGAAACTCAAGAAGTGTTTTGAATACGTATTTTATGATTTCGCAAATTTTAATTGCTTTGCATCTCTGAATATTTCTATCAAATCACTTTATTAATATTCCAGAAATTCACTTTTAATTTAAAGAATCTACATTAGTCAACTTCTAAATAATCACATAAAAAAATATTTTTTTCAAAAAATTTATTTGATACGGGGGATGTGAAGGTAAGATCAAATCAACACTCAAAAAATAAACAAATTAAAACTATCAGAATAGCTTGGTTCTGTTATTTTTATTACTTCATGACTCACCTCAATTTTAAGTAGGTTTCTTAATCATAACTGTATTTTACTCATAGTTAAGTCACTAGCTTGCAGGTTTTTTTCTTATGTTCTCTGTGTCTTAGAAATAGACAGTTTAATTCGAACACAAACATGTATATGAGCACACTTTTTAATTCTAAGAACACCAAGTTCAATTTTATTAAAAAAAAGCTATGTTTTTTAATTTATTTTATCCTTCTCTACAATTGAAAGCTATGTTCAAAATTTTTATTTTAAAATAAATATGAATTTCGCAAAGTCTAACTGTCTGTATTCATGCCCCTTAGATCGAACTGATTGACACTTAGATCCAGGATGGGACTTCAGATTTTCTGTTTGTTTTCTTCCACTTCACTGTTAGTCAGCAAAAATAAGTTCCTTTTTCATTTGAAATTTCGCAGCTGTCTAAAAAAAACTATTTTAAATTAAATAAAAATAATTAACACACAAAAACTTGTAAGTACTTTAATATTACGGATACGTGAATATTTCTTAACACAAAAGATATAGAATAGCATTGAGAAAGGGTTTTATTGTTTATATTTATCACACACACACACACTTTGTCCTTGTTTAAGTACATTTTTGTTGACACAAAAAATCAAGTTCCTTATGGGAACAATAAACTCTTCAAACAGTTTGGCCAGAAAATTAATATTATCTATAATCCAAATATATGTGCAATTCACAAAATTGTATAATTTAAAATTCATTTCTAAATATTTTAATGAAATATAAATTAAACATAAGCTAATTGTTACTTCAAAAACTTTTTTACTTCAATTTTATGTCTTAAAAACTTCTGTTTTATGTAAATCCTAAATGTAGTTTTGTTTTTTTTCATTTTGAACAAATAATGGAAACAATATTTTTGTTACGATATTAGAATAAACTATTTGGTTAGTGATTGAATCACTCAAAACAAATTCAATAAGGTAAATCCTAGATTTTAAAAATTCGTTTACTTCCACTGCTTAGGGACAAAACTCACTTTTATCTTTGCTTTTTTCCCTTTTTATAAAACATACTTTGAGCATTTCTATAAACTATCCCGGAATTGAGCAAATTGTTTTATGGTATAAAAATTACTTTTTAAAAATGTATCCATTTGTCCTTAAAGATTTGATTCATTTTATATTTAGTATTATTTGGCCAGAAGTATCAAAATGTATGAAAAAGAAATTCATTCATTTATTCCTACCTTTTTGCATGAAAACTGATTATGCGTAAACATTTTTTATGACTGAATATGTATTAACAAATACACATTTTCAGTTTATTCAAATTCATGAACATATTTTTCATCTGTTAAATCTTGAAGTTCTTTTATCTTTTTAAAACTTTAAAATGCGTAAGATACATTTTTTTAGTGATTCGCAAAATTAAAGAAGGAAAACTTTTGCAAAATAAAAGCTAACGGGTTGGCTGCTCATCTTTTTTTTTTTATCATTCTTTAAAGTAAGATGCAGAACTTTCGATAAATGAAAATTAATTTATAGCAGTTGAATCATTTGAGAATAAGATAATAAAGATAAAAATAAATGATACGGATAATAGCGCATATTCATATTTACTCATATCGAAGAAATTCGAAAGCGCAATAAAATGATTCTTATCAAAAACGGAAATCTTTTCTACAGAAATCAAGCATAAAAATGCGTCATCCATTTTAAGTGAAAGAGATGGCGTCTAAATGAGTTCTTATTGGCTCATTAATATAACAACATAAACCAAAGAATTCAGCCTTTAATTTAAATGCGCAAATTGAAAGAAAACTTTCAAAGCACTTCTTACATATCTGCATCGAACTATAAGCCATCTTTCCTTTTTTTATAGAAATATTTCCTTTTTTGGATGTCTTTTATTCAACTAATCGAGTGTTAAAAATGTATCAAAGTGGAGTTTTTTCAATAAAGTTCCACTTTCACTTTCTCGGTTGGTGGAATTCCGGGGGGACTTAGGTTAGGGGTGAGGGATAGTTCGTTCCGCTTCAGTTCAGTTCACTGCTTCCTGTAGTGAGGCATGGAAGTGAGCGCGAAAAATTGCATGGCTACTAAATTCTCAAATTTTACAACACAAAGCAAAAGTAATGGGAAAGCAAAATTAATTTAGGATGACTTTCTTTCTCTCTAAATAAAAGAGTTTTTAAGTTAATTTAAGAATCTTAGATTATTTAAATATACTTTCCATCTATGTAAAGATTGCATTTAGGAAAAATGGAGTAATTTATGAGAAAAGAATTACGTGTTTGAGGAAATGGAGCAAAGCATGCCTGTACCACTGATTCGTTGAGTTTTTATGAAATGAAAAAATACGTTGTAATAATATAAGCGTCTGTAGTGCTTTTGAACCTGGGGAGAAAACGGAGTTTTGTGTAAACGTTTTAAGAGAAAAAATTAACTATTTTAAACTTCATTTGATCTGATTACGTATACTCATTTATCAGGCTGTATGTAATCATATAATACCATTCACTAGTTCATAAAGTTCTTGATGAAAATAAATGTATGCAAACAATGTTACTTTATTGCAGTGATTCTCTAACTTTCGATACTGGCGACCCAATTTTAAGTCATAAATTTCTTCGCGCCCCCTCCCCTTCCAACAATGTATTGAACTCAATAATAATAATGCACTTCGACGTAAATCTACAAGATAAATTTAATTTTAAGCCGTACAAATTATCAAGATAAGTATTACATCTTTTTTATATAATTTTATACTTGACAAGCCCATAGAGTCACTGGTAATTGTTAAACTTGTTCTTAGCTTGGTAATGTTAAATTAATTACCAAATACAATGTGCAGTACTGATACATTTATAAATGTATTACATCGGTGTAAATGCGTATTTTTTAAAACTATGTCAGAATGTATTTTGTTTTGTGCTTCCTTTCAATGAATTAACATTTTTAAATAATATTTTATTTTCGACGTTTAGATAGGCTCGCGCCCCCCTCGATGGTTTATCACGCCCCCCCCCCTGTTTGAGAAACGCTGCTTTATTGTAAAAAATACCAAATATTACTATTCACCTACATTTTATTCCTTCATCAGAATTATGATTTCACAGGCTTCTGATTCTCTGAAGTGCGTGAAATATTATAATACTTAAAATATGCAAAGCCTCTATTTGTAGAGTATTTTACCGATTTTTTTACAATTTACTTTAACATTTTTCATTTACTACAACAATAATCTTGACACTGGACACAATGCACTTTATACGAAACGATTAGAAATTAAAATGATTAAGTTTTTACATATTTGAGATCAAATTTTTTATATATAAATGAATACAGAATTTATACACAAATCACACATACAAATATATAAAAGAAAATACAGAAGTTTGTACACTTATAAAGTAATAAGTGTACAAATTTCTGTAATAAGTGTACAAATATACAAAATAAAAGTGTTATAACTTGTACTTATATAAAATAATAATACTTGTAATTTAAATTGAAATATTTGTTTACTAAAAAGGAGATTTTTTAAAGAGTAAAAGTTGGTTAGTGTTTAATGTAATGAGATAAACGCACACACACATATACACGCACGCACAAGCACGCACATTCTGAACAGTTTTGAAATAATATTAGAAGTTGAAGCACTACTATTAATGTTACCGATCGAATCATAAAATTCATATGAGACATATTTAAATACTCTGTGTTAAATACAAAGTATGTAACGAACACACAAGCACTTTTATTAATTAATTACTTATTTTTTTAAGTTTTCCATAGTTTGCTGACTTGGATGATTTTCCTAAATAAGTAAAAAGATTAAAAAATATTCAAAATAATAATACTTCTTATATATAGCTAGAAAAAAAGCTAGTTGGCTGACTTAGATGATTTTCTATATTAAGAAGTTACAAAAGATTCAAATTTGTAATACTTCTTAGTTAGCAAAAAATAAAATGTAAATAAAAAAATTCAACTGTAATAAACATGCGTCAAACATAAGTGCGATAAGTGTGTTCTTAAGTTTAAAATTTAAAAATACCTAAATAGATATATATTTGGCAAAATTTCTGCAAAATAAGTTAAAACTCTAAATTAAGTTAAAATGAGAATTTCATTTGTATTTCTGCTATTTTTAGCACATTTAAATATTGTCTACAGTTGAAAATTAAATTAAAAAAATATATTTTCTTAAAATTTCACTTCAAAGATATTATAAAATAAATTTTATTAATTTATTTCCTTAATGGTTATAAAAAAACTTATCAATTATTTAATCTGTGTGACTAAGAAAAAAGTTAAAGTATTTATTGATACTTGAGAGTCTTACAGAATAGATACTTCCTTACAGAAAATTGTCAAATGTCTGAATTAAGCGAATTCATAAATATTGTTACATATTTACTGATACAGTTAAAATTCAGTTTCATCAAATTTAAGGCAACGGAAAACTGAGAAAGCTGTTCAGGTATCCGACTACATTAGGAACCGTGGTTTTGCAAAAGCGTATAAATAGATAATATTTATGATATTTAGTGTCACTTAGATTTGAAAATGTACATAAAATTGTTTTAAGAATAGTATTACAATAAAAAATTATTTAAGTACAATATTTTGACAAAAAATGAACATAGAATGACCCATTTTCAAAATAGTCTCCTTTGTGAAAAATGTTTCTATTATAATAATATTTTGTCCGTATATAGCTTAGACCTCTGTACAGAGGCTCAACTAGAATTTTTGAAATATATATCTTAAAAATGGGTTTATCCATGTTTTACGACAACAGAGGGCAGAAATTTTAAGAAAAAAACGCCGATAATTATTTCAATTGGTGGTATGAATAAATAATAAATGAAATGAAAATAATGTAAATTTTTCAAAAATTCTAGTTCAGACTCTCAGGAGAAGTCTTTACTTTATATAAGCGCGCGCACGCGCGAAATATTATTATTTTAGAAGCATTTTTTATAAAAGGAGAACATTTTGAAAAAAGATTATTCTAAGTAAATTTTTTGCCAAAATATTGTATTTAAATAATTTTTGTTTTGTCAAAATGTCCTTAAAACAATTTTATACATGTATTCTAATCTAAGTGACACTAAATATCATGAAAAGTATCCATTTTGCTCTGTTTTAAAATCACGGTTCCGAACGTAGTCGGATACCTTAAAATCCACAAAATCTCTTTTCAATTTTGGCTCGCCTTCTATAGGTCTTCTGAAGATACAGGAATCCTTCCCTTATTTGATAATAAAGTGTTGCTTTATATTTCAAAATTATAATGTAATTTTGTTGAAATAATGTTTTAATTAAATAACTTTTTGTCATATTGTTTATAGTTCAGTTAATAAATAATTAAAAATAATAATTACTTAATTAATGTGCCCTTTTTATATTTATAATTCAATTTATAAAAATAATAATATTTTCATCTGAAACTTTTTTGTATAATAATACTTTTAATACATTTTTTCGATACTGAAAATTTGAGTAAACATCTAGGACACTCTTAAATTAAGGAATACGTATAGTTATGTTGAGTTCTATTTTCTTTTATTCAGTTCAGCTTTACAGTGGAATTTAGTATTGATTGAAATGTAGACTGTATTTCTGTCAAAAACTGCAATAAAGAATGCAATTCTAAAATGAAACCTTGTATGAAATTTCCTGTCTTAACTGCTTTACTTCTGACAGAAAGTCGAAATAAAATACACGCATACATATGTGTGTATATATATATATATAAGGTTAAATCTAACGCACGCTTTAAGGTATCCGACTACGTTCGGAACCGTGATTTTAAAAAAGCGCATAAATGAATAATTTTTATGATATTTAGTGTCACTTAGATTAGAATACAAGTATAAAATTGTTTTAAGGACATTCTGACAAAAAAAATTTATTTAAATACAATATTTCGGCAAAAAATTAACTTAGAATAATTTTTTTTCCAAATCTCCTTTTGTGAAAAATGTTCCTGTTATAATAATATTTTGCTTGTATATAGCTCAGACCTCTGTACAGAGGCTCAGCTATGATTTTTGAAAAATTCACATTATTTTCAGAGTTACCACCAATTGAAATAATTATTGGCGTTTTTTTCTTAAAATTGCTCCCCCCTGTTGTCGTAAAAAATATGGAAATATATTCAATATATATTCAGACTTTTTTTTCACAAAAATTTATTTCATAAAAGGAAAAGCATATATTAAATGACCAATGAATGATTTGAGAACACATTTGTATTTAAACACTATTAGCATTATTATATTCATTAATGTTCCAGATTATTATCAAATATGTCCAAATTTTTAATAATCGAAAGAAAAATTGTCTTTATTTATGCATATATTTTAATGGAAATATAATAACACCTTAATAACTTTTATTCATTAATTTTAGTTACCTTCTATAGTTGGAAAATTTATTTAACTAATTTAAATAAAATTCAGAACATTTTCATTACAATTTGTGAAAAAGATAGCTATTTGTAACACTATTTTAAGTCAAAAATACTACTTTTAAACTTGGCTAAGTTTTTATGTATCTCTTTGAAAAAGAACCATTATCTTTAGAATTTGCTTATACCTTTTGAAATCTTTTTATAACAATGGAGATGTATTATAGTCTACCTCCTTCTCTATAAAAGAGCCGTTTCTTACGATCCAATATTCTAGAGGTGCGAAAAAAAGACAAAAACAAAAAGAGGTTCTGAGGAAATCCAGTGCACAGCAGCATAGTCAATATGAAATATCCCCGTTGTGTCTCCTGGAGCCAAATGGAAAAGGCCGATGCAAAATGCTTTCTAAGCTGTCTCTAGCTACGGGAAAACCTGTAACGTTATCTTCGAGAATGGCAGCCCACTGAGAATTGAACATATAGCATCAGATAAAAGCTATATTTTTTGAAAGATTTATTGAGCAGTTCTCTCCAATTCCCATGACCAACCATTTCTCTAAGCACTGACCAAGGCTAAAGATTGCGATAGCTTTCTGTTTTTCGGCAAGACATATGAGCTTGAAATATTGGGGACTTTCTTACAAATAACTTTGGATAGTTTTGTCGCTGCACTTACAGATATAGTTAAATTTATGCTTCCGGATGAATTTCTATTTTTATTTCTGTGTTCACCCTGATTGCTTAGAGTTTGAAAAAAAGTAATGAAGCGTAATTCAGATACGTTTCTTTCACCCATAACTTGTTCTAAATTTTGAAATTTTTCTACAAAATATTTTAGATGTAAAATAAAAGCGAATACTTATCCTACTATCTATTGTATTTTCCCAAATAAAGTATCCTAAAATACTTTCATACGTAATAAGTTTAATTTCCATAAAAGAGCATGGACCTTCCGTCTTTCTTACGAGAAGTATCTCAATAATTTTCTTCTTTGAAAGCTTTTAATTATTAATTACCTGTAAGCATTTATCGTTCACTTATGATTAGTCAATTATAATTATTCAGATATATACTCTGGCTCAAAAGGACTTCAGAAAGTTAGTATCCATGATACTGTATGTTTTTCATTTTTCTTCTGTTTAAAAATCGATAATTTTTGTAGGAATAACTTTCAACAGAACACAAAATTTTACAAATTACAGAACACAGAATTTTACAAATTGTATTTTCTTTTCCGATATTTTTACCACATAACACAAAATCTTTGATAAAGTATACTGATTCTCTTAATAGGTATTAGAGGTAACAATTTCAGGCGATTATTGACTTAAAAATGTAACTTTGAAAACTAATAAAAGTATATTTTTTTTTCATTAAGAGATATAGACGAAAAAACCCCACAAAGTTTAAATAATATTACAACTGATGAAAAATGACCAAATGTCTCATATTGGATCTTTTTAATTTTTTAATTCTAAAATAAACTATATAATCATGAATTATTTATTTTACAGATAAATAAGTTGAAATCATAATATATTTTCCACAATTCCATTTTGCATTAATTTTTATAAGGAAACGAAAATACAAACATACCCCGATAAAATGTTTATACTTATAATAAAATTAATGAAATAAATTTCATTACACAGTTCTATCTCAGTTTTTAAACCATATTTAAAAATATATTTTTTTTTAAATAAAATTTCCAATATTTTAAAGTAAAAACAAATATAACTAAAAATTTTACTTTAAGCTTGAAAAATATTCACAACATTTAAATATTTATTGCACGACCATATATGAAAAGTAGATAATTATATGCATGGTCATTAATAAACATTCTTCAAGAAAGACCGGAATTGAAACTCAAAGCCTTAAGTGATTTGTATACAGTATTTACCCCAAAATGGGAAACATGTGTTCGAAGCAAACACTTTCTAGGACATTTATTCAAATCCATTTGCCATCCAAATACCATCCGGAATATATCCTATTTCTACTTTGCGCTGCTGATCCTCGCACGTGTTTGCTTTTCTATAAGTTTACTCAAACCGACTGTAGAGAAGTCTTCAGTAAGAAAGTACCTGGGGGCTTCCCAGCCCGTTTCTACTCTCCACTCTATCTTCAAGAGCTGCTGACCTCTGAAGCTGCAGAAAGGAATTTCTGATACAATACGTCCAAGTGTAGTTATATGTTTTCTTTTCTTTTTGTACTTTTATTTGTAGAAGTGGCAGAGATATTTTGATGTTAGGATCAGGTTTTTATGTTTGGACGATATTGTTTTACGACACGAACAACTTTGAACCAAAGAAGTAAATCTACTAGGCGTTTTTTCTATCCAAATCCCCAGACATCAGAAATTTGTCCTGCTTTTATTTCTTTCTGACAACGTTGATCCTCGACATTACTATACATAAAAACAACGAATAAAGTTGACAGTGCTCGCTTGATAATTTTTACCCCGCACAAGTAGCGAGAATTTAAATTAGCCAAGCAAAAAAACATCTTTTGAGTGGAAATTTAATTTACACATTCTTTTATTCCTTACATAAGAACATATTAGGTTATTGAACGTCATATAAAAAACTGTCTTAACCTCTAATGGCGAGCTATGAGAGAATATTTTTCACTACCGTATCACATTCTTTCAGTAGGAAAATAAAAACTGAATTTTATTTAATTATCAGATATATTAATCTAATTTCCCTAACAGTAAAACTTTTCGCAAAATGATTTTAATCCTTTAATCCTTAGTCTTTCTAAAACTGTTTTTTGTATAAATTTTTACAAATGCTGTTTACGTGAAATGTAAATTAGATTGTAAAGCTAAATGCAAAATGTAATTTTTTTTTCGCCAACAATTCGGGAATAAACTAATGAAGAAAATCTATTTTCTCGTGTTAATTTATTTTAGCAGATTATGCGAAGCATCAATTTTAAAGACTTTTTTTCGTGGCTTCAAATGAGAACGATATGAAAAAGAATTGAAATAATAAGATCGGAATGTTTATTAAACATGAATTCAGTGCTTGATGTATTTTCTCATGGATAAATGAAAAAAAGCAGATTTGCTAAACTATGATCAACTCTCTATTTTCAACACCTTTGACATTAAATTAGCATGTTTGATGGCAATTTCTTTTTAAAGAAATTCTTTGAGCTACAAATTATTTTTGACATTTTTTTTGTGTGTGTGTGTGTTTTTTCAAAGAAAACTAATTAGATTGAAATAATCTTGATTTAGTAAGAAAATATTTTTCGAGAAATGAAATAATCTTATCATTGATGTGACTTTAGTTTTTCCTTCTCTAAATAATCATCACAGGATTTATTACGTTTTTAAGTACAGCTTTTTATTTTTCATCATGCAATATAAATTTAAAAATGATTTTAGATTAAGGGACTTTGAAGTAATTAATGAATTTGTTTTTAACAATGCAATTTATTTTTATAATAGAATCGAGTATGATACATTGAGAAATCTTAGATATTTTTTAATCACACTAGGGGTAAGATCCCTTATCCGTCAATCCGCGGATGCCCCCCCCCCTTGCCCAAATTTTACAACTGTTCATACACATTGCTCAAACTGTAAAACTGTAATTTTCATGTATTATGTATCTCTATTTTTTTTAATATATTACAAGCAAGAACAATTCAGCAACGAATCTGCATGTAAAGTATTAAAATTCATATATTGAGAAACAAATTCACTCTTCGGATAAAGTCTAACATCAACCTTTCTGTCTATAGTCCTTTTGACGAAATGATAGTTGCTAATTCATTGCATTTGGATTCATTACATAACTCTAGGAGGATCTTTAGGGTTTGTATAAGAACACAGACTATACTTTTGTGATCTTGGCTTTTATTTTGAGTTTCATACAAAGTTCTACATTTTTCTGTATATGGATTTTTATTCATAATTGGTTTTAAAATTGCAATTATTCGTCCCATTTAGCTATATTTGCACTTTCATGCAAGGCCTCACCATCATAAGTTCATAACAGCATCTCGAAAAACTTTTTTAATATATATAGAGAGAGAGAAAGATTTTTTCATATTAATTATATTATACTATCAAACTGAAAGTGTTGTGACTCTCATTTTATTTCTAATTATCAATTTAATTAAAATATTTCAACTTATTTCTAATGTAAACTATTTTTATAGGATTTCAATTGTTCAATGCATCAGATTTAAAAAGTAATCTCTTTGAAAATAGGCTTGTTACAAACATTAAAAATATTTTCGAAGTGCAAGATGGAGTTAATATTAACTCCAGCGTTCTTACTGCATATAATCATTTTGCACAAATACCATGCATAATATTAAAATTTTTAGTTTTTATTCATCATATTTGAGTGGTTGATTATGTATGTCAAATTAGTTTTTTTCTGAAAATCTTCTGAACGGTATTTGAAATCATTAACATGAGATTAATTTCCCTTTTTATTCAAGTTTTAAAGCATACATACTTTTTCTTCATTTTTCTTTTAAATCAATTGATTTGGAAGAAAGATGAAATAATCTTAATTTATATACAGTTGAATGCAAACACCCAAACAATTTTTCTGTTATATTCAAAATTTAGTTTCAAAACTGCTGTGCAATATCAAATACATTCATACATTATTTAAGTTTTTTAAACTTTTTCTCACACATATACACAATGATTCTACGTGATGTACAGTTATATATATATATATATCCGTTTTTTCTCATGTCTTTCTCAAGTTTATTCAAGAAAGCTGATAAAAAGTTATTTTTGTTTGCTTGCAGCTCCAAACACTTCGCGGTCAATGTCGCAATACTTCTCGTTCCTTGCAATACATTTTGTTTCCTTGTTTTTGACAGATTTCAAATGTCAATGGAGAAAATAGTTTTTTCTTTTTTCGCTCCATACACACACATCCTTTTTCTCTGCACTCTGCTTTCCCTAAAATAAATAATGCACATTCTCTTACTATATTTTTTAAAGATTTGATTCGGTGAATAGTCTCTGTCGAGACACTCTATCAACATGGTTGCATTGTGTCAAAAAATATGAAGTGTTTTAAAAGCTTCATAAAATAAGTGGGTGCAATGTTAAGATAAGACTTTCTGATGCAAGGCTTATTGTACAATATTTTTAAACGACGTTGAAAATGGGAAGGCAAGGCATTGTAAATTTTTAAATGTAACTGATTTTTTTTTCAACGTAATTTCAGCTGGTTAGACCATTATGGACCTGAATGGGATACCACTCATTAAGAAAAGCTTTCACAGCATAAGTATATTTATACTAAGTATCCGTAACAATTGCCTTCCTCAAAACCAAATATATCTCAACAAAGATTCTAATACAATACACACACAGATTGTTTGAATGCTCAAATGATCATTTAGAAGTAACAACTAAAAAATGGATGTTTTTCTAATAATACAAGGAATTTCCTCTTCAAATCCGTAGCCCAAAATCTAATTACTTAGCAACTGAAATTGTGGAAAATATTCTGAAACGCTCACATCTCGCCAATCCAAATTAAAATAGAGATAATAGACTAAAAAGCATATTAAAATGATATGCAAGAGATAAAAATGTTAAGAAATCACCCGAGTCGCAGAAGCAAAAAAAATAAACTGTAGAATCCGGCGTATAACGGGCACCTATTCTTTCAAGCTGCAATTTTTTAGTTTTTTGTATATTCGATGTATAACGCGCACCCGCTTTTTTATGAAGAAACCTGAAATGTACGTGCACAACGCTGTTATGCTTTTAAGTCATTTATTCGAGGGATCATTCTAAACTTAAGAAAAAAAAACCCAGTTTACTTCTAGAACTACAACCCTTTAAGTTCAAAAGGAATGCCATTTTTTTATTATATTTGTATTTTGATATATGTAGATGTCTAATTCTTTTTATACTCATCTTTTTTTAATTATTTTTAAAGCTCTCATTTTTATTCCCGGAGTGTTAAAAGTGCGCGTTATACGTTGAATTTTACACGGTAATTAGAAACCAAAGGTTAAATATTTTATCACAAATAAACACCTTATTAATACCATCAAAATTAAACAAAAACAAAAATATTTTATTGCTGCTGTGAAACTTAAATAATATTTACTAATGTTCTCCATTTGAAGACTATTAATTTAGCTCCATAATTTTATTCTTAACGAATCCCCATACTTTCCACCCCTTCCCTAAACTGGAAAATGAAGTCATATCTAAGCAAAAGCTTTTCCCAACCATTTAACTCCTCCTAGAATAAACTGAGCATTCTGAAAAGTATGTATTTAACCTGGTGACCACGAAGAGTGTGTTAATAGGCCTTTTCGAGGTCGCTTTAGACGTGGAAAACCCCTGGGTGTCGGTCGAAATATATTTAACGAAGGTTCCGCTTGTAATGTGGCTAGTCCTTCCGGGAGAACTGGACACACAAGGCTTTTGAAGTGGCCACGGGGAGATTAAAAGTGACGAATTCTCATGCCCCGTGGGGCATTTGGGGCGGCGTCAAACGGTTGGTCGGAGCCCTCGAGAATCGCTATCAGTGCGACGGCAGCTCCCAGTATAAAACGCCGCTGCAGTGCGAGAGGTCTGGCCGAAGCGATAGCCTCACACCACGCACGGCCTCAAGGGGGCAGTTACAAATGATCATTCGGAGCTTCAGGTTTCAGACGTACATTTACTCGTACTATTCAAAGAAAACACGTACAACGTAATTTTTGAAGAAATATGTTGAAAATAAAAGGATGTCATATAGCATTAATTTTTTTCTCTTATAGTTAGTGTTGTTTGTTTGAATGCATTTTAGATAAATATATGAGTGATTCTTTTTTCTACGAAGTGTTTTCTTTATAAATTGTTATAAGAAATTTGGCTTTTAAATAGAAGTATTCGTTTATATTGTTGTGCGACAGTGTATGTAAGATGTAAGTCACAAAACTTTTTCAGTCTTTAGACAATAAATTAAAGTTAACTTGTGTTAAATGCTTTAATATATTTGAAAGGAAAATTATGTTTTGTTATGCTTACAAAAGATAATAGAACTATAAATGTTAAATGATTTTTTTCAATAAATTATTAAATATATCAAGTTATTAGATGTCGAGAGATTTTTAAGCTGGAAGTATTTAAAATATTTTACATGCCACTAAAAATTAAGTTTGTGCATAATAATGATCTTTTGCAGGAAAAAAAAAATTGTTAATTTTTCCTCACATATAATTTTACTTTTATCATGTACTAAATTAACTTGAAATATTTAAAAAAAAATGAATATGACAAAATACTTTTTCCTTTGTAATGCTCTTAAGTAAAATAACTGTTCATCCTTTTTTCGTGTTAGCATACTTTTCGAATTCCTTATCCCTTTGGTTTCCTTTGGTTAATACTTGTATATTTAAGCCAAAACAGGTTTGATCATGAAGTTTCTTTAGTACATAAATTTACTTCTCATTATGTATATTTTCTACAAACTAAACATTTAAAAAAGAAACATTAATTTTTTCCTCAAATTTCATTCGCATGTATATTACTTTTACTTTATTTACGATCTGCTGATTTCTAATGCATTAGAATTATTTTTAAATTTCTGAAACATAATATAGCTGCAACATTTTGATCATGAATAAATAAATAAAATCATCCGTAATGTAACACTTTTTTTTTTGTCTTCTGATACTTTTAAAACATTTGAGAGATAAAACTGGTCTTATGACCTTAAAGAACACTCAAATACAACATAATTTTTTCAAGATTTAATAATTTATACTAAAATATATTTTGTGCTAGTCTGGATAACACTATAGATGAAGGTGAGTGCGTAACATGTAAGGAAACATATGGCATAAAAAACAAACTATTTTTAGTCTTCCCTTATCAGTAACACAGTTATACCGTGAAGAAACAGCTAAAAGAAAATATAAAGAGAATGCTGAAGAGCAAACATCTTAGAAGAAGAGTGAAAAAGGAGCTAGATGGAGCTTATTTTTCTTTTATTTTCACTGAACGCTGTTTGGTTTATTGATAAAAAAATGCTTGAAATAAAATAAAAGGTAAATTTCCAATGATAAATGTTGGAAAAGGATTTTTAATCTAAATATTTTTTAAAGTTTAAAGTGATTTCTCTATGTTAGTATTCTAATTTATTTAATAAAAATAATAAATTTTTCGTTAATTGATAGGTGATGGGAAATTTTAAGTTTTATCAATGCTTCTGACATTATTTCTATATTTTACTTTAGAACTCAAAAAAACTCTTTTTTTTTTCAAATTTTACAATTAAAAATACAAGTATAATATTTGAAACAGAAGAATTTAAATTTGAATTACTTTTTAATTTTCAATTAATAACTTGAGAAAATTATGACTTAACAGTAATTATTTCATATGTTTGTTTATTTATAATTATCACAACTACAGGGATTTTTAAAAATGAGAAACAAATCTCTGTGGCTTTCATATTCATTTTAGCCAATTACGAATAAATTGAAATAAATTCAATAATTTTCAGCAACATAAAGTATAGCATTAAATAACGAACTCCAAATATATATTTCTTTAAACTCTAATAAAAGTTTATGCTCGTAAAATATGAGATGTTATGAAATATAATATTTAGCATGTAAAAACGGTAAACATGAACTTAAAATTGATTTAGAAGAATAGACAGTTTTTTTTTTTGGATATTGTTTTAATAAAGTTTTTAAAAATCTATATCTGATTAATCATAAAGTTTATTTTTGTATATTTTATAAAAATAACAATTAAAATATAAATATCCGTTTCGGTTACATTAATTTCTTCAAAAAAAAAATGATTTTAAACACAAGAAAAATTTTAATACATCAAAAACTAACTTTTATGCTTTCAATTCATGCAGAAGTAAAACCAATTCAGAATTATTGATCAAAGTGCTCCGAAAAAATTGATTTGGAAAGAAAATAAATAGAACCTTGTAATACGTTGTAATTAATTTGTGAGTTTTTCTAAAGAAAAATAGTTTTAAAAAAATTCTACACATAACTTTTTTAATTACAGATTTTAGGGGTAATTTACAGGATTATATATTTTGAACTAAAGAATTTTCTCACTTCTTTTAGTAATGGTTACGCTCACAATTTATGTTCTATTCTCTTGAGCAAGAATATTTTACTGGGAAATTTTAAGACCATACAATTTTCTAGTAAAAGAACTTAAAGTAAGTTTCGGTTATTCTAGCAAGAGAAATAGATTACGTGCAATTCCCACTTTCCCAATGGAAATTGTAAGCTCAGTTTCTTTTTCATAGCAATCCATAATAATTTCAAGAATTATTATCGAAAACTGCTCAAGGAATTGAAGAAAATATAATTAAAGGAAATTTTCAATGTTAACCAAAGAATCGAAGAAAAGTTCAGCCTAAGAGGACTATATATATTCTTTTTAGACCTGTTATATAATATATATCGCAAAAATCTGAAAAATCCAACAGAATATTATTGCAAGAATAATATTGTACATTTCATGTTTTTATAAAATATGATTTATAAAATTATAGAAAAATAAGATACCTCACATCTATTGCCTTTTTAAAGTTTTCGTATTTACATTTTGAAGATCCTTTTATCTGCAATGTATTTCAATTCTTTTTCAAAAAACAAACTGAAATGTGTTGAAAAAAAAGGAAAATATTTAGATATGCAGAATTATCTAACTTTACATATAAATTACATAGATGTTACTATTATACTATTTTAATTTAAAACTCCTTCTATCGCTGATGTCCAGTTACACTAAATTTTGAACCAATATTATGGAGACACAATGTACTTGATCAATCACATCTCGTAATAAAAATTACACCAGTTTAATAGTCGATTAGGGTTTTAGGGTATTTAGAACTGCGAAATTAATTTTTGTACATAAGCACCTTAAATAAATGCATAAAAATAATAATATTTCTCTCATTATGTATTATTGTAAAATACACAGTTTCAGAGGTCTAAATTTTTTTCATCCGATATTAAGCTCAAGAGTTAAAATAAAATTCACGCTCCTGGGCTCAGACATACAAAAATTTAAAAAACAACGAATAAATCATACATTATTAACTATAGATTTAAATATATGTATATAATATTTTTTTAGCGCCACAAATCAGATCTGCCTAATCTTAATATTCCCTTAAGTTCCACACTTTCTCAGAATTTTCAATACAGCTTTTAACGTAACAGGGCATTTCCACAAACACACACACACAAATAGTATGAGAAACAATTTTTGACAGAGCGTATTTTTTCAAATCCAAGCCGCACTTTTTTCTTAGTGTTAATGCTACTGAAAATTGGGTGCAGTTTATAATGAAAGGTGGAAAAATTCTTTGGATGGGGGAAATGAAACAATATACCGAAGGTTAGAGCAATTACAAGTACATATACGTATTTAAAAGTTTTTGCTTTACTGATAAGTTATATTATTGATTCACCTCTCTCTTATCAGCTCACATTTTAAATTTTTTAATTTCGTAACAATCGGATATCGATAAGCCGTTTTACATTATTTTTTTATTTTTCACGAAAACATGTTGAGAACTTGGACGGCTGCTTAGATTTAAAAAAAATCAGTTTCACAGTTTTTAAATAAATAATATACTTAAATGTTTCCCACTTATTAATCCATTTTCATTATTGGTATATGCAAGACATTTAAAGTTTCATTATAACGAGAGATATCATTTAAAATATACCAAAACCCTGACGTTTGACTGAAAAGTAATGACTTGCAACCGAATTTCTACCTGCAGTTATTTTGCACCGCATCTGAGAAAGTCCCTACTCCCCTACAAGTTTACGGCTGCAATAATGAATATATGATGTCAGAAAGCCCATTGTTTGGTTCACAGACCCAACGAGCCTATGGAGAACATTAACCCGCCGTCTTCCAGGTCATTTGCAGATTACACCAGGATTGCCAGAACACGCTATGTTATACCGATATCCAAATGACTGCACACTCGACTTCTCTTCTCCTCCCCCATCTCTGCCAGGATATCGAGTCAGAGGACTTCCCTCCCCCCGTCCCTTGGAGAGTCCCTTGCGTGTGGAATGAGATTTAGGCAGGTTATACAGGCTGCCTGCCCCGTTTCCCAATACAATTGCTTCCTTTGCACGTAGATTATTCGCATGCTTTTAGTTTGTTACTGTGGGAAGCACTTTTTTTTACTGCAAGGTCATAATTTTTGAAGTGCGTGAATCACTGAAGCAAGGATGATTAAAATGAAAACAGGTAAAATAAATCGAGATCAACTGATATGCTTTTTGGGCTAATTGTCTCCCCGAAGAGGCTGTAAATTAATTTATGTTGCAGCATGTGTAATGGAAGATAGGATTTAGCCTCGTGTGGGCGATTTGTCAAGAAATGCGTGGTAAGCACGCTTCCTTAAAGTCTAAAAATAGAATAATAATTTAGGACATGATAACGGCAGATATGTAAGTAAAAGTCTAGTGGAAAGCCACTGGTTGACTTGAAACTGATTAAAAATGCATATTCAGATAAAAAT
>BMAV01024643.1:719185-730970 GCA_019973955.1 Trichonephila inaurata madagascariensis | reverse complement strand
TCAATATTGGCGACCCAATTTTCAATGATAATTTTTATCCCCCCCCCCTTCCCCCTGATACAACAATAATGTATTTACTGCAATAAAAATGCACTTTGACGCTGAAGCTACAATGCGATCTTAGTTATAAACCGTATAAGTATTAAATTTTGTATATTTTACTTTTAAGTAATATATATTTTAAGAAAATTACTTAAAATATATATTACTTACTTATTATTATGTTATTTTTCTTCCTCTAATTTTTAAATTGGAACAGATAGCAAAATGATATATTTAATTAAAGATTTATTTCCTTCAGCATCCATTTCTAAAAGTACAAATGTCATTAAAAAATAATTTAGTCTATGTTGCTCTATATCATATCCATCACATCTGGCATTATCGGGAACGTTTGCGTGAGTCTGGGCAACCTATCGGACGTCTGCGCAAAACTTGTAAAAAAGCTTTTCTTCGTGCAAATTCCAGTCAGTTTTGGTCAACTCGATACTTTTATAGATACCGAATCTAGCTTGAATGTACATTTTATAATTTTCACATTAACTGTAATTCCTGGTAATTAAGTATTTACGGCAGTAGATTGAAACAAAATCACATACATGCATTTTTAAGTCGTAAGCGAACATTTGACGATAATAAAGAATCAACAAGTACACATGCGAGTATGGTTCCAAAAAAATTAAATCAAGAAAATAATCTCAAAAATACTTAAATTATGGATTTACCACTACTGAAGTAAATGATTAAAAAAAAGGCCTCTGCTCGTTATGTGTTAAAACTTACAAATCTGAAGAACAACATGTGAAAGTTGTTTTTAAAACCATGTAAAATCATTTAGCCATGTTGGCAAAGAATTTTAAAAAGTATTTTCTTGATGAGGACAACTTGGTAGCAAGTTACGAGTGGATTAGGGATCCATTTCAAAATACTCCAGAAGGGCTCTTAACTGCCGAAGAAGAAATATTCATAGATTTCACATCCAGTGAAAAATTAAAAGCAAATTTTGTGATAAATCGCTCTTTGTATTTTGGGTAGAGGTGGATGATGAATTTTCTGCACTGAAAACAAAAGCACTTCGTTATACTATTACCATTTTCAACATCCTACCCTTGTTAAAGCGGATTTTCTGCGGTGGATGTTTTGAAGACAAAATATAGATCTCAACTAAATATAGAAAAATAACTCAGAGTGTCAATTTCTGATATTAAACCTTCCTTTGAAAAACTTTGCTCTACAAGACAAGCCCATGGAAGTCACTAACAATTATTAAACTTGTTCTTAATTTAGTATTAAGAAATTAGTTATAAAATACCTTCTTCAGTACTGATACATTAAACGTATACTGGCTGAAGTACCGGCTCTTAGCATGAGTTCGTTTTTATAAAAGTAAAACATTATTCTTGATATAATAGCTGAACTGTAAGGAGAGTAAAACTGCGTGCAAGACATTGTATACAAAAATGTAAAATGATTTCCTTTAGATGAATGCTTATATTGTAAATAGTTTTAAAAGAACTGTGTGTGTGTGTGTGTAATTTTAAACTTCACATAATTAGAAATTAGAATGTTAAATAATGAAACAGAATATTAAATTTCGATGAAGAATAATTTTGTTACTTTTTAATATTTAAAGCTAGAAAACTTCAAAATGTCTTAACCCGGGAGCAGGCGCGCACTTAATACTAACGTTAATGGTAGTGAGGGGGGACTCAGTCACTCCAATCATTTGTTTATAATTATTTTTACTGTACACGATAAAAATCGTAATTCTAGTGAATAATTTAAGTAAGAGAAAGTATACTTACCGTCTTTTAAGGACTTTTCAATTTTTCTTTGATAATTTGAGAAAAAATCTAATAAAACTGAACTAAAATGATTCAAAAGTGCAAGGCCTTAATAAAGGACGCAAATCATAGACACTTTTCACTAATATTACAGGAATGTTATTTGCTGGCAGAGCTGTCATATTTTGTTCAAGTTATTGTAGTTTTACTGTGCTTTCATGATCGAGTGAGTGAATATTAACGTCGCACTGTTCAGCTACACGAGGGCTTTTGGTGACTGACCTCGTAATTTTGAACCATGGTCAAGTAACGAGGACGTCACTTGAGCTGGCCTCTTTTAACTACCATACCACTCCAACGAGAGGACGTTTGAGCTCTCGACAGATTTAACGTGCGTCTCTACTCTACACGGTGGGTCTTTAGTGGTACTGGGCTCACACTCTTTGGTGATCAACAAATAGCAAATTGAACTTTTTCTTTCTTGTGTCTTTTTGACAAGGCGAACTGAACCTTGTAGTACACTTATGGCTTCATATTTTAGTTGATGGAGTTCTTTTGGAAGCATTTGAAAATTTTCATTTTGTTTCATCTTCATTGCGTTTCTCAATCATGAATAATATGCATTCTTTCAGCAGGTTCTTTCTTTGATTGATCAGTTTCAACTTCCTTCAATAGAGATCACAGATGCCCCACGCCACCGCTCCCGGGTTAAAAGTGTATTCAGGATAAAAATATGGATGTTCTAAAAATAATTGACGCTTTTCACTATGCTTGTTTGAGGATACTCATAAAAATAAATCTTGGCCGAATAATCCTTCAAATCAATCAATCATGTTTCCAAATATCATACAACTCTTTATTATTTACGATTTCCCTAAACGAAAAACAAACACATAAAAGGTGGGACGAAACTAATATAAAAATAACCATATCAGTAAGTTGGAAGGTCAATCAAATGATCAGCAAATTATTACGCTGCCTGGCTGAAAAGTGAATCAAGTCTTCCTTTTCTTTCAACAACTAATGTATAGTATTTCAATAATAATAACAATGATGAATTTTTTATTTTCCTAGAATTTTTCTCTGGGTCTGGGTTTCGTTTTTCTTTTAAAGAGTAATATTTTAGGTTTAAAAAGAAAACGTTATGAAAAAAATCTATCATTGGGGGATTACAGCAAATTAAACAAAATGTTTTTTTAATTTTTTTTAATTTGGCTTTAGGATCAAAGATAGCTATTTGATGACGTAATATCACCAGATAAAATACATAAATTATATCAGTGTAATTGTGTATTTTTTTATTATGGAAGAAAGTATTTTGTTTTACTTCATTCCAGTTATTTTTTTAAAAAAATATTTTTATTTTCGATATGCTCGTGCCCCCTTGTAGGGTTATTGCACCCCCCCAGGGGGCCGCACCCCACACTTTGAGAAACACTGAGATACACAGATAGTTTTTGCTCCTTACTTCAGTGTGTGATTATATAATATGTAGAATTGTAAAAATTTGTTACCAATAGTGAGAATAATTTTATGTTTCTATTATACAAGGATTGAATTTAAATACACATTGTACTCTAACTAAAAATTCAAAAATATTTAAAATAGTATTTTTGATTTGCTAATGGTTTGAATTACTCGAAGTTACATATACAGGGTGTTTGTAATTAAAGTTGCCCTGTTAAGACCTACATAAAATCCATTCTGATCAATTGATATCTATTAAATTTGGCATATATGTTATGTGGATCATGGTGAATAGAAGTTTGTAGTAAAAATAATAATAGTTTACATTTCGACCGATAAATGCTAATTTCCATATAAGAGAAAAAATGTGATGATACTTCAGAGCGGATTAAAAAAGCAGTATACCCCGCTGTAAAATTATTTTGCACTATGCCATTGAAGAAAAAAGTGCAAGCGTTATTTATGAATTGGTTTTATCAGAATGGCAGTAATTTGTCAACTGGACTGTGAAAGCACCAGTACGAGCTTAAAAGGTTTACGAAAACAGTTCGAGTCAAGGTAAGCTTTGAAAACTCTGATTACAAAATTCAATGAGATTGTGGAATTGTATATGCTTCTGGGAAGACGACGAAAATAATTTTCAAATGAAAATGTCGAAGTAGTTACTCTTGCAGGAGTCAAAAGAGTGTCCAATCAAAATTATTTCTCAACGTGTTCGAGTGGTCTCACGTGATTTGTGTCTTTCTTGGTTAACGGTCAGAGTCGTTTGATGCATTGTAAAGTAATATTCATACAGGCTCCGCGTGGTGCAAGCCCTGAACTTTAAAGACTCGGGTAAAATCCCTCATTCTGCTGGAACCTTTTTGGCCAGAATAACGGTCGACAATACACAATTTTGGAATGTTTTGTGGGGCGATGAGGTGTGTTTTACCTTAAAGGGAGTATTGCATACTTATAGCTATTGCACAGCAGGTCGCATATGGAGTATTTCAAGTCCTAATATTTCGAATAAACAGCCTCTTCTTTAGGGGGGATTACATTAGGGGTTTACTATCTTTGGTAAACACGGGTGTCACGACCCCGGGGTACCCCAGTGATCCTTCTCTATTTCCGACCCTCCATCTTGTCATCCAATTTCTTCTTTTCTTCTTTTCCCGTCCAGACTACAGACCTAAGAATGTTTGGCGCAGTATAGCCAAAACTGGCTCTTGCGCCATAAAACACCAAACTCAATTCAACTCAACTCATTCGGATTACATTACTACATAGTATGGTCTTACTACTGATTTCATCCTTAACCCCTTTTTCTTTGAGAAAAACACTTCTTTTATGGCCTTCAAAGGTGTTCTATAACTGGTGACCTGTTTCACCAGTAAGAGTAGGTAGAGAGTTTTCATTCAAAATAGTCCACCTTTGTACTTACTTTGGAGATGATCGGATAACTTTGAGAAGTTATTTGATTACCTGGCTTTCTCGTTTCCTGGATTTAAATCTGGGATTTCTGGGGTCATGGGAATTCTAGTAAAATTATGTCTATGGAGCAAGCATACGAGCTCTGCCTGAAATGAAAGTAAGCATTAATTTTATGTTGCTACAATTGATTGAGAAACCACTCAAACTATACTGATGAACACGCTTTGAAAGTGTTCTTGGTGCAAATGGAATACACATTGAGCATGTAACGTGATCAAAAAATGTTTTGTGTTTCCAGTTTGTGCTGATTATTCTTCATGCACCTTACACACACACACTTCTCACACAAAGGGTGAAATTTGAACTATTATATTTTTATTGACGATTTCTTTTCCCCATAGTCGATATAGCGTATATGATAAGTCTCACTGACATTCGTGGACTAGATTGAAAACTATATTTGGCTAAATATATAAAGTAACTATAATTATAATCACTGTATAATTTTATCTTTAAGCCTTTACATTTTTCTGATTTATTGTAAAACCAAGAAATTTACAATGTAAAATTGAAACAGTGGTGTCTAGAATAAGCGAAAACATAATAAGAAAACGAATAACTTAAGGAGTTGTATGTATGAAGTCTAGACAAAATGTACATTTAATTGGTAAGAAAATGACGTAATTCATATTTCATTGTTTTTATGCATTCTGAGAAATTTACGATCCACTTGCAAAATCATCAGAAGATTTCTAGATAAATAATTGAAATTAATGCAAAGTGAATTTATAAAAAGAAAATAATAATAATGATATTGAAGGGAAGATAACTTAACTTGGTGATATTAAAAATTAATTGTATCATGGGACGTGGAAACTTTATGAGTGATATTTTATATTTGGTTTAGTAGCGTTTGTTGTATTCATAGTTATTTTTAACTAGTCATTTGTCTACTGTCTTATTGTAAGGAAATTTAATAACAATTTAGAGCTAAATGCAGGGTTTGGTTTTTTTCATTTCCTTCTTTTTTTTTATTAAAAATAGGAAGTACCTCATTTATGTGTACTAAAGTTTTAACTTCCGCAATGATAAAATAATAACAAGAGGTTGAAAATTAAAATGTGAATCCTACTAGTTCTTTGAAGAAAAATAAAAAAATATATTCATTTTCGATGATGAACATGAATAAATATATGTAATTTAATTTTACAACCTTGTTTACAAGAGCGCAGATTAGTCTAGTAATTTTAAATGCGTTTGCAAATTATTTATATGAATTATACATGTATAATATATAATATAAAAAGCGGTGTATCAAGGAGTTATCCGAATTGGATGAAAATAGGCAGATTTGATGTACATGTATTGGGAATGACACATAAATCTACCATAGAAATTAAATGTTTTATTCAGGAAATACTGTAACAGGAGAAAAAAATCAACTATGCATTGGCTCGGTTCAAACTTGACTCATAGAGTCAGCGGATGTCCTCTTGATAGATTGCTTACAATATGCGTACTAAATAGTGACTTACATCAACATGATGATTGGAGAAACCTTTTTATCATATCCTAAATGCGTTCAATTGGGGAGAGACCTGGTAATCACGCCGGACAGGAAAGGAATAAAAAAATTGAAGAAACCATATATGATCAGGCATTAAACAGTTGAAATATATAAGATCGAGTGTTTGTAAAGGAAAAGACAACAAATATTATGGGGTGCAGAATTTCGTCGACGTGACACAGAGTAGCAAAGGTGACACAGATGACCACAAAAGGGTCCGGCTATCAAATAAAATGGCACTTTATACCATAAATCCTGGTTTGGAGGCTATGTGGAACACAACATTCGGGTGAATATCCCACCGTTGGTCCGGACATTTCCAGACACATTTTTACTGGTCATTGGGGTTTAATTCGAAAGACTTCCTTATACATAGAAGCACTTTATAGAATTTAAAAAAACAATTGGATAGGATTATAATAGTTATAGATTTTCTTCGTATATTTTATTTGAACTTTCTAGTGAATATCTTATTTTTCAATGAATATGTATCGATTGAAATCTAGTTTTGTAACTGATATTGAATCTAACAGTTTCATATTTCTTTTATAATATAGATATAATAATTAAAACACATAAAACTTATTTTTGTGTGACTTAAAGAAAATCAGTAGTAGTTCATATAGTTATTTTAGTGTATAATCAACTAAATTTTGTACATTGATCCGAATTATATTGTTAGGAATTTTCTATAAAGAATGCTTAAAGTTGTGTAAATGTTTTATATATAGATGTGTAATACGTTTATACTACTCGATGTTGTATTTATTTTTGTTAAAATTGTAGTATTCGTAAGCAACGCCATTCCTTGCATTATAATGGCGATTCAATGGAAACTTGGCGAAATCTTGGCGATAGGGGCCAAATTGGCATCATTTTTGACAACCATGTTGTCGACCATGTCGGTGACCATTTTTGTCGAGTTCGTGACCCAATGGATTCTTCTGGAAATTAATGAAGAAATCTTATTATATCGCAATCTATGACGCAAGCGGATTTTTTCGAGAAAAGTCTGTGAAGCCTATAAATAGGGAGTCAGTCGCCGAAACAGAGTTAATCTTGTTTTGACCATTGAAGAGTAGTATGGGTTTGGCCATAAAGAGTCGACCAGTGATTACTTATTATTTCGGCTGTTGTGCAGGACGAGCGAATGCTTGCAAATAATCTTTAAATATACTTGTATTTTAGACACTGATAGTTGTGTCTGAACGCCGTAGAAGGTGGGAAGGCTTTCTGAGATTTGTTCCACGTGTATTATCGTGGAATCCTGTATTTCAAGGTTTGTCTTTCGACAATAAATTTCCATCGCTTCTGAAGAACTGTCTTGATCTTTACGACTGATTGCATAAAATCCTCGATCCCTGATCTACGTAAAAATATGTTTTCATTAGAATACAAAAATGAAAATGAATTACACGTACAAATAATTGAATTTTGTTTCACATATTTAAGAAATGTAATTTCGGCTTTACTATCAAGTTTTATAAGTTGTGTTACATATTCATTAATTCAAAAAAATATAATTAAGTATTACTGTATCATATATTTTTCTTCCACAATCCCGTGCTCTTAATGCTCAAATTCATTAATTTTTTTTTTCATTTTTTATAGAAATTTATTATTACTTCAATATTAAAATTTAAAATAATTGGACATTTCAATTAAATTGAAAGTAATTTGGTGAGTGTTGCAATGCTATTAATTGCCAGCAATTTGTCATTCAAATTTGTCAAGCCTTTTCTTAGTTAGAAATGCAATTTATGTAGACAAAATGTATTTTTCTTCAAATAACAGATAAGATTAATTGATTTTACACACAAATGATTTCTCTTACACTCATTAAATAGTATTTCAATAGAAAGTTAAATACTCTTTCAATCAATAATAATATATATTGAGTTATTAGATCTACCAGAGTAGAAAGCTTTCATCTCAATGGAAGAGGACCATTAGTGAATACTTAATAGCCTATGAAAGTGACGACTGAATATCTGAAAGTGAGATTTCTTTTTTCCATCCCTAACTCTTTATCATTCATGCCAACGCCCCTTCAGGTGCAACAGCAGTGATTGAAGTTTCTCGAGAATAACGAGATTTGGCCGCTTTCTTAATAGAGGCTCTGCGAACAATGAGGCATTTCGGAGTCTGTAGGTAATTTCACTGTAAAGATTTCGTACCTTTCTTCTCTTATTTGGTATTCAATATTGTTACCTCTGTGATACCGAGGATTCTTCTGTAGCTGCTAGCATTGTTGGCTTCCCACACACGAGGGAGCTCACTTTTAGAAACGAAAATTATTATACATTCAGACAGCACCATATTTTTGTATTCTCTTTCCAAGGCACGTCTTTAACAAACGCCAGGAGTGAAAGCTCAACTCGAGAAAATCCAAAGTCATTAAAATATTTGGAATAAGATGAAGGGGGAAAAAATGGATTCTGAAAATTTCAATAATTTCCACAGTTTATTCTTCATACGTGTAACTTTTTCTTCCGTTTTATGCTCTTTGGTGTCTATCTTTTTGACTTTGAGGCCAGAATACAGATCTATGAAAATGGGCAAACATTGTTGTTTTTGATTTAATACGCGGAAAATAGGGAAATTTCCCAGCCGCTTGTAAAATAGGTTCTGTTGTAGATAGAATACCGTACAATTCTAAAGTACGAAAAGCATTTGTACGCACACGCTATTATGCATCCCGCTTTCGCATCCCCTTCTTCCGAATTTTATTTTTCGGAAAGGGTTTTCTATCATCTTCTTTGTGTCTGAAGTGTTGGTTTCTTGATTGTTTTTGTTGTTACTTGCTCGTTGAAAGGAAAAGAGAATTTGCATTCGTTGCCTAGTGCCGGCGGTTCCGTCAAGCATGATCTTGTCACACATGCGGCCCTGAGGAATTGCTTTTGCAAATGGGATTCCGAGCTTAAATTCAGAGCTTGACTTATAACTACTTGTCAATCACCGGAGCATTTTTCATATGGAGATCACAAAGCTCATATTTCACTCTGGGCTACTTCCTTTATGTAACCCTTTCTTTTCTTGTGGAAGCAGACGTTAATTTCAGATGCATTATTTGGGCACAATTTTTTTCCCTTATTTTAAAATTCTCTCCATTACAAAGTGTTGCAACAATGACGTTTTAAAGTCAAATCCTTACTTCTTGGTACGATTTAAAATGGATCTGAAAACACAGCATTGATAGGGTTCAAGAAAATGAAAGGTCAAAAATTTCCTACTACTTTTTTAAAAAATATTCAGCTTACTATAAGGCATATAATTTAAAACGTTGATATGCACCTGTTCTATATTTTCAAGGGATTATTCAAAATAATCTCGAACACTTTTCGGTGCTTGTATATTCAAACGCTTTTATTATTTTGTTTGTAAGAATATTCAGATATTCCTTGAACATCATATTCACAAAGAAGAATTTTCTTTGATGTTCCGATTGTGAACATCAAATGAATAATATTTTCAGGGCGCATATCAGTGTTTATTATTCTAAAGAACTATTCTTGCTTTATTTCACTTAAAACCAGTATTCTTAAGAGATCGTCAAACATTTTAAGCTTCTAAAATTTTGATAAAAAACTGAAATGTATATGGAATAAATAAAAAATACTAAATGTCCTCTAATAAAATTTTTCCTTTGATTATTTATTTTTTTCACATTTATAGGTATTTGCAGTTGTTGCATCGTAATTGCTGTATGATATTGAGCATTTGCGGTTTCCTTCTTATGCAGTCATTTCAGAATTTTAATACATGTAAAAACTCTGAGTAGTAGTCTAGTTTATCGCTGAATAATCTATTTTAATCGGTTAAAATATAAAAAAAAAATTAGAAAATTATCTCTTTTTAAAAAAGTTTGCGAGGAAAAATTGTGTAACCATTTTTGGTGTAGAAACTCCGTAAGTCAGATGATTTAAAATCGAGTCGCATTTCTACTATAATTATAAACTCTTTCATTTTACATCGGATTTTTACGTGTGCTTCCTCTGTTATCTTACAGAAGTAAGGTATTAAAAAAAATACATGAAACTCAGGAATAATTTCTATGCTGGAAGGAATGAAGAAGGAAAAAATGAAAGAGAAAAAAAATTATATAAAATATTTGTAAAATGAGTACCTCATCTTAATCTTTTAAACCAATAAAAAAAATTTAAAAAAACTGGCCAGTTGTAGTTAGTAACAAAGAATTAAAATAACACTATATATGACAATAAAATACAACACCAAGAAGAATTGGCCATACAGCGAAGAAACTCTGTAAACAGAAAGAGAAAGAGCCACGAGCAATAAATGTTGTACATTTTGAAATGATACGCCTGACATATCAGGTGAGTAGATTGTGGGACTACCGCAGACGGTGCATGAAGCAATACATCTAGGTACAGAGTCGATGAGAGTTCGGATGGTGTCCTGAGAGATAGCTTTCGACTCCCTACTAACCGTTTCTCCAGGTTTGTCTTCCAACTGCGGTGGTGGAAGACAATGCAATCGGTGTTTAATGACGTGCCAGATGTACTCGATTTGTATCAGAACAGAGGAGAATGGAGATCAGGGAAGCATTTGTATACCTCGTAGAGCTCTCTGGCTGATGTAGGAAAGATATGACTGGGCGTTATTCTACAGGTATATAATACGCTGCACACTCCCGAAGTAAGGGGAGTGTCAAATGTAAGCAACAGGTGGGTCGCCATACGCTATGGTGCCCCATCATGTTGCCACCACTTATGTGTGAGTCAAGTTGTTCATGCAGTGGAGTATTCCATAGTCGGGGCCAGATTGGGCTGCCTTCATGTCGGTCGACGCACTCATACAGAGTGATTATCACTAGACAAACAAAAGTGACTAAACTGAGAACACGGCCCTGTGTCATTCCTTCGTCGAGGTCACTCTAGCTCGGATCCATTGCAAGCAAAGTTGTCTGTGCTACTAAGTCAATGACAGCCTGCGCTTAACAAACAAACTTAATGTATGTCATTAACAACCAATCAAAAGGTTATAGCTCGGGTCTATAACACTATAAGAACATGAAAAGGCATGCACGTTCTGCAAAATAGTGACAGAATGGCACTGGTTGTTGGGAAATGCGTCAATCTACGCGTAGTGGCATCGCTATGGCTGCCCCAGCACTCTTCAAACTTGACATATTTCCTTGTTACAGCCATCTTTACCTCAGTTGGTGCTCCGGTGACACATGTAGTTGAGTGTCAGCTGAGATCATGCACCAAACTACCCTTCTCTGTCCTGCCATCCTCATGCTCCTCATAAAATCATTTCTGTAGGAACTGCCTATATTGACCGTAGCCTGGCATTCTTCCCTGAGACAAGAAAAATTTTTCTACGATTATTTCCTTTGTAAAAATGGCAGTACGAATGTTATTAGTACTGTATAGGTTTCTTCCCTTACATCCTACTCCAAGCGTACCGGAGATCGGTGCATTTGACACCTTTTGCATTATTTGGTAACATGCACCTACCATAAAATTTGTACAATTTACTGCTCATTCCTTCTTTTCAAAGTCATGTAGTATATACGAAAGAATAATGA
>BMAV01024643.1:698537-717682 GCA_019973955.1 Trichonephila inaurata madagascariensis | reverse complement strand
GGCAAAGTAAATATAATCTCAATTGACTTTACTGAGAGTTTCAAAATTGAGAAAATATAATTATTTTTAAATAAATATTGTAATATTGGGATACTTGAAGGTACAACTCTATGGCAAATTTGAATTTCATTAAATAAATTCATGCAATCAATGTCATACTTCAATGTTACATTTATTTGAGATATGTTATAGGAAAGTGTAAATATATATAAATATTTATAAATATGTTTATAATTTCTAAATTATAAACACAAAACCGTATATGATATCTGAAGTATGTGATGATTTTCAAATATTTTCTTGAAAGAAATAATTACACTATTTATTATGACTAGAAAATGTTGAATAAGCCGGATGAAATAAACAAATCTCTTCGTAGATTTTTTTTCATTCAATTATTTGATTCTTAAACTTAAGAATCACTTCTAATCTTCAGCTATTTATTTTGCAGTCACAAATGAAGACTTGAATGTCAATTAACAATACTCTTCAAAAAAAGTTTAAAATGGCTTTTTTAAATGGGAATTTATCATACCGATATGTATATTAGAATTTTACATACCTTGCTTATAAAATTTACTCTGCATTCATCCCATAAGAAAATCACGGAATTAAAAAAAAATTCAAATGAGAATTTAAATTTGAATATCATGATTGATAAAATTTAAGTACATGTGCATTTGGATTAAAATACACAAAAGAAAAAAAATTAAACCATTCAGTTTCAAAAAATCAGTCAGCTGCACGAAGCTTTCAAAAACGAGGAGCCTTGTACGCTTCCTCGGCTTACAAGCCCCTAAGGGCAGCTCTGACTTTTATTGATATTTTGGGGTTGGATATAACTACTACATCGTCTACAATCAGATAAAAGGCTGAATCTGTTCTATAAAAGAGAGAGGAGAGACACATTTTTAGTTTAATTTCGATGCTGTTGACACCTTTGCAAATGGATGTCATCTTTTTTCTTGTTAGTGAGACACATACAACACATACATGCTGCAAATATCCAATAATAACTTTCCTCAATACCTAAGTATATGTGGTAGTAGGAAGTGTTATTACCGACGTCATCTGTCTTACGAAGTCAGATCGAGGCCCACGAAAGTTATCACGGCAATAACTTTGAGTAACAAACAGGTGACAGTGCAATTTAGTTCGGTTTCACCCCAATTTTGAGGGAGAATACCTGGATGTGGTTAGCGGCCTCTCCCTTCTCTTCCCCTTCTACCAACCTCACGAGAACACTTGCGACTCGACGTCTATTTAGAGTACACGGTGCCGCAAGGGCACTATACATTTACAAACACCCATGCCTTCTCCGGGATTCGAATTCAGGCCATAAGGCACAACAGTTCCGCGTCACTAACCAGTATACAGGATGGGCGGTGGCAGTAGGAAGTTTATTTTCCAATTGGCAAGCTGTGGTGCGACGGTTCCCTTTCGTTGTTAGAGCCATGCACCTGTTGTTCATGACAGCAGTACTTAGAGGACAACTTTCCAGCTTGTTCCTGCCACATTCTATTTGTTTAAAATGAAGCCCAAAATTGAGAAACTATAGGGCTATTTTGAATTTCCCGACAACGTATTTTAATTCTCGAATTTCCTCCAGTGTTCTGGTAATCCTTTCACATGGAAAGTTTCCAATTGATGTCTGCAATTTAAAATACTAAATCCATTCAAAATTTCGTAATTGTTACTTTATTCCTTTCCACTTAGATTTTCTTACTACAAAAGTTATCAGCAAGCACCGATGAGAGAGATCTTCACTTCCTTATCATTGTTTTCATTTGAGCGTCAATGACGTGTGTACAGCAAGAATTTGCAAATATGCCATATTTTCCACTGCATTATTTAATTAGGATAGTTTGTTTATGTTGATGATTGCGTGGCAAAAAATACCCATGAAAATTAAATCCGTCCTTGAATTTTGTTCTCCAGTCCAACTAAAAACCGTCAAAACGATAGGTAAATTTTAAATACAAAATATTATTTACGCATTGAAAAAAAAACTCCACACACTGATTATTTTTTTCTTGAATTCTGGAGTAATTTAAAAATTAAAAATTTAAAAATTTTCAAGCTAACATAATAGATTGAAATAACAGACTGAACTACTTCAAGTTCTCCTCAAACAGAGAATATTTCTTTTATATTTCTAATAGGTTAAGGAATAGTGTTTCACCATTGCAGACCTCATACGTACCCGGAAGTTGGTATCTCATTTTAGTGCGGCATCATATAAGCGGCTACCAAACGCCGCAGGTAATTTTCACACCCAGATTCCTCCCTAGAGGGAGGCACTTGACCTCTGACGATGTAAACCTGTACTAGGATTTAATTTTGCTAACAGTACTCAAGCCAAATAGGCTCTCTAGGGATCTTTTACACTTCGTATACTCTGACGACATGGCTGCTGTCGATTTTCTGCATCAGGAAAATCCACCGACTTGGACCGGGGTCGAACCCACAACCTTAGGTGCAGAGGGCCAGCAACAAACTAACACTTAAATTAAATGTAGCATAATTCATCTCTCGTTTTCTCTTCAAGTGTGTTCAATCTTATATATTAATATTTGGACCTTGAAAGTAGAAATGCCGATTTTTATTAAATGCGAAAATAAAAATAAGAGCAAATATTTCTTTTTGAAGAGACCTTTAAGGAGGTTTTTCTTTATTTCAAAGTATTTCCGTCATTTTTGTTTATCTGTTGTGTTATTGTTGTTTCTAATGCCATCGGATCAACGGCGTCAGATTGTAGTGCATGAAATTCATCGTGGCAAAGATCTGGTTGACTTCTATCGTTGGCCGCAGCTCTAAGCACCATGCAAGCGACAGAACGTTTTGGCTCTACTTCACCCCAAATTTGGAGGAGAACTCCCTAGGTGTGATCAGGAGGCCTCCCATCTCTTTTTGCCTCCATCAACCTTTCGAAAGGACTTACGGATCGAAGAATGTTTAGAGTGCCCCATGTCACACAGGGACAATACATTCACAAACATCCATGCCTTCTTAGGGATTCGAACCCTGTCCCCATGGCACAGCACTCAGAGTCTCTAGCCTCTTTACCTTCAGGGTGGTTGTTAATTATCTAAATTATACATAGAGAATTATAGCACTAGTGTAATTATGAAAACAATTATTAAAAGTTCAGCATCAAAAATAAATCAGAATTTAAATATACAAACTATTTAAAATCATAAAAAAAATTTGGAAATATCAAAATCTTATGTCAAACAAAAGAAATGTTTGCTAGATACTCTGGAACTCTGTTAAAATAAATATCATCAGCCAAAAATACTAAATTTAAGACTGAAGGTTATGACCGAGCAATATATTTTTTCCCGTGAAAAAACGAAACAAAACTTAAATCATCTCAACCATTGAACCTCCAAAATATAAGTTACCCTTCCAAATCCATTAACTGTCTATTACAATTGCCTTGGTTGGTTTTTCTGAGAGTTGAAATAGTGAACTTTTAAGAAACCATCATTAATATATCATGAATTAGGGAAATGTACAAGAGCATTTCTGTCACATTCGGAATTTTCAGAAACTATCTTTTGTCAAAAAGCTTTTGTATAACTCATATATTTTAAAACATATATTGATATTTTTCTTACACTTTTGAGATCTGCAAAATAAATAAATAAATATAAAATCCTCAAGGTACGCACAACAAAACTATAGTCCCTAAACCTAAAAAATTTCATGACAATATCCTAGAAGCTGAAAGTATGAAATAAATGTATTGCGCCATTCTAATTTCAGACACAAAAGAACCGCGAACGATATGTAAATGATGTTTTTCGAATAATTTTAAGCAATAAGTATAATTTCTCTCTCCAAATATCAGTCACACTTACTACAAGAAAATAAAATCCAAATAAACAGTAACATCAGGTCTAAACAACTTGCTTAAGTGAGCTGCATATGCTTTTGAAAGCATAAAAAATATAACCCCAGTTCCAACAGATTCATCGCTTGTAAAAGTGGAGGAGGAAGTAGTGCTTCACGCACAATACAGCACGCCCTATCTTTGCTGAACCGTATTTCTGATGGGTTGTACGAACAGCAGGTTACCCATTAGTCCATAATTTTTGAACCTGGGTTGGAGGTCGCGACACCCGACCACGTGAATTCTCCCTTGGCGTGGGGCGTCACGCCATATTGGCCTGCACGTGCCGACCTTGCGCTAGCCATTTGTTCACCTCTGATAAGCTTTGTCATCGTCGCCCCCTATGCAAATGCTATATGTATCGAAATTAGTCAGGGTGTAACATTTTCATAATTGCGGGAAATCGAGTGCACGATTGATGCTGACTTTTTTATTCGTTTTTTACTGATGGCGTTAAATGATTTTATCCTGATCTGTATACCATCTGTGCTAGATAATTTCGAGTATTTTTTTTTTTTAATTTTATCTTTGGTGTAGCCATGCGACTCATAAATAATGATACGCGTTGTTACCTATATACATTCCCGGGCCTCGGAGATAAAAATTCTGACTTTAATGAAATTATAGTGATAACAAACTTGATTGGGTAATTGAATGAATCGGGCTGAAACCTGAAAGCTTCACTCTAAGGTCTGCTATAATTTAAACATTCTCTTCACCTCTCGTACTTTGTGATTAATTTTTATGTAAATATATTGTATTTTTTCTCAGAAGTTTGTTGATGATGTGTTTTTTAATGAAGGATTTCTTACATTATATTTAAATGCGTGAATTATACATTTTTTTCACTTTAATGTACGATGATATTTTAGTGCATTAGAAATATAGTCATTAAATTCTTTAGTGTTTTATTTTCTTATATTATTTCAATTAAGGAAATTGACATAATATTACTTACTTATTTTTCGATATCTGAAGAATCAAGTTAATAAAATCAAGCTAACAACAAATAAATCTCTAAGGTAAATCCTCTATGAATTGAAATAATATAAAGAATCAAATGAACATAACCCAGTGCTTCCCAAACTTTCAATATTTGCGACTCAATTTTCAGTCAAAATTTCTATTGCCCCCCCCCCCCTTCATACAATAACTACGTATTGAATGCAGTAATAATGTACTTTGAGGCTAAACCTACAATACGACCCCTTAATTTTAAACCGTACAAATAACCAAAATTATTAAATTTTATATGTGTTTCTTTTAAATAATATGTATTATAAGTAAGTTGCTTTCAAGTATTAAAATAAGTATTATGTTACTGTTTTCCTTTCAAACTTTTAAATTGAGATTATTTGCAAAATAAGTTTTAATTAAATTAAGTATTTATTTCCTCAATCATCCATTCCTATTAGTGCAAATGTCAATAGAAAATTAGTGTAGTCTTTGTTGCTTTCTATCTTATATCCATCACAATTAGCATTTTCGCGGACATCTGTGCAACCACCTGGGCAAACTATCGAACGTCTTTGCAACTGTCTTCCTTTTAAAAAAATTTGCTCTGCAAAACAAGCCCATGGGAGTCACTAGTAGTTATTGAAATTGTTCTTAATTTAGTACTGATACATTAATTGATACATACATTGTGCAGTACTGATACATTTATAAGTATATAAATCAGGTAAATGTGTATTTTATTTTTTATTATGTCAGAGATTTTATTTTCCTTTTTTTCAGTAAATTAATAATTATTTTTAAATAATCTTTTATTTTTGACTTTTCGATATGCTCGCACCCCACAGTTTGAGAAAGGCTTGCTTAACATCTTATAACAATTAAGGGGATGAATTTGAGAAACATATGTAAAAATTTTACTTATTGTTACTGTCTCTGCCACTCTGTTTATAAACGCTTAGGATAAATTATTCTGGAGGAGTCAATGTTCAATCAAAATTCCTAACAGAAAGAATATGAGACAAACATACTATGGAACTTTAAAAACACGGAAACTGTTAATGTAAAGATATTGCTTAGTTAAAATGAGGAAAACTCTTGATTCCGCACTTTAATGGAGCAAATCAGTTAACCCTTTACCTACCGCATTATGATTTACTGCAATTATTTTCATGCAATATATTTTTTTTCTGAATCGCCACATTGAAAATTAAGGGATATGCATAAATGAAATATTCAACTTTGAAAAATTTAATCCATTATAGCTAATTAACTTAATTGGTACTTGGACCGTCAGTCCATAAAGGTCTAAAATATTTTCATAACACAAAAAGACCGAATTACTTTTTTAACTCAGTTTTAACTCTTAAAAATGCTAAATAACCAGAGAACATTAATATTTTAAACCTCAAAATATTTATTTTTAAAGATTATTAAATTTTTAATTTTTTTTTTTTACACCAAAACTTAATTTGATGATATTCAAAGAAACAGTTTTTCTTTTCATTAATACACAGAAAATTCATTACACGTTGTGCATTTTGAACGAGGTTTCAATCGAATGTTTTTTAAAGCACTGCATCCGGGGGTAGGAAATGCTGTATTTTCTTAACATGAATTACTGTACCTAGAGTCTTGTTCAGTGTTTTGATCGTCATCTTACGAATCTAACGAAAATTCCAGCAGATTATTTCCAGGGACTTCAATTAAAAAATTATCTGTTAGTACATCACTGATTTCAGATGGTAGGTTCTGTAATAAATCCAAGGCCTCTTGAAGACTGGGATACTTTTTCCAGACTTTCTAAGAAAAAGAAGCCGTGTAGGGGAGCGATGCACGTTTAATCTGTCGAGAGCTCAAACGTCCTCCCGATGGTGTGGTGTGCTAGCTCAGGTGTTGTAAACGTCACTTGACCATGGCTCAAAATTACGTGATCTGTCGCCAAAAGCCCTCGTGTAGCTGAACAGTGCGACGTTAAAATTCACTCCCTCACTATAATAAGGAAATAATAATAATAATTATAATAACACCTTGAAAATCTCCAATTATTGTTAAATCTCACTTTCACATAAAGAAATTGAAATGTTGTTAATTTTTGAAATAAAAATAGATATTTTATTTAATTGTGTGGGTGAAAAAAGAAAAGTTCAGATTTAAAGTTCAAAATTTTTTGAAAATGTTAAAACAAAACAATAAAAACGCAAAATAAATAAGTTAAGCTTAAAAGAAAATGCCAAAAAAAAAGCATAACTCTCTTGAACTATTGTGATGATTCTAGAACACAACAAAAAACAACAATAAGTCACACGGACGAAAAAAAACTAAGTTCTTGCTCTAACATCAAGTGGCTGTCGGTACTTATAAGTACCACAAAGTTATTCAATTGTAAAATTAATTATATTTACTGTTCACTTAAAATAAATAGTCAAATCGTTTTCTCTAAGGTCTTCATTAACAAAAACAACAACAACAAAAAAGATAAGACACTTAACCATTTGACATTAACTACTTTTTCGAAACAAAAAGATAACCTTCGCAATCCGATCAAAATGTCAGCTGAAAACGCAACTTCGGCTATAAAGAATTTGCCTTCCCCACTAAAATACTCATCATAGAGCCCGTGCCGCTTTTCACCCAAGAAGAGTGGAATTAAAAGAGTGTTCCTGCTAAATATCGTCAGAATATTCGTGAAAATGCTTATTCTATGTAATTTGGAAGTGAGTGGTACTTATAAGTACCATCAATAGATAGAGGGTTAATCTACAGATTAGCTAAGTAATCTACACATTAACAGCTTTTGAGCTTTAACGGTAACATATATAAAAACTGCTCTTACAGGGGGAGGGCACAACTAAGGAAATTCATCTGGGGCCGAGACTTGGTGTAGTAGCAGTACTCCTTTAGGGTGTTCAACCCTCAAGCTAATTCCGCCGAATGACCTGTCGATTCGGAGAAAATAGCCTTCGAAATTCATGCTTAGCTTTTATACAATTAAGTTTTCATTTCCTCCAACGTGTTCATAACCTGGTTGGCAGATCGTTTGCTTACTAAGTGCTAGGTTAGGGTTCGATTCATGAGATCAACTTTTTTCTTTTCAATTCATTTAAATATTTTTTAAAATTAAATAAATTTATTTATAAAAGGTTTATTAAATATTAAATGATATTTTATGTAATTATTTTGTATTTTATAAAGTAAAAAAAAATTAAATATATTTATTACTTAAATTATTTATTATTAAACTTATTTAAAATTATTATTAATTGAAAATACTTAAAATAATTATTAACAAAAATTATTTAAAATTATTAATAATTAAAATTAATTAATTAATTAATATTAAGAATTTTTATTGATTTATTATTAGAAATATAATTGAATTATTATTAATTATTAAAATTATTAATTTATTATTAAAATTATTAATTTATTGTTAAAATTATTAATGTATTATTAAAATTATTATTTATTATTTGAATTATTAACTTATTAATAAAATTATTAATTTATTATTTAAATAACTTTATTAAAATTATTTAAATAAATTTTTTTGAATTATTTAAATAAACTTATTAAAATTAAATAAATTTATTTAAGAAGGACTTATTAAATATTTTATAAAATTATAAAATAATAATTTAATTAATAATACATAAAAAAGACATATTTTTTATTATATTAATTATAAAATAATTAATTTATAATAATAATATATTTTATTTATAGTATATTGTATTTCCCATTTTAAAACTATTTGTAACTAATTTTTATGTGATTATTTAATATTTATTATATATTTTATTATAAATATTATCTATTAATATATTTGTATAATTACAATATTTTTTTTACTTTATAAAATATAAAATAATTACACAAAATATCATTTAATATTTATTAAACCTTTTATAAATAAATTTATTTAATTTTGAAAAATAATTAAATGAATTGAAAAAAAAAGTTGATCGGCAGAATCGAGCCCTAACCTCGCGCATAATAAACAGACGATCTACCTGGGCTACGGACTCCTTGGAGGAAATGAAAACTTAATTGTGTAAAAGCTAAGCATGAATTTCGAAGGCTATTTTCTCCAAATTGACTGGCCATTCGGCGAAATTAGCTTGAGGGTTGAACACGCCAAGTCTCGACTCCAAATAAATTTCCTTAGTCGTGCCCTCCCCTTGCAAAATAAAGTAATTCCAACAAAGAATCCTCAGATGAATAAAATTTTTGTTACTTTATTATTGAAGAAAAATATTATTAAAAGAAACTTGATACTGACTAGAATAAGCATTAATCCGACTATTAATTAAGTAAAATATATTCAGTTCCCTGAAGCTATTTAAAGTGTGAACTGCTCTAATTCATATTTCCTAAATAAGGATTTGAATTTAACTTTAATTTATACTTGTAAAAATTGTATTCGCTTTATTTCAAAATGATGCCTTTTTCTATATATGTTGTACATGTACACATCTATGTGTTGTATTGTTAAAGCAAATGTATACAATTTCACTTTTGTGAAAATCGTTTCCCAATATCATAATTAATGGATAATAGTATGAATATCATAATTAATGGATTGTATCATAATTAATGGATATAAACTGAGTTCCCACTAGATCTATATGAATTTTGATTACTTTCTCCTTTTTTAACATTAATTAAATAGTGTCATGGTCGTATACATTTAAATATATATGACGCTTAAAAATTAATAGCGTTTTAACATTTCTAAATGCATGTTTTAATTATTTTCAATAAAATTATTGCATTCCTTTTTGATTTGCATATTACTAACATATTTATCTGTTAAATGGACGCCATAAAAAAGTTAGAGTATATTGTAACTTACACAAAAAAATATTCCATACAGTGAAATGCTTAATGAAACTAAATGTGATGCATTTTTTGTCTTAAAGAACATCTAATCCATGTAAAAACACGAATGGTTGTTTATTTCTTATAATTATTACATATGTAATTGGCATACTAATTGAAAAATTAAATCTAACAAGAAATATAAAAAAAAAATATTTTTTAAAGTCAATTCCTACTCAGGTCAACAAAGAAAAATTTTATTTTACCTAATTAAATTTAATTAATGAATTAATATTTCAAAAAGCTATCAACATTTAGTGTAATCCACTACAAACTTAAAAAATGCATTTGAACTTCATTGGATGAATAAAAAGTATTTTATTAACGATTGAAAATTTAAACAATATATATATATATATATAGGAAGAGAATGAACTAATAGTAGAGGAATTGAAAAAATGAAAGATCCTGAAATATTTACTGTCTCTTTTTCTCGAGTTATTGAGTATTTTAGAGCATATAAGGTGAAAAAATAAATTCAATATTATCTGTGAAGATTTGCCTCTTCTTGTGCCTCTTGAGAAAATAGTGTATTGATTATTGTGTTGCCTTTTGTTTAAATTTATATACTGAATCACATTTAATATTATTTTATTATTACCGTAAAATAATAACGTATAACCACCGTTTAACACGCACCCATACTTAAGAGCTGCAATTTTTAATTTTAAGATACATTCGCCGTACAACGCGCACCCCCTTTTTAACGAAGAAACTTGAAATGTACATATACAATGCTCATATGTTTTGAAGCCATTTATTCGAAGTATTATTTCAGACTTTTGAAAAAAATAGTATACTTCTAGTAATACAGCCCTTTAAGTTCATAAGAAATGTCATTTCTTTCAAAAAACAGTATTTTGATGTATGTAGAAGCCTAATTTTTTTTTTCTATGCACATTTTTTTTCATTTTTCAAGCTCTCATTTTTATACCCGGCGTATAACGCGCACCCGTAAATTTCGACCTTATTTTTTGTGTTAAAAGTGCGCGTTATACGCCGGATTTTATGGTACTAAATTTTTTGTATTATTTTTTGTGTTTGTTTGAGTTTTGTAATTTTGTTTTGTGTAACTCTTAGGAATTCAATGAGAAAAGTGAGTGTATTGCTAAAAATACACAGCAAATGTTTGCTAATAATATATTTGCTCGACAATTTTATTGATTTTCATAAATAGGAATTTTGCATCTACTTTCTTTAATTTGGAATGTGATTTTTAGTTTTGTCGCAACAAATAAATTACTGGTGTCATCCTCATCACTTAACCGAAGCTCAAAATTGCGAGATCTGTCGCCAGTAGCCTCCGTGTTGGTTTCTAGTGCGACGTTAATTTAACTCTCACTCACTGAATATTAGACTGAGAGAGAATGAACGTTTTTCAGAGAGGTTTTCTGATAAAAATACATTTTAACAAGAAATAATTTATTTATTTTAATTTTGGAAAGTCTCACAAAAATAAGCTTTAATTCTTTATCTACCGATGGTACTTATAAGTACCACACATTTTAAAATTACATAGAATAACCATTTTTATGAATACTCTGACGATACTTAGCAGGAATATTCTTTGAAATACACTCTTTCAAGATGTATAACAGCTCGGGTTCTACGATGAGTATTTTAGCGGGGAAGATGAATAGTTTTACTGAGAAGTTATGTTTTCAGCGGATTGCGAAGATTGCCATTTTCGTTCCGAAAAAATAGTTAATGTCAAAAGATAAGTGTCTTATTATTTTTGTATGTTAATGAAGACCTTAGAAAACGATTTGACTATTTACTTTAAGTGAACAGTACGTATAATTAATTTTTCAGTTCAATATCTTTAATTAATTAATTAGCTCTAATGGATTAAATTTAACAAAGTTGAGTATTTTGTTTATTTATATCTCTTAATTTTAAATGTAGTGTTTCAAAAAAAAAAAAAATTGCTTGAAAAAACCTGCAGTTAATCATAATGCGGTAGATAAAGGGTTAATTAAGATAAAGTCATTTGTAAAACTGAATTTTACTGATTTTCTGAGAAAGTACAAGAAAATATTTTTAAATATATAATTGCATGAAGAAAAGATTTTCTACAAATGATGAACAAAAATAACTTTACTCATGAATTTTTACAATTTAAATCTATTGGTCACTATCAAATGATGTATTTGCCACCCTTAAAATATAGATATATCTACATTTAAATGTTCGTATAAACTGCTATATTTAAGTTTTTCATTAGAGACAAAATAAAAATGGAATGGAAGGTTTTTGCAGTATTAAAAAACAGCAAGATTTACTTATTTATAATATTTTTATATGTGGTTATACATACAGGTTTAATTTGTAATTTAATATTGTGTTTTGTTTTTATTTAAAGATTTTAGAACCACGCTGCTTTATGTTTTATTTACAAGAACTAAAATACGATTGGTTTTTTGTTGCGCAAGGGCACGCATGTATATCAAGATCATAGCTCCTTTTGATATTTTGATGCAGGCAAATTGGGAAGGCACGTTGATCAGAAGTATTTATTTATTTACAATGATTCTCTAGTGGGCTCATTATACGAGACACTTATTCCGTCAATTTGTATTTTTATCGAAAAATTTCGAAATGTTCTTTAATTACATGATTTTTAAAAAGTTTTAGCACGCTAATTCGTCAGACTCGAGGACTGAATTTGACGATGTGCCACTTTTTTAAGAACTAAGATTACTGTTAAAATTGTATTCCCTGTTATTGTTAAATGGAAAGTATTACATCATGTCCTAGAGGGTTCTGCACCAAAATGTATTGAAGAAAATCCCTCTCAAGAGAACAGGAATGGAGAATCATTGTATATATGTATATTTAACAGGTGACACTGTGGCGCTGATTACTTTTTGTGGGATTCTACTTCATGTTTACTCAAAAATATGCAAATGAAGATATTCGAATAAAAATATAATAAAAGCAACATTATACACATGGTTTTAAAATTTGGGTATCTATTGTTTAATATTTACCTAATATTATAACATTCCCAAGTTTAAATTTTGTGCTTATAATTAATTTAATTATTTTGATTTTATTCTGTACTGTTTTTCATCAAATCCCCAATAATATTAGAAAGAATTGCAGTGGCTCACACAAGGGAGATCCTTGGATCCGGCCGCGCCGGCCCCAGAGCACGTGATTGTTTGTTCAATTGCTTATATTCCTATGTGCATAGTACGTAAAATTTAATGAAGTATTTGATGTTAATAACTAATTTTATATTAATTAATGCTAATTATTTATTCAATAGTTTAATTTTTACTGTTTCTTGTTCCCGAAAATCTACAAAATCAAAAGCATAATACGAGAATGGTGGACATCTGACCCTGCCCCCCCCCTCCCCCTTAAAAATTCCTGTGTGCGCCACTGAAGAAAGGTTATTACTCACAAAATGAAACGTCTTATATTTTATTGCATTAAAATTCTGCTGGGAAATATACCTTTGAAAAGATTTATTATTCATCAATATTGGGAACATATATCCACACACACACACATTTTTTGAAGCTATCCGATGTCTCTGAAAATAGCTATACTAAAGAGCTATACAAAATATAATAGTCAAATAAGAAATGATAACAGATATAAAAAAAAAATATAATTTTTCTTCCAATCATTTGGTTGTATTATTTATCTTCTAATTGTTTCATGCGATATTTCTGCGCGATAATAATTAATCTTAAAGCCACTTTTTATTTCTTTTTCTTCGTTTTTATTTAATTTAAAATTTTACTAAAGAAACCTATTACACTTAATTTTCTTTCAAAAACCCCTATTGTTTTATTTTCCTTTTTTATGGTTATTACATCCAAATAAAAAGCAACTTCCTTACACTACATCACTTCACTAACATTAGTTTTCATACAAATAAACCTCACTGATATCAGGAAATAAAATAAAATATAAAATAGAAATAAACTATGTCCGATACGATAAAAGATACCGTGCTCAATGACTATAGACATACTTGAGATCGAAAACCACAAAAGGAGATGACCCTCTCCCAAACAACCCTAAACTACTTTGATAACATATAGGATTGTTGAAAGGCATGCTTAAACTAACAGATGCGATAAAGATAAGGGTGTGTGCTTCAACCCGCTAGCACTTGACTGTTCGTGCTCGTGTATAAATAGCGACCTCTGCGGGTGAGTAATGGAAAGGGAGGCACACACACACATTTATGAAGTGAAATCGCATTATCTGGGTCTCCATCATCCTGGGTTCGAACTTCATTGTCTTTGGATGAAGCTCTTGGCTCCGAGGCTACAGTTTCTGATTCGCCATCTGTTCCCATTTCACCCCCCGAAGGCCTTTACTTTGTACCACCACTTTGGGTTACTCTCCCCTACTCTGTTACCGTAACTCTACGGGGAACTCTGACAATGTATGACAATGATTATTCTAGTAGTTTTGTTCATGTCTATATAAATAAATGTGAAACGGCATTTTTTCAGAAGGTGTTTGGGTTGTATTGAAGTGGTGTGCAAACTGCATTTTAAAATAAAACCTTTTGAGATGCTAATTCTTTTATTGAAAAAATATATTAATCTGAATATGTAGGGTTTTTTTTTGCAGCATTTTTGTTATAATTAAAAATTGTTAGCGCGATTTTTTTTTTTGTTGCTATTCAGAGTTTAAAATAATTTCTGCCTTCAGTGATAATAATTGGTGAGAAATACTTAATATTACTACATAAATAAAAGTTATTAAATCTTCCTGTGATTATACAAAAAAAAAAATAAGAAAAAAAAAATGTTGGCATGTATCTTCCAATCTAGTTTTGTACTTACACATCAATACACCGATCATCATCAATATCACCAATATATCAAACACATCAATATATCGATTTTTGCCTTCAGTAATAATAATTGGTGAAAAATACTTAATAATACTACATAAATAAAAGTTATTAAATCTACCTGGGATTATACAAAAAAAATATTGGCATGTATCTTCCAATCTAGTTCTGTACTTACACATCAATAAATCGATTGTAGTTCAACTCAAAACTTATAGCAAAAATTTCAACAGAGAGTTTTGAAATTTCATCCACTTTTCATAGCATTTTAAAAATTTGGGTCATGTTTTCTTTAATTGACGGATGGTACAATATATAATTTTTTTTCCAATGCATTTCGGAGATAATTCAAATCAAACTAAACTTATTCTTAGCAATATTTTATTTACAATTTCTAACAACTCGAAGTTAATTTTTTAGTTCCATATAAAAATTGCTTTTTACTATGAAAAGTTTTTCAGTGATATTTTTTATTTAAAACCACCAAATACATGTTTTGTTTGCATCAATAAGAGAAAATGTATCTTACTTAACTTTAAAAGTCTTCCTTATATTTCAAGCCCAAATTATTTAAATGATTAATTTATTTCTTCAGATATAAGGTGTAAATGCATTAGAATTAAAATGCATATTTATATTTATAAAAGATTAGATACAAGCAATTTAACATCATTTAGAATAAACGCCTATTATTGAGAACTACCAGATATACCATTTTTTCGCATAGATGATTTAAAAATTATAACAATTGAGATAAAAGAATAAAAAAAAGAGAGAGAGAGAGATTAACTGTTTAAATAATATTTTAAATCATTTTAAGTGAATGGCAAAACAGAATTCATAGAAATGACGATTTATAAAAAAAGTAACAAAGTCAGTTATATAAAGGTAACATAATTACCCGATATGTTTCAGGCTCATCTAAAAAAAAGGGGGTACAATAAGGATAAAAGAGAAAGATAATATTTAAGATAGAATTGGAAAATGTATTCATTTTTTCGAATACCTGGTAAGCAGAAAACAATTAAGCGTGAAGTTAAAAATTTTAATTTCAATAAAATTTTGCAGGCAATCACTTGTGAATAGAATGAACTTGTGAATCAGTTTAGGAAGGTGTTCTCAAAAATCGACTGATAAGGGAGTTACGGGAAGTTGTAAATAAATAAAAATCCCTTACATCAGCTATAGATCTACAGACTTAAAATTTAACAAATATGTTTTTTTTTTTGTTCAGCTGAGATATGCAATAAGCTTTCTTTTGTTTAATTTGCAATTCACGTAAAATTAACTCATTAAAAACTTCTTTATCCTTCAATCTGTATTGTTTAATTTTTCAATTTACCCGTGCGAAGAACGGGTATATACCTGCTAGTATATAATATATTCATAAAAGTTATAAAAAAAAGGTAGGATTAATATATATGTAAACTTCTAATTTTTCCTCTTTATATAATATTAACACCTTAGTATAAAGAAATCAACACGATGACTATTTGTGACTTACTTCGTAATTTTAACCTTAATCAAATGACGAGGACGACACCTGAACTGGCACTTTCCTCTTCTAATTACTACACCACGTCAACTGGACGCATATCAGCCCCCTCTACACGGAAGGTCTTCAGTGGCACCAGGATTCGAATTCGTGACACTCCGAAAACGAGTTCATGACCATAAACACTAGGCTATCACCTCCACCTTCTTTATATAGAGGATTGATATGTGTAACATACTAAACTAGTGGAACATCAGTGTTAAGTAAATTCTATTAATATGACAATGAATTCCTTCACAAAATATAAACAACTTTTGCGTTAATTCCAGTAATTTCAGTTCCTTTTTATCTTCATTCATAAGAGTAATGTTTAATTTTTTTTTAAACTTACAGGAATTTCGGAAGATTATATTTCTCGTTCCAAAAATATAAGTACAGTCACTACTATATAAAAGATAACGGCTTAAAATATTGACAAACTATGCATTATTTGTAAATATGCAGATAAAGTAGTAACATATTCTTTGTGCACAGAATACTTTCTTCTATGTAGCTTTTCATCGATAATGGTAAAAGCTTAAATGCTTTTTTGGCTACTGCTTTCCTTTTTTTTTAGTAAGCTGAGCGACATATTTCGTGATGCATAGAATATTTGAATCCTAAAAACGCAAAACAACAATAGGAAAAAGCATGTATATATAAAAAAAGGGAAGCATAAAAGTTTGAAAACTCCGGGTTTAAAATAAAAAAAGAAAGGTAAAACGAAAAGCTTTCCCAGAAGGCAAAAAGGGGTTCGAGATAGAAAGAACATTGTAAAACTCAGCTTTTGACACTAGGTCAGGAATGTTGACTGTTCCGTGAAACTTCTTGCAGAAGAACCATTTATTTTCCTGCCTCCAGGCAAGCATCGAATCCACCCCGCATAGACTTTTCGACCACATCTACGGGGAAAAAAAGAAGTAAAAAAAAGAAGAAAAAAAACCCCAAAAAATATATATAGAAGTAGGACCAGAAGAAAAAAAAAGTAAGTGAGACAGGTCCCGAAAATGGTTTCCGTTCTTCGCTACTATATTTCATTCCTTATGCGTCCAAAGTTCTCACCTCCGTATAGCATGGACATCCCGCCGTAGATGGAACGTTACAAATAAATATAAATGCACAAGTGCAAGTCTCCAGATAAACCTTTAGGGAACTCAGTTCTTGATGGATTCAGGTTCCCCTGACGAAAAGAAGATGATTTTTCATCCTGCCACGTCGGGGAAGCTGGGACACCACCAGAAGCTTTATTAATCTCAATTAAGCACTCCGGAACTAGACTGCGCAACAGCTAAGTCGAGTCACATGCGAGCAGTCATGTATGAAATATACATCTCGCATTGGTAGGATTCACTACTCGTTTTGTTGGAGAAGGGAGGTCGAGAAGAAGGGGAGGTTCAGAGACGGGCTTACCATCATGCATACCAATGACCCCTCGCCCCCCCCCCAATTCCATCCGGTGCAAGTTCATCATAGTTCTGGCACTAGTCAGTGACTCTGGAGATGAGAAGGCACCTCTACGAACAGTACATTTAGTATCATGGGATTATACCAAACAGAAGTATTTTTGCGCAAGGAGAGTCCTCCAAGATAAACATTTATCTTAAGCTCAAATGCGATATCTACTGAAAGCGATTTAATCGATGTATCATATTGGTCCCCTGTCTGAAGCGATTTATTTAACAGTTCATTCCTTGATTCCAAGAGATTTCGAAAGCTATGAAATTTTTCCCGGGAGGGTGTGAACGTGAAAATACTCTTTGTTCTTGAGATGTATTTATAGCTCTTACCTTGGGATCCAGAAAGAGCCATCTTGAAAAATTGAGCGCAATAAATGACACAAACTTTGAACAAAATGATTACATAAGTCGCTTACGTGAGACAATTCTTTTAGCGACTAATTTGTCTCAATAATTCCTGATAGAGAAATGCCATTACTTATTTTAGAGCCATCAATGGTCTTTAAGATAAAGAAAAGTAAACAATATATCATTTTAGGAATGAGGAGTTCGATGTTTAATTTTTTAAACTAAAGCAGAGTCGAATTCTCACAACTACCAAAAATTTAAAAGCATCTCAACAAGATCTAAGAACAATTTTCCTTATTTACCAATTTATAGTTATATCAAACTTCAAGTGTGAGAAAAAATAAGTAGAAATTAGGAATATATATATAATGAATAACATAAACTCAAAAGTATTTAAGTTTGGGTAATATAATATTCACACATGAATATTTAAAAAAATATACAGGCTCCTGAATTTTTCTTACAGATATCGTTCTATTTTACTCTTTCAATTGATAACTCTCCTCATTTCTCTAATTTCAGAATATATATATTAAAAAGAAATTAAGATTAAGATATTTTTTTCAGAATTACTTAAAAAACTTAGGAAATAATTTTTTTTTTCGCAAAACCAAAATGAAACATTCTAATTAAACTATTTTACAGCTAAACTTGTCAGAGAAAATATTAATAATAACACTATGTTACTTTTTTGTAACTAAACATTTGAGGTTAAAAACTATTTGGTAGATGAATCACAAATAACATTGTTATATCTTTGAAGTAAATTAAAGTATTAGAGAGAAAATAGGTAATATATATATACTCTAAAAAATCCTAGTTGGAATTTTTTACAATTTTTATTGATGATGCAAGTGAGCAGGATAAATTTTTTCCCGTAATTTTGCATTTTTTTCAAAGAGGTTAATTAAGTTAATTAATTATTTTTTTTACTTTCATTTTATTTTAAAACAAATCATTCAAATCTTACATTTTTTAAAATAACGTTAAGTGTCTGAATATACTGGTATGGGAAAACTATTTTATAGTTTTGCTCTTATATAACACTCTTATAATGCACAATGAACATAAAAATGTTGTTTTACTACTTTTGGAGAGTTTCTACGCCAGAAAAACTAAAAAAGACAAGTATTCAACAATTGCGATTTCTTAACAAAATTTCGATTGCAGTGTAACATTATTCCATTAATAAAAAAGAATGTTGCTTACATTTGCGATAAAAATCTACATTACACACACACACACACACAC
>BMAV01024643.1:656324-686352 GCA_019973955.1 Trichonephila inaurata madagascariensis | reverse complement strand
GCATTAGATAGACATGGTATGAAAAGGAAAAAGAAAACCGAAAGTTAGGTAAGTGTGGGAGGCAAGAAATAGTCTGCTTGTTGGATAGGAAAGGGGGGAGGTCTTCATTCGGGTAGCGCAGCTGAGCTTAGAGATTCTAGTAATGAGCCAAGGTCCCTTGTGACCTCTGGACAAATGAGACCAAGTCTACAGCCACAGAGACTATAATGAAGACTTCTCTTCCCCCTATAGTGATTCCCTAGATGGTGCCTCCACCCTTTCAGTCATTCCTTCTTCTTCCCACTCACTCGTGCCAAACAGCAAAAGTCTCATTTACAGCTTCTATGTTCTCTGTCTAACGAACAAGGTTAAGCTAACTCTGTCAAAACCCAGGCAATGTTTGCTCCAGAGACACTCCGAGGGATTTGTGTTTATTGATTTGATTTTGATTTTCTCAAGCACTGAAATTAGAGGGGACCTTTTTGTCATTCAATTGGAGGAGTCCTATTAGTGGTTTATGGTGTGCGGGAATTAAATTGAGGTTCCATTCAGACAGATGGAACGTGCAATACCTATAAACTGCCGATGATTCAATTGATTTTGGCCTCACTGATTTGAGGAAATTTCATTTGAAAAGCCTTTAGTAAAAAGTAATATAGAAACATTCTATTTTAGTTATTTTTTTTATTAAATAATTACAAATTATATAAATATGTAATACATATGACAGAATCATAATATTCAGTGGTTAAATAGAGAGCGATTTTCCTTGCTATATGTGGTGTTGGAGTCTATTATTCACATAAAGGTTTAGATATTAAGAAATGTAAATTTTATTTTTAAACCCAGAATAATATAGTTAAATTTTTCAAGGAATTTCTAAGAAAAAAATTACACTCTTATCCAGCTAAAAATTCAATTTAAATAAAAGGAAGTACTACTCCATTGATGCTAGTTGAAGTAGTTCTTTTTTTTTCACATAAAAATACATTTTAACTGATTCTATAACTACCTATTATATTGTTCAATCTTGTTATATTATTTCTTTTTTAGAGATTATAGTAGATTTCGCAATATATATATATATATATATATATATTCCTTGATAGCATATCTAATGATGTAACTTCTGCTATATTCTTTAAATCAAAATGAAAGTCAATTTTCCTTGTACCAATATCATTTATATATATGCAGAAAGAGTACGTATTCTTAGACTTTCTTACATGTATAACTATTTGGCAAAATATATTTTTTTATTGATATAGTAATTAAATTTTAGTGACCACGTTTTGACAGACTGCTTCAAATTTAGATCTAAATCATATTTTAAGACTATCTGTAAATAGTCTTACATGCGAATGTGTATTAAAACATAAAGCTAAGAGTTAAATATGTTCACATGAATAAATTAAAGTAAATTTAACACCACCGATTTAGGATCAAATGAACGTAAGATAATTTTCAAAATGTATTTGTCTTTATATCAATGCTAGGTGAACAATAAAGAGTACATAGTAAAATAAATTGCGACGATTATTAACGCCGATAATTATTTCAATGGGTTGTAACTCTGAAAATAATGTGAATTTTTCAAAAATCATAGTCGAGCCTCTGTAAAGAGGTCTGAGCTATATACAGGTAAAAATATTATTATAATAGAAGCATTTTTCACAAAAGGAGAACATTTTGAAAAAATATTATTCTGCCAAAATATTGTATTTAAATAATTTTTTTTGTCAAAATGTCTTTAAAACAGTTTTATACATGTATTCTAATCTAAGTGATACTAAATATCATGAAAATTATCCATCTATGCACTTTTATATATATATATATATATATATTAAAATCACGGTTCCGAACACGTAGTCGGATACCTTAAAATAAGTATGAAAACTTATTTTTATAAATGAGTTTTGTGTGTTGGAAGTTATTACTACCTTGGGATTAATTAGCTTTAATAATTTCAATTTTTAATGAATATGAAAAATTCAACAACAATTATTATAATGTATCGTAACAAATTAGCTTACCTCAGAAATTCATTTCTACTAAACAAAGAGCACAGCTTTTTCTTCCATTAATTCCTTAATCAGTTTGTCCCTTAATCAGTATCCCGTACACTGCACAGGTTACCGAAAGCTCGTCACATTCGTTTTGCCCGTCTGCTGCACGAGCACTGATATTTTCTTTTTTCATTGAGTTGCGCTTATTTTTTTTCTTATAGTGATATTATTTAGTGCTAGTGGTTTTTAGAAGATGATGCAGTTTTTCTATGGCACTGAAATACTTTTTACATTTTCTTAGATATATGAAGTATTCTTCAGAGTATACTTACAAAAAGCAAGCTTTAAGGGGTTTTGTGTTTCACAATTATAAAATTTTAAAAAAAATTGCTCAAAAGCTTTAAAATTTAAAATTAGAGTTAAATTCTTCCATTTTCTCATTCTATTAAGTATGGCGTTTAGTCTTATGCAATAAAAATGTGCCTTTTTTGAAACATTTGGTATTAAAAAAAATTGACTTGTTAAGGTGTCAATTAATTACCCACTTATACGGTGCATCTTAAATCGTAAATTTAAATTTTGTTGCCATACTTTGGTCACTTTAATTTTAGGTCTAGAGCCTATTTATAATATAATCTTGATATTTTGATTGTTTTCTTTGAAATATACTTTTTAAAAATGCACTATGAAAAATTAATACAGAAGTGGTATTAAATCTTTTAAGTTAAGTTAAAGGAAAATAACTATACGTATACATTACAGTATTTAAAGAATATATGTTGTTTTATTTATAATTAACTAGAAAAATTTTTCCCCAACACCATATAATACACTACTTCATAGAAAACACCGTGCTCATACGAATCTAAGTATAATTTTTTTCCCAATCTTAATATTACTGAAAATTGTTGGCGGCTTAGAATTGAAAGCGGAATTATTCGTTGGATGAGATGGATATACAAACAACATTAGAGAAATTACAGGTTCATACATGTATTTAAAAGTTTTTTTTTAATAATGGTAAAATAAATTAGTTTATTCTCTTCTATCACACACACACACACAGTTCTCATTTAAATTTTTTTTAAATTTCGTAAATATCGGATATCGATAAATCATTTTACGGTATTTTATATTTTTTCATAAAAACGTGCTGAGAATTTCAAGTGCAGCTTAGAATTGATGACGGCTTAGATTCAAATACATACGGTGTGATTTAAAAATGAAAATTGGGTTTACAGCGAGATAAAAGCTTTCACAAAATGAAATAAGACGGAAATAATTTGTGTAAAAGACACAGGATTTTAATAATGGGTTATTATTCATATTTAAACAAGTAATATAAAAAAACTAAGTCAATTCCTACTTAGAACAACAAAAAAAATATTTTAGTTGCTTTTTATTAGTTACAATTAATATAAATATGTGTATACGTATAACAGAATCGCAGTATTAAGTGGCCAAATAGAAAGTGGTTTCCCTTGCAATTTTCCATTTTCCCTTTTATATATGGTGCTGGACTATTTTTGTTTTTGTTTGTTACTATTTATTCATTAATTAAATTTAATTATTCTAATAAAATAGCACAGTAAAAAAGAAATCACATTCTAAGAAATCAGACCAACCCAGTTTGGATTCGAGTCCACGACCTTTAGATAAGAAGTCCAACGCGCTATCCATTACGCTACATGGGTACAAAGAACGATTTTCCTTTCTATGGTTGGACTATTATTTTTCTTTGTTACTATTCATACATTTTTTTAATTCACTCAATGAATTAATATTTGAAAAAATGTATTAACATCAAGTGTCATCCACTACATGGTTACAAAAATGTATTTGAATTTGAATGGAAGAATATAAAGTATTTTTTATTAACAATTGAAAATTTAACAAGATATATATATATATATATATTTTAATTCAATAAAAATCACAAAAGGAAAATAATTTCTACAGTTAAGAAATGCCATTCTTACATCCCCACTTTCTTTCCTGCCAGAGATTAAAAACCCTTGTATCATTTTCACATCACATTATTCACTACGCATTTTCATTATCTAGATAACCGCAGGATTTACTGAGATAAAACTACACTCTAAAATTCTTGTAAAATTCGCACTCAAACAAAACCGCAAAGTATCAAGGCATGAAAGTAGCAAGAAGCCAGAAAACAACGCAAGCTAGAGAGGGAAAAAAAATATATCTCAAAGAAGAAGTCCGTATCAGCGATACAATTTCACTAATGATTTTTCTCCACTTCGTTAAAAGCGAGGGCTTCACCGAAAAGCTAATTACGTTAATTGCCAGCAAAAAGTAACGTCTGACTAAAAGAGATAATTTTCGGCCGCTTTTTTTATACTGCTGATTTTAATTACGTTGACAGAATAAAAGAAATTGTCGAGAAAGCGTCGAGTTCGAAATTAGGCTGGCCGATAATGGATGAAGTTGCGAGGCGTTTTAATCATTTGCTTACACTGATGGCGCTTCATTGGCTGTGTTCTAACCAAATAGTGTGAGACGCCGATAAAGTACTCAGCCGTTTAATTCCCAGCCACGTTTTTATGAAGGGAGTTCTTGTAACACTTTCCGTTTTGTCGGTTTTATGGATCATGCTTCAACCCCTAAAGCGTCTCGGCTCTTTCCATTTCCTTCAAAGAGTTTCAAAGTATAGATTTTTGAACAATTACGTGATCTTCGAAAAGTTGAATTGATTTTAAGTGTAATGATCTCCTTATCACTATGCTATACAGCGAGAGAGAAAAAAAACGTATCGATGAATTTCTTCATACTTTTAAAGTAAGAACTGCTGCTGGATTTTAAAGTAGCTTTATCTTTAAAGATAATAAAAAATGGTATTTTTTGATAGGGCAGCTTATCATTTTACAAAATAAAAATCCATGTTATAATTTATCAAGCTACTAAAAAGGCTTTGACAGTTAATCAGAGAAACTCAAAATTGTTTTTTCCCTCGTGTTAAGATCATAGGGATGGTTATTTTACAATTATGCATCGAAAAAGGAAAATTTTTATTTTCTGAATCACTCTTATGAAGCAAGGTCCTATGTTAGGTTCAAATTCTTCACTTATGTAGATTTATCTTAACTGAAAAAGTATCGTCCTATGTTTTCCTTTAGGAAATTTTAATGCATAAAATGTTGACGTTTATATAATCTTCATAAAAGAAGGCAATAGATAAAGATTTGAATATGAGAAAGTTTATTGCTTTATCTATATACTGCACAGTACAAATGGAATTGAGGAATTTCATTTTAAAACATAAACATTATAAAATAATAATTAAGAAAGAAAATATTAAATATTAATATTATTTTAGTCAGATATTTTTATTAAGTGGTAAAAAATTCGTACAACAGCAAGTTAGTTTTAGAACAAACGATTATTCATCAATAACGAATGCGAATTACTTAATGTGAGTAAATTTTTCTCCCCCACACACACAATTTTTTTTTTTTTTTTTACAAAAAGCTATATATTACAAATGTTTGGTGAAAGAGGAAATTTCCAACTTAACACTACAATCTTTTTTTTTAAAAAAAAAGAAAAAAACTTCGTGTACTTAACTATTTTTTTTAATTTTAATCTTAACTTGAATCTAAGGATATCTTTATTTTCATTTTTCTTCCAAGAGGGTTTCAAACTGGAAACAAATAGGGATATCTTGAAAGGGAATCTCTTTTTGAAAAACAAATTGATCTCTTCAATACAGCAAAAACATTCTCAAGATCAGTGCATATTCTATTTCACTTATGAATGTTTTCAATCATGAATTGTTCACGGATATATATTCCACACGTTTGTTTACTCTTTCTCTTTTTTAAGCTTTACACTTCATTTTAATCCAAAATATCTCACATTTTCAATTTTTTAAAAAAAATTAAAATGCATATATAGAACTGGACAATTACGTAATCTCGAAAAAAGCGAGAAAACCTTCTCTTTCTTAAATTATTTTCTAAAAATGGCATCAGAGAATTTTTACAAACATTTAGGTAATGCATTCGACACTAAGACAAAAATATTAATTTTAAAACGACGGGAAAATATTTGACCACGCATTTGTTTTATTTACAAATATTTTATTAGCTTTTGAAAGAGAATTGCTGATATATATCCTGGCTTAGTTATCTACTTCCTTAAGTGAATACTGGTTTTGAGTTTAAGATTATTTTTTCACAAAGAAACTTTAAATAGAGAGTATACAATAATAAATTATGAACAATTCATTTAAATTAAGAATATTTTTAGGAATTTTAAGAAATCCTTCGTAGAGAGAAATATTTACATAACTTGTACATTGTAAAAGTAAAGTCCGATCTGAATGACGCTTATAAATGTCAGTGAATTTAATCAATATTACACAGTATTTTTTCTTCAGCCTTTTGTTGGCAAACATATAGAAGTAAGCGAAATCTCAAAATTCAAAATTTTAAGACTATTTCGCATTGTATTTAGGACACGAGGTGTTGGTATTGCAAATAAATAATATTCTTTATGGGAAGGAAATTTCTCATTATTGACAAATAAACATACTGTGAAATAATAAACATACAATGACAAATAAACATACGTCTTAAGCATACGCCCCGCATTATAACGTGCACCTATACTTTCAAGCAACAATTTTTAATTTTTAGGTATATTCGCAGTATAAAGCGCACCCCCTTTTTTACGAAGAAACCTGAAAGGTACGTGTGAACAGTGTTCTTATGTTTTTAATTCGAAATATTATTTCAAGATTTAGAAAAAAAATAGTGAGCTTCTAGCAGTGGCGCAACGGAGAATATTAGGCAAACTGCAAAGTTAGGTTTTGCCTTTAATATTCTATAAATTGTCAGTCAGGCTTTGGGACCCCTAGAATTCTGCACCCCCCACCTGCATTGCGGGGTGTACGTTGCGCCACTGACTTATCGAACTACAACTCTTAAAGCTCACAAGGAATGCCATTTCTTTTAAAATAACAATAATTCAATATATGTAAAAGTCTAATTTTTTTCTATGCGCTTCCGCATCTTTTTTTTTTATTTTTTATTTTTAAAGCTCTCATTATCATACCCGGTGTATAACGCTCACCCATAAATTTCGATCTTATTTTTCAGTAAAAGTGCCGTTGTACGCCCGATTTTATAGTAATTTATTATATTTTACTTATTTTTTTTGTCTCATATTAAAAATAATACTGCAGTCAGTAAATCTTTGACTTGGTCCACATTTCTGCGAGAGAATTGTGGAATACAATTTATTAAATCACATATTTTATTGTTATTTTTAGACGCTAAAAATATTACTTTTAGGACTAGATTTTTTGTTGTTGTTAGACTCTCTGTGTTTAAAATTAAATCCTATAAAAAGTTTATTTTTATAGGATTACAGATCAAAGGATTACACATTTACAAAAAAGCTAATCGAAACATTATATTCATGATGTGCCGAATTAGATCTAATTTGAAAGAGCTGTAAGAATATAGCAATTGATGCCTCATAAAACAACTTATTTTCTTGAGATACTTTCAAAAATTACTTTTATTTAAATATTTTTAGTGAAAGATATATATATATATATATATATATATATATAATAAAACTTTCAAACTTTTAAATTGTATCTTTGCAGCATTCAAATACATTTAAACTTTTAATTTCATGCTTGCATTTANTGCATTTAAATAGTTTTTGAAATTTCTGAATTTTAAATTAAAATATATATCGATAGTTTTGCTTTTATTAATACGATTAGTAACTGTATCACAAATGAAATCAAAAGCCTTTCTGCGTAGATATACTATTACAGAAAAAGCGCTAGCTAATTTTTGTTTTTATTCTAGACTCCACAATTTATGTATTCTAAGAAGACGGGGAAAAAAAATTAGAAATATAGAATGACATGGTGTGGCCACAGTTTTAAATGTCTTCAATAATCTAGAAACTGTAAGAATTGATAGAGAGTAAATATGATCCCACCACTTTGTACTTCTTCCTGATAAACATTATCTCTCTTTTTTTTATATAAGTCAAAAATCAAAACATTGTAGATATATCCCAACAGGAAGGGTGGTCTGAACTATTTTTTTCCACGACCTCCAAAATCTATGTGTTTCTCTTTTTGGGAAGAGGATATTAGAAGACTGACAGGTTGGAATGAATAGGTAGCAGGGGAGGTCTCGATCCCCTGAACGAAAACAGGCCAGGCCGCAGAGTCGACGAGTTATAGCCGTCCAACAACGCCGTATTAAGTGTCGACTGTCTCTACTATAAATCAGCTCTTCTCCCCAACTCTCGCTATCTCAGGATACCCAAGCCATTCACAGTCATAAGTGAAGTTTTCTTTCTTTCGTTTTTATTTCATCCCCTCTACACCCCATCCCTCTTTCCGCTCTCCTTTTCTCCCTTGCGTTTCTTATCTACACATGCCTTATCGTCTTCCTCCACTAAAAAAGATGGTTGATACTATTACGTTACATGTCGCAAGCGACGAAATTGTGGTCAGATTCGGGTTGTAGATTAGAAAGCAGAAATGGAAAGCGATTATGTTTGGAAAACTGTGAATCACTTCCGGGTGCGTGTGTATGAGTGGAAATTTATACAATGATGTACCTAATTGCACATTGAAATTTAAAGAAATTTTCAGGAATTATATAGATTTTTCAATCCCTACTGTTGGTTCACTCTCTCCCTATATGTATTTATTTATATATCTTGTTGAAAATTTCAATCGTTAATAAAATACTTTCTGTTCCTCCATTCAAGTTCAAATACATTTTTTAGACACTTGTTGTTAATAATTTTTTTTTCAAATATTAATTCCTTAATTAAATTAAAAAATGAATAAATAGCAACAAAAAAAATAGTCCAACAGCAGATATAGAAAGGAAAATCGTTCGTTGTGTCCCTGTAGCGCAATAGATAGCGCGTTGGACTTCTAATCCTAAGATCGTGGATTCAAATCCCACCTGGGATGGCCTAATTTCTGAGAATGTGATTTCTTTTTTGCTATACTTTTTTTTTATTAGAATACCTAAATTTAATGAATGAATAAATAGTAGCAAATAAAAAAAATAGTTCAACACCCTATATAGAAAGGAAAATGGAAAATTGCAAGAAAAATTGTTTTTTATTTTGTCACTTAATATTGTGATTCTGTCATATGTATATACATAGTTATATTAATTATACTATTTAATAAAAAGTACTATAAAATAAAATTTTTCTTTGTTGACCTAAGTAGAAATTGTGTGTGACTTACAATTTTTTTTTTTTAATATTACTTGTTTTGTAATAGATGGGGTTTAATCCTTTAACATGCTCGATCAAGTTAATTCAACCACTTTATTGCGCAAACGAGATGATTCGAGTGGAGTCGTATTTTATACTGCTGTTATTTTCACACTCATCTGCGTTCGTGAAACTTAAAATGATGTGTCATCGTGATTTCGTAAATTTAGATAAAATTTACAGTAAATTTAGATAAATATAATTTAAAAAAATATTTTTTCGTTTGCTAAACATCAGCAATTGGAACGCATATGTTTTGCATAAAAAGTGAGGGGAAAGATAATTTAAATTTCAGAAGCAAATTAGTAGAAAGACTTATACAAAGCTATCATTGTGATAGACCAAAATGGGTGGACCCTCTGGAATTCTACAACTAAAAGTACGTCATTTTCCTAATTTTGTTCTTCCAACGATAAAAAAAAATTAAAATATTTTTGTACATAGATTAATTTGATAAATATGATATATTTATCAATGCTTTTAATGCTCCCACAAGGTAGTGCGCTTTGTGTTGAGCTAAAAAGGATAACAAAGGGGGAAAAAAGAGAGTCGTTTCATGTGTAATAATTGCGATGTTGGGCTATATGCTGCATCGTACTTCTAAATATATCAAACAAAAGAAAATTTTGAATGTTTCTTTTAAAATAATTACCAATATTATTATTTCTGTTGAAAAAGTATAAATAAATATTTTTACTGTTAAAAATGTTCTTTTTTTTCGAAACAGCTATTCAAAAAGAAAGATAATTACATTCGGCTTTTAACTGCAATGTGGATCAAAATAAAAATTATGATTGACTTTGTATTTTTTTTTATTTTTGGCTAAAACAGGGTTTTAAAACGTATTTTGTTAAATAAAAAAAATGTATTTTTTTTTATTGCCCTTTTTTTTTTTAAATAAGCACGCTTTAAGGGATTAAGATGCAGTTGCCTTGGATGCCTCATTTATCATACATCACAATAAAAATACATTCTTATAAGGATATTTAAAGAAAGTTTTATTTTCAATAATAAATGCTAATTGGAAGTGTTTATTATTTTTCAATATTTTAAGGTATCCGACTACGTTCGGAACCGTGATTTTGCAAAAGCGTATAAATGGATAATATTTATGATATTTAGTGTTACTTAGATTAGAAAACGTATACAAAATTGTTTTAAGAATAGTATTACAATAAAAAAATATTTAAGAACAATATTTTGACAAAAAAGGAACATAGAATGACCCATTTTCAAAACATTCTCCTTTTATGAAAAATGCTTTTATTATAATAATATTTTGCCTGTATATATATCAGACCTCTGTACAGAGTATTAACTGGAATTTTTGAAATATATAAATCAGAAGTGGATTTATCCATATTTTACTGCAACAGAGGGGAGATATTTTAAGGAAAAAACGCCGATAATTATTTTAATTGGTGGTAACTCCGAAAATAATGAGAATTTTTTTTAAATCCCTGCCCAAATTCTCTGAAGAAATCTACTTTATATAAACAAAATATTATTATTATAGAAGCATTTTTTATTAAAGGAGAACGTATTGAAAAAAGGTTATTCTAAGTTAATTTTTTGCCAAAATATTGAATTTAAATATTTTTTTTTGTCATAATGTTCTTAAAACAATTTTATACATGTATTCTAATCTAAGTGACACTAAATATCATAAAAATTATCCGTTTACGCGCTTTTTTAAAATCACGGTTCCGAACGTAGTCGGATACCTTAAGCACTTTATCAAATTAAAGGTAGTTGAATGTAGGTTTAATATATTTGTTCTTCCAAAAGTGCTACGACATTGAAAAATAGAAAAAAATGTTAAATCTTGGATCACACCTTTAGCTAAACATTGTTTTAACGATTGCGTTACTATTTAGTACAGTAATCCCTTAATTTATGTTCAATATAAAAACCACATTCCGTATTTCTATTTCATATAATATATTGAGAATTTTTTTTTACCATTTTTATCTAGAGTTGTACTCTTAAAATCAGAGATGAAGCTATGAAAATTTATCACATAATATGCACAAACTTCTATAATTTGTTTTTTGCATGGAGTAGATCTTGCGAAAGAAATCCTTAAAGAAATCTAAGAATGTGGAAGTCTTTTAAAAATATTTTTGTACATAGATTAATTTTATAAATATGATATTTATTAATGCTTTTAATTTTTACATTTGTAAGTTTTAAAACACTATATGCCTAAAAAGTTTCTTATATTGAGACGGAAAGTCTTAAACATAAAGAAATATTCCACATGTAGGGTGATTCCCATAAAAAGTAAACATAACATAAACATGACCATAAAAGCAAACATAATATAACATACATTAAAATTAACAAATTGAACTCAATAATAGTAAATCAGATGATGTTTAAATGTAATTGAATTAAATGAAACTTTTTAGTTGATTCTATTGTACTAATTACCCTAATTTACATGCAGGTAATTAAAACGTGCAATTATATTTTAATGCAATATATTTCTTCAAAGTTCCAAACTTCCATAAGTGGTTACACCCTATTCAAGAGCCAACTTAATCACGATTGACACGGACAAGCTGAATATGCGTGTTAGAGGGTTTCCGGTCTCATGTTATGTTATAAGTGCACTAGTTACCTTTACATGCCCTCCAGAAGCACTCCAGACACACAGTTTGCCATTTAAATTCAATTCATATAGTTACGGTTCCAATAAGGCATTCCAGTTTTCACTACACGCCACGATATAAGTCTTCAGCTAACTGAATTAAATTTTGGGGCTTTTACTAAGGGCATTACCTAGAGGTTAATTCACATGACATTTATTTTTATTCGATTTGCTAAAAAAATTACAGTCAATAGCGAGAAAGTAATTTAGAATGTACCATTTAGTGTTGTTAATTGCAGTTTAATGTTTGGAGTGGTATTTTTTTTTTAAAAAAAAATTTAAACTTTACTATTATTTACTAAACTTTTTTTACTTTACTATTTCTAATTGAAATTACCTTAATGATAAGAGATATTTTAATTTTTACAGAAACTGGAGCATATTATTTTAGATATTATATGAAACTACGTAAAAAAATAGTGATTATATTCACATAAAGAACTGTAAATTTTATAATAAATCAGTGATTGATAGCTCTGAAGGTTAAAACTACTACTTTTATACAGAACATACACAAAAAGTTTCAGCAAATTATTTTAAAAACTTTTTGAGCAATCGCTGTCCCAGTTTGAGCTTTTCGAAAAACATACATTTCGAGTAAAACTCATTTTAAAGTTTGACATCTTATGTAAAGTTATGGCATCTGCTTTTACCAAAACACTTGTAGTTTTGTTCTAGTGAATGGAAAATAAAAAACTTGATATTTTTATAAAGCTATAAAAGATAGCCTATAAAATAAAATCACAAAAAAAATTGTCAATTTTTTAAAAAAAATCATAATTTTAGGGTGGTCGAATGCCTTAATTCTTAATTCTGTGAGACATATTGTTATTTGAGCAGTATTTTAGCAATTAATTTTTTAATTTTGTACGATATACTTTTAAAGAGTTCTGTTTTAATTCCTAATTCGTATTACATGAATTTTGCTTCATACGAACACTGGAACTATTTAAATTATTTGAAATAAGGTTAGACAAATAAAAGGTTAATATAGGAAGGGAGTTTGAAATAAGTTTCAATGAATAAGGTTAATATAGGAAGTGAGTTTGAAATAAGTTTCAAAGAATAAGGTTAACATAGGAAGAGAATTTTAAATAACAGTTAAACCTTTATACCAGTGGTCTTCAAACTGTGTTTTAAGGAATGCTGAGGTTCCACGAGGCATATCCAAGGGTCCCATGAGTCAAAATAAGAAATTGAAACAAAAATTATAAATGTACGTACAAAAATGGATTCACGTTTTCTATGGACTGGATTAAAAATCCATTAAAAAATTTCAATAAAAATCAGGATTTAATTCCAATAGAACATGAAACGAGGGATTGAACTATCATATAGATTCTGTGTTAAAATACAGATAGTAAAAAGAAATATCTTGATTTTTGGATAAAAATTTCACCGAAATATCCTCAGATTTCTTCAAAGACAATAGAACTAGATTTCGACAGTTTGTATTAAAAAAATGCAAGCATATATCCTAGGTACTAAGTATAATGTATGCATAGGTGACAGCTAGAGCACAAATTAATATTATTAATGAGTAAATTATATTAACTTACATAATTTTTTTAACATCAAATACAATACTTTTCTCTTTAATTGTCTTTACACGAAATACTTACAACATGTTTAGATCTATTTTACGTATTATTTTAAGATATATTTTTCAAACTGTGTGTGCATGTGTGGGAAAGGATTCCTCTATAAAACATTTTATAATTCTAAGGGTTTCGTGTGTCAGAAAAGTTTGAAGACCACTGCTTTAAACTATTGATATACAATGCTTTATTTCGATTATTACATGTAAACCCTTATGTATTAATTAGAAATTCAGAATTCCACCTTTAATGAATGTCATGAATTGTTTTTAAAAAAAAGGCATGCTAAGCACTTAGAAAGAATAAATAAAATTAATTGGTAATTTTAACTTCACTGCACTTTTAGCATCTTGCATCAAAAACTCTGTGTAGCTGCGAGAACTATCTTTAGTAATAAAAGTACCCTCATAAAAAAGTATCTTTCATTCAACTGCAGCTTAATATGATTAAGATAGACGGCTTTTATTTACACCTCCCGAATCAAAAATATCAAAAGTAAGGAAAAAATGACATTTTGTCATCGGCAGCAATTGCAACAGCGTTTGGTGCTCCAACTGCTTATTAAGACTCCTTTCAGTTTTTTTCCCTCTCCAAATTAAGCAAATGATACTACACTTTCATCCTTTTATAAGAGAAGAAAAGAAAAAACAAGTAATTATTCGTTTCTCCAACGTTTTGGATGGAGGCTGAATATCAATTACTAAGTTTCTTAGCTTGGTGAACCTAAGCGCTTGATTTCATTAATTACCCCTAATTATGTCGATGCGTGGGGAAAGATGCTAGGAAGTTTTAAAGCGGCATTTGTAATGAAAAAAAAAATCAACTGTTCAACAAAGACGCGGAGAAATTACATAACGAAGAAGGAAGCGATGTAAACGGCGATGGAAGAAAAAAAAATTAGCATCTATAATTTTTTGTTAAATAAAATAGAACTCACATAGCTTTTAAGGACAATTTTGTCTTTTCAAAAAAAAAAAAATTAACTCTTGATTACTAAACTGTTCAAAGGCTCTGAATTAGTTTTAGTCAGCAGCTCTTACAGACTTCGACAAGAATTTCAAAAATATGGGCAATAAAACTAAATAAATGAATGAAAATTCTTCTTTTACTTCAGGATTTTTCCTTCCAGGTATGTTTAGAAGAATATTTAAGCTTTTTTAAACATTGATTTTTGATTGGATCTTTTATATATAAGATAAAGTTGAGTTTTCTTTTTTCCCCCATAATATCTTACAGAAATTGAACAAATTATGTGTATAAATAAATCCTTATACTATTATATGTTCATTACAATCCAAAGTTGAACGTGAGAAAACTTGAGTCTTGCAATCAAAATGCAAATCAGAATTTCTGTCAAAAAAAAAAAAAGAAGTTTTTTTATGATAAAAATAAGTATTATAAAAGATATATTTGGATATTGGCTACTAAATATGTTTGCATATTTCATTATCAAATATTTGGGATATAATCAATTATGTAGATTCACACACACACACACACAACTGGGTTCTACTTCAAATTCAATTTCTTTTATTTCTCCTAATTACGTCAAAAGTTGTTGAAAAAGTTAGATGCCATATTTATAATTAAAAAAAAAAATTCCTTTTCTTCAAAATCATGATGAAATTATATAATAAAAATGGCAATTATAAAATGATGATGAAATTTAAAAATGAATAGTTTCCCTATTGAATAAAATATAATTCAAAATAATTAACCCTGGACTTGCACCATCAAGTTAATGCGATATTACTGAACTGACTAAACTGCGCACACACACTCGAGATAATTCGAGTGACCTCTTATTTTATGCTACGATAATTTTCACTCTTGAATATAAGTGAGCGCCGTCTGCACTCATGAGAATAACTGCGATCCGTCATCTCTCTCTCATGATTTCGTAAATCGGTAAAAAAAATTGGGTTGATCGAAATCTTCTGGAATTCTACGTCTGACGGAACATCATCTTCCCAGGCTTATTCCAAAATCATCAAAAAAGAAGCTCCCACAAGATACTGCGCTGTGTGTTGAGCTAAAATGGATAGCAAAGAAAAAGAAAAGAGTCAATTTATAGGTAATAATTGCAATGTTTGGGCTATGTTGTGCATCATGTACCCAAATATATCACATAAAAGAAATTTTTTTAATAATTTTTAACATAAGTAATACTGTTATTATTTATGTTGAAAAAGTATAGATTAATATTTTTACTGATAAATATATGCCCCTTTCCCCCGAAACAACAATTTGGTTCTTATCTGCATTGTGAATCAAAATCCAAAACTAAAATAAAATTTGTGGATAATTTTGGAAATATATTTATTTTAATTTTTTGTCAAAAGGTTCTAAATATGTGTTTTCTTAAAAAAAAAATTAAATAAGTATGCATTAATGCAGCGTTTCTTAAACTGTGTTGCTTTATAACTCCCCGAGGGGGGCGCGAGCATATTGAAAAGTCGAAAGCAAAAGATTATTTAAAAAAAATTACTAATTTACTGAAAGTAAACAAACAAAATACATTCTGACATAGTAAAAAATAAAATAGACGTTTACACTGATATAATACATTTATAAATGTATCGGCACTGCACAATGTGTTTTATGACTAATTTAACAGTACTAAGTTAAGAACAAGTTTATTAATTACCAGTGATCCCAGTCTTGTCATATATAAAATTATATACAAAAATTAACACTTATCTTAATAATTTGTACAGTTTATAATTAATCCCTTAACTGCCGACTAAAAGTTACGCGATTCACTCCCTAATGCTACTGTTCTCCACGTAGGCGTGCGTATGTGATGCATTGGAGGAGGGGAGAAATAAATAAACAAATCTTCTGAAATAAGTAAATCCTTCGAAAACACTCTGTCCACTTCCTTTTAATGCATACTAAAGCCTTCGGAATAGTTTCATGGATAGAAGTGCACAGAAAAGATCGTACTTCGTAAAGACGTATATATACGTCTGGAGAAAATAACGCTTTGGCTGAGTGAGACGTTTATATACGTTGATAGCAAGAGTTTTAAGTCGTATTGTAGTTGTATCATCAAAGTATAGTATTATTGAATTCAATACATTGTATTGTATGGAGGGGGACCGCGATGAAAATTATGATTGAATATTGGGTCACCAATATTGAAAGTTTGAGAAACACTGCATTAATAGGTTAAAAGACAATTCAGTCGTTTGAAGATTCTACTCTTAATTTTTACGATTTAAGGGTACATACGAGTATATAAGCATCAGTATCATCTTATAGACTTCTTTACTTAAATTTTAAATGAATAAAAATCAAAAATATGAATGAAAATTAAATTAATTTGGAAATTAATTTATACTAATTTCTTTTAGCATAAACAAATTTTCTACAGTATTTCATCATAGCTTTTCCTTTATACACTCAATGATTCTAAGTAATAATTTTTTGTTACATCTGTAATGTAATGAAGTTATTTCGAGTTTTGTTTTAAATTTCATTGAATGCTTACTAAAAAGAACATTACCTCAGCGTTTCTGAACTAATCGAACATGGAATGAAGGATAATAGTGGTTTTATATATTATAAAAACTTGATTCATATATTAATCAGAAGAACCATCTTTTAAGTCTTTAATTATGAGATGTAAGGAATATAAACTTGGAAAACCTTTTTAGAAAATTTTTGTACTGTAGAAAATTGTCAATGGTCTACATTTTAGAGTGAAAATAATATTATTTCATTTATAAATCACAAATGATAAAACTGTTTCATTATCAATTACAATTATTTTATTATTGCTATTATTTTTGTGCTATTAAACTTTTAAAGTTATTTATATTATTAAAATTAATATACATTTTAAATACTTTCTTCCACATCTCCTTAAAATAATTTTAGAACGTATAAAAAGCTGTGTGTAAACATACATTTCATAAAATACATTCTAAACTTCTTCAATTTTAAGATGAAGACATTTTATTGTTTATTTTTATTTATGGATTTTTTCCTGTCATCAAAAAATTGTTATTTAATGATTGAAGCATTAATTTCGGCGCGTATATTTCTTCCTTTTCATAAGTTACTGCTGAACAAGAACATTTTTTCAAAGTACGGAACAAAATTAATTCGTTATTACAAGAATTAAAAAATAAAATTAAATTTTTTTAGCCAATTTTTTTTTAAAAATCATAATTTGATTATATATATATATATATAAAGGAATGACACATGAAATAAATTATTTTCATCTTTACAGAAAAAATTGGAGAAACTTTGATGCATCATTTAGCATTTCATTATATTTATATGATTTCATTATATTTCACAGAATTTGAAAATTTCTTAAATTATTTTATTTAATGATGAAAAACGTAACTGATTAAGACAAAATATCAGTCAGAATTTTTTCTCTCCTCACTTTAAAATTTACACCTCTATTCCGTACTCAGTTCTACCAACAATGCAATTATGTTGTTGCTAATACCACCTGACTGACAGTGTCAGATCGAGATCCAAGAAACTCATAGCGGCAAAGTTCTAATTGTACGTCTGGCGTTAGCCATAGTTTTGAACACCACACAAAGGACAGCACGATTTTTCTCTATTCCACACCAATTTTGTGGGAGAACACCATGGAAGTGATCTGGGGTCTCCCACCTTTCTTCCACTTCCACCAACCTCACGAGAGGACTTGCAACTCGACAGTTATTTAGAGTACCACCTACCGCATAAGTACTAAACATTTGCAAACATCCATGCCTTCTCTGGGATATGAACCCAGGTCCTACTGCACAGCAGTTACTACCCATTTTACCTGATGGGCGGCTATAATGCCATTGTTGATTCATGCATCATTTTAGACTTACTTGGGCTCGCAGTAGCCTAGTGGTCAAGGCCACAGACTCCTGGCTGGTATGTCATGAGTTCTAGTCTACTACCACTGAAGACCCGTCGTGTAGATGGGGCTGCTGCACGTTAAATATGTCGAGTCTCAAACGTCCTATTGTTGGTATGGAATTTAGGAGAGAAGGGTGTACACTCAAGTGTCTCTTGCCATGGTTCAAAATTACGAGATCCGTTGCCAATAGCTCTCGTGAAGCTTTGTAGTGACGACGTTAATGTAACTGTACTCACGTTAGACTTAATTTTATTTTTCTGAAAGTACACATAGGACATAAAATAACAACAAGTAACATAAAAAAATTTTTTAAGTCTGTTAGTACTTCGTCAGATAAATCTAACTTCTTCAGAAATAACGTAGAATAAATTTAAGATTAAAAAATAAAATTTAATTAATGAATTAATGCTTGAAAAATTATTATTATTGTATTAACATCAAGTATGATCTACCACAAGTTTAAAAAATTGTATTTGAACTTGAATGGATAAATAAAAAGTATTTTAATAACGACTAAAAATTTGAATAAAATATACATATATATAAATATTTATACATAGGGAAGAGTGTGAACTAATAGCAGGGATTGAAAAAAGGAATTTCACAAAAGCATAACTAGCAAGATTAATTCTGTGGTAGTTACTCTAAAAGAGATTACTTTAAATAAAAAACTAACTCAAAGGAAAAAGAAAAATAAATACGATATAAATCAATTATATGCATCAAGAATATTTCAAATTAGTGATCAAAGCAAAAAATATTATTTATTATTACATATTGCTCCAAGCAGTCAAAGTAATCCCGCATAAAGTTTAATTCAGCCCACAAAAATGATCAAATAATCCGACACTCGATCTTAATCTCACTTATAAGATTAAGTAGGAAAAATAATTTTATCAAATTTAACAAATTACTGAGGCGTACTTCTACAAATTGTCACCATCAAGAGTAAAAATATCTTTGATTGAACCGATCTGTTATCCGATTCCGAGAGCAGGAAAGGATAGCGTTGACAATTTTTTTTTCCAGGTTTATAACAAATCACTTTAGGGACTAGGAAAGAAATACTTAATCACATGCACCAATTAATAACAAAAAATGCACCCAAACTGTTAGGCAATTAGTTCGGAGACAGATTCTTGTCACTTTCTATTAATTTCTTTCTCTGTAACGTAATTAAAGACATCATTTGACAAAGTCACACACTCACTCTGAATTTCTCCTTGTTAGTTGGATATTATTTCATGTAATAAAATAATCCAAAATAAAAACTTTTATTTTATTTATGCTTCCCTTTTTTTTCTGCATAGCTTCTGTGATGAGCTTGTATTCCTTAATGGTTGTGATGTGAACTATTTGCGTATCAATCAAAAAATTTAAGCATTAAAAAAGGGCTTTCAGCGGGGCTGCTTTAATAATTTAAAATGCTATTGAATAATGAAGTGCTTCAGAAAGAAAGTGATAGATGGGGAAAGGGGAAACATGAGACTTCTTCCAACAAACTAAATTTATATATTTTTTTTTATAGATTTAAAAGAAAAGTTTAATTTCGTTTCCCCGTACAAGTTTCTTTTGTGTCAAACTCATAAATATCAATATAAAGAAGTGTATTAATGAAAGAATTGTTCACATGTACAATTTTGGATGAAAATATATAGGAATTAATCTTACAAAGAAGCTACATTTTCAAACAGAGGTTTTACTTTGCCATAAATACATTTTCAGTTATTTATACTTCACGTATTGTTATTGAATTATTTTTTTAAGATTTATGCAATTTTATGAGTTACTAAAATAATTAGCATACTTTGATACATGTTTCGATTATATTAATGACTTCTATTAATATTAGTATTTAGATTCTAAGTATTTCTTTGTAATTATGTTAATTTACTTTTTTTCCCTTTGTGTTCATACAACCAGTTCATTTTTTTTTCAAAAATATATTAAGTAATATAAAAGATTGATTTTAACTTTTTAAAGGAAGTATACTTATATAAGTAACTAAACAGAATTCCTTATTTATTTTTTAAATTGAGCAATACATTATTTATTTATTTATTTATAATTATTTTTCAAACTTTTCTAAAATATGAGACTTTTAAATTATTAAATATTAATGTTTAACACTCATGTTTGAGTAATGAATTTATTTTCAAGCTTTTAACATACATAACTTTCTGAATTATATTTTTTTAAATAACTGAGTTTTTTTTCTTTTCAGTTAAATATTAAAATACATATAACTCTAATATCTATAGATAGTTTATAATACAAAGTGAATGCATTTTAATGTGAATTGGAATAGACTTAATTATAAAGCAGTTTTTTTTTTCGAATTTTTATAAGAAAATTGCTTATTATACAATCTGTGAATAAAAAAATTGTTCATTTCACTTTGAATATTATTTAATGTAAAAAAAATGTTCATTCATAATATAAATTTGAATTTTAAGGCAGCCCATTAAAAAGTTTAATTTATATAATTCAAATTTTTTTTTTATTTTTTTATTTTGCTTTTTAAAAAATATCCAAAGATCTTCAGGAAGGATTCATCAATACGTCTACACTGTTTTACAGTTCATAATTTCATCAAGAGTAATTAATGTAACATTAGAGTTCTTCCATACGTGTTATCGCTAACACAGAAAAATGAGGACAGATCTTAGCTGGTACTTTGCTTTTCAAAATTTTATGTTCTTTCAACTAAGATACTAAGAATAATCACATAAATGCTCTATTAAAATATTTATTTACATTTTGATAGACATTTAATAACTTTTTAAAAAAATTTATTTTAAGGGCGCAAGGATTCCCAACTTGAAAAGTCCTGTTTCTTAAAAATTACCATGAAATTCAGCCAAAATATACAGTTCGCATTTAACATCATTTTATGTTTATACATACTTTTATCAATATTCATTACATGTTTATTTAATTTATAGAATACATATTCGGATTGGGAAAAAATTCATAACTCTTTGATTTATTAAAATGTTTTCTTGTTTTATCTTATGTATATTTAAACTGTTGATTAGAAATTAAAATATGAAATAAAGCTTTCATAAAATTTTCGATCATGATAAAATATAAAATAAGGAATTCCCCACACATATATTTTAAATATATCTTATTTATTGTTTTATTAAGGCTGTTTTCTGTAAAAGTACGAGAGCTTGAACTAAACGCGAAGTACATTTTCAGACAGAAAAATGCCTCTCAATGGAAATTTGTAGAATAATAGCTCGTATCTCTGTTAACAATACAGTGTTTTTAAAAATTTCAAAATATTCCAGGAATACTTTCTTTTTCATTTTAATACGGGAAGACATACCCAATTTAACATTACGGTATAGGAGAAAAAACGCGAAGCACATTTTATATCAGAAAAAAATGAATCAACTCTGTTAAAAAAAGGAAGCAAGATAAAAAATGCTGCTATCTAAAGAATAGTGAAGCCAGAATATCATATTAATTTTTCATTTCTTTTTTATCTGAAAAAATGTTCCAAATTCGGGTCCTATTCTTTAACATTAACCGAAAACAGCCTTAATGTCACATTTTGAAGACACTCTATGGTTATTGGTGACAGATCTTGTATTTTTGAGTCACGATCGAGGGAAGAGGACGACACCTGAGCTGGCACATTCCACTCTCCAAACTTCTACACCCCGTTGAACTTTGAGCCTCAAATAGTTTAACTCCTCTAAGCGGTAGATCATCAGTGGCAGCAAATTCAAATCCACAACTTAGCAGAAGTAATGCCGGCCACTAGTTCGTGTCCATGTCAACTAGACTAACGCAGCCACAAATTGAATCTTGAATAGAAAAGAAAATGTTAAATTTTTACTTCCATTGTTTTCTAAAAATTCATCAAAATATTTTTGGCTGTGAAATTATCTTAAAAATTATTAAAATCTTCAAAACCTCAAGAGTGATTTTTTAAAGATCATGTGATAAAAATATAATTATAAGCTTTTATGGCTTTCAAAGAGATTTTTCAAGCAAAACAAATCATTTTTAAGAAAATGAAAGGTAATGAAAATGAAGAAAACCATTAGAAAATACTATGTCCCTTTACACAAGAAAGTAATTAAATAACTGAAAAACAAATTGATTTAGATAAGTTTTATTCTTAATCGCACAGAAAACTGTTTAATAAAGGTTTTTTTTTTTTAAAAAAAGGAAAAACTTTGCTTTCTTTCTTCTTTTTTTTTTGGAATATGTGTTCCTTTGAAAAATAATAACAATAATCGATAGATAGTTGATGAAAAAATGAAGGAAAAACTGTCTAAATCAACTTTGTCCCATCTAAATCTATTTTGCAATCAAGTTTTCTAAATCTTTTCCAATCAAAATAATTTTCCTAACTTAAATTTTTACTTAAGTTTAAAATAAAGATATACCAAGAGACATAACACGTTAATCCAATGAATCCTCAGTATTTCTATTAAAAACATGCAGCCAAAATTTTTTGTTAGTATACTGTGAAGAAAATTTGAGTGTCTTATTCATATTGAATTGATATTCACACACAGGATTGTCTTGGACTCAGGATTCCATTGCTGATGCAGATAGCCTTTCGTATATCATTTCTATACTCCAAGCTCTCATCATGATATCTTAACACAACAACTAAAGCTTAGAATTTCTGAGAAAGACCATTCTTATTCTGACGCATTAAAATCTTTTTATATTAAAATCCTACTGAATGCAAATTTATTATCTTTACGTCTTATCGTCGGAAAAGGGTAAGTTAATGACACAGGAGTGTAATATTTGCATTCCGGAAATGCTAATGAAGAAGTGGATAATTTACATCACGCCTTGCAGCCTAGAGCGAAGAGGCTTTAATCGAAACACATGAAAATTAGTCCAAGGAAATATGAAATATGAAGGTTTAGGGAATTTGCTTACTTAACAAAGTAATGCTTTTATTAAAGTCTACTTGCGTTGATTAAAACAATGTATATTTATGCGTTAGTTTTAATGCTCATTCAAAGGAATATTACACTTTTATTAAAATGGTTAAAAGATATCATGAAATCTTGCATACAAAAGTGGATTTTCATTACTTTCAATGAACTATTCATCCTTTTTAAAAATTATTTAAAGGTATTATTGATGAAATTTGGGCAAAATGAAAATATAAACCCAGAAATCCAGAGAAGACAAAAAAATGGATATTTTATATGTTAATAAGGAAATTATTTATTTTCGAAGATTATAGTAATAATGACCTATTATTTTAATAAAGAGCTACTTTTCGTTCAAATTTGAACTCACTTAGGGTAATAAATTTAAAATTAGGTTAATATGATTTTTTTTTCATCAATGCGTTTAAGTGAGACTAAAATTGTCCTTTGTGAAATTTTAGGTATTTATGTTACGTTATGCGTGATCACATCAACCATTCTTAACCAGATACGAAGTTTAATATAGTGTATATTAATAATAAATAAAATACAAAATTGTCATACGTTGTTAAATAATTAAAAATACTATTCCACGTAAAAATGAATTAAATAGTATAAAATATCAGTCACATCCTACAAAATGTAAGCCAGAAAAACTTGAATGCTGAATTAACTTTATAAACACAAAAATAAATTTATATATTTGTGTAAATTATAAGAAAAAAACAGCAAAAGAAGAACAAAGAAACAGCAAAATTTAAAGGTTAAAAGTTGCTTTATTTTATGATCTAAAAGTGCGGAAATTGCTGTTCCTAACTATACTAAAAACACTAATATTTTTTTTTTTTCAAAATAATTTTAATCAGATTGAATTTACACTCAAAAAGTGAATTGAAATTTAATTAAATCCAAACATATTTATTTCTTTATTAAACATTATATTTTGAAACTTAATTTACGAAAGGAAAAGATAATGTTATTATTAAATCAATAATAATATACTTTATTATTTATTTATATAGTAGCTTACTTAATTACTAATCGAAACTCAAAATAGCAGTGAAAAAGTTAATTCAAATCCAATATAGCCCAGCATCTGGCTTAGGACTGAACAGAAAGGTTAAATATGTTTCAAGGTGCCAACTTTCTACTTCTTTGCTCTATATTACTGGAAGTGAAAATATGAATTTTTTCACAAATTAATAATTGAGAGAAACAAAGCATATATGATTGAAAAATGGCAAACATTTCAATTGAAGTAAGAGGCATCACTTTGCAATGTGTGGATTACTTTTGAAAGCAACAACGAGAGTGAAAAAGACAACAGAAATTAAAATATAGTTAACTGAAAAAGGCAGATTAAATTAAAAGAAAACTATTAAGATTAAAGATTAAAGATTATATATATATATATATATATATATATATATATATATTATATATATATATATATAAAAGAAAAATATTTTATAATTAAAAAAACTGTTTCAGAGTTTTCAAAACTTAGTGTTTGAGAATATGTAATGTAAGTATTACAGTCCTATATGCTTTCAACACTGCTAATGATAAAAATGAAATTAAAAAAAATTAATTTTTAAAAGTATAAGTTTTTCCGCACTTAAGTTATCCGACTACTTGCGACAATTTTTTTTTTTTTTTTAAAAAATGAAGATATGGGGATTTCTTTATGGTTTTTAGAATTATTTAGTACATTTTATGAAAAATATGCTAAAATTCAAAAGAAAAAAGAAATAATTATTACTAAAATGGGAAAAAATTGGTAAAAATTTACAAAAAACTACATAAACGGGGCTCATTTTGTACAAAAAGTTTATGAACTAATTTCCAATTTTTCCATTTCGATATGTTGCTTTGCTATTCCTTTTTTAAATGATCTTCAGGATAAGAGATATTTTAAATTTTACAAAAATTAGAACACTTCATCTTAGTTATTATAAAAAATTGTTTAAAAAATCAGTGATTATATTCACATAAGGGATTGTAAATTTTGTAATAAAACAGAAAATGATAAATCTAAAGATTAAAGCACTTCTACTATTATACAGAACATACACAAAAAATTTCAGTTAATAATATCAAAACTTTTTGAGCAATCGCTGCCCCGTTTTTAAAGTATGACATCTTGCTTAAATAGTGGCACCTGCTTTTACCAAAACGCTTGAAGTTCTTGTTCCAGTGAATGGAAAATAATAAACTTGGAATTTTTATAAAGCTAATATGATGGCCTATAAAATATAATCATAAAAAAATTGTCAATTTTTGGTAAAATTCAGAATCTTAGGATAGTTGGATACCTTAAGGTATCCGAATACGTTCTGAACTGTTATTTTGCAAAAGCATATAAATGGATAATTTATATGATATATAGTATCACTTCGATTAGAATACATATATAAAATTGTTTTAAGAATATTATTACAGTAAAAAATCATTCAGATGCTCTATTTTTGCGAAAAATATAGATAGAATTACCTATTTTCAAAATATTCTCCTTTTACGGAAAATGCTTCTACAATAATAATATTTTACCTATATATAGCTCAGGTCTCTGTACAGAGCCTGAACTAGGATTTTTGAAATATATAACTTAGAAGTGGGTTTATCCTTATTTTAATACAACAGAGTGAAGAAAAAAAAACACTTTAAGAAAAAAACGCTGATAGTTATTTCAATTGATAATAACCCTCAAAATAATGTGAACTTTACAAAACTCCCATTTCAGGCCCTCTGGAGAAATCTTTGCTTTATATAAGCAAAATATTATTATTATTATTATAGGAGCATTTTTCATAAAAGGAGAATGTTTTGAAAATAGGTAATTCTATGTTCATTTTTTGCGAAAATATAGCATTTAAAAATTGTTTTATTCTAATAATATTATTAAAACAATTTCATGCATGCATTTTAATCTAAATGACACTAAATATCTTGAAAATTATCCATTTATACGTTTTCGCAAAATAACAGTTAGGAAGGTATAATAATAACATATATATAAGCTACAATAACCATGAAATGTTAAATTAAAGCACTAGCTACAAAAAAGAACACTTTCCCTTTACAGCAATGAAAACGACTTGGAGAAATCACTCCTTCTCCAGACATTGCAATCACCACAACCATCGTCCATCGTCTGGAGCGTTGATTCTTCTCAGTCCTTTCCATTTTAACCACTTTATCGAATTTGTGGTCGTTTAAGAGATTTCACGCGCTATCACTGCATCCTGTTGACCTAACGCAACACTCAGATAATCCTGGCAACTGCTCTTGGGTATTTCACCAACGGATTTCCCCCTATTGCGACTACGTTACCATCAACAACTCATTTGGCGGATGATTCCCAATTAGCAAGGTGTCAGATCTTGGTCCCGGGATGAATTATCACTGGTAACGACTCCCTGTGGTACACCTACCCTGGGGACTAGCTACCGAGGGAAGGAGATATTACACCCAAAGCTCTCAGTGGAAATGGCTCCAATTGGAAAGAATTACTAAGCTTTATGCTACGGACGCATGCTATATTTCGGAAAGAAGAATAAAAGTATAAACATTGGAAGATAAGATAAAATTCTGGGTTTTAACGATGTATTTTAATGTATATAGAGAGATAAAAATAGCTTTTTTTTAGCTTTAAAGTTTTATTACGATGCTGTTATATCGAAAGGGGGGGATTTCATCTGCTTCGGGGTCCCAGTTTTTTTAAATGACTATATGATTAGGTAAGAAAAAAAGTAACTTTAAAGACAGGAATATAGAATGTGGAGGTATAATTTGATTCTCAGTTGTTTTAATTTTTTAATTCAATCCTAATGATTAAGATGCTCAAGTGAAAAATATTGCAACCTGTAAAAATGTTTTGAATTTGCTCTGATTTTACTATAAGTAAATAATATATTATTTTTCTTAGCTTATTCGATTTTTAAATAAAATAATTTTAGTTTTTTTAGTTTTTTTTTTTTTTCAAAATGCAGAAAGTTAAATTTTCTTCCCATTAAAAGTTTGCTATTTTACAAAAGAATAATTTCAAATGAAAAGACATTCTTAGTTACATGCAAGTCTGGATTAATTTTCTAGTTTTTGTGCAGGTGTTTTTAAAACATCTATAAAAATATTGATTCAACTTCAACTATACAACATGAATCTCGACATAAAATTATACAATTTGTAAGGGGAAAGGGAGAAAATTCATAGTATAGTTTTTTTTTCATTATTCTATCCTTTCCTAACTCAAGTTTCTATCTATATGAAGCTGCTGTGTAAAAGATAAAATTTGCTTTTTCATTTTAAGAATAATTCTCAGAACCTTTGCGCAACATTGTTTTTTTGGGATACTAATCTTAATAAAATCATTATGCATTAGTTTTTTTAATTCTAATTAGTATTATTTCGTAGCAATAAAAATATTTTTTTTCTCTTGTTTGGTGATTCTAACTTTCCGAGTATATATTCCTAATATGTATAATTTTGATTTTATTTAGCATCAAAGGTACTAAGGGATTTCTGATAATAAATGATATTCTGATATAAAATTTACCTTTTCCAAACTACCCCTTTGAAGCTATGAATATTCATTGGTACTTCTAAATGAAATGCAAAAATGTAAAAACTCATAAGTTCCCCGCAGTTAGAAAAACTTATTGCCCATAGTAACCCAACGTAAAAACTTTATACATGTTTTCGTTGCAAACCAAAAATATGCATTGTAGAAAAACAGAATACAGATTCACGAATACGCATTCGTAGTACTGAAATTTGAAATAAATCAGATTTATTTTTACCTAAGAGATATATTTTGTAGAAACATATTGGAATCTATCCCGAACACACACATAAGGTGCATTTCAATTGAGAATATAGTATGATTTCTTCCCTTCAAAAATAAAATATTACTAAAGCAATTGCTGAGAAAGTTATAGATGCATTTAGATTTTTGAAATTAATAAAAGTAAAAAAAAAAAAAAATTCTAAATGTAACTCGCAATACATCACTGTAGAGTCAGGGTACATTTTGTATCGAAATAAAAAAGTAATGAAAAAAGAGAAAATTTGGTGAATGAAAAGAAAGAAAATAAATAAAAACAACCAAAACGGAGAGCCAATTCCACCACTAAAACGTTATTCTTTAGGTCAGCCTGGAGCTAAAAACCAGAACGAATAAAGTCTAAGGCAAGGAAGGGTTCAAGGAAAAGAAGAAGGTTTTTTTCTTTGAAAAAAAAAGAGAAGGAGAAAAGATGGGGGTTGAAGAAATTCAAGTTTGAAGATTCGATCAGTGAGTAAGGAGAAAGACTGAGCAGAGGGTGCAAAAAAAGAAAAAGAAATCTTCTACCATTACCCTGTTTGTTCGTATTTCCAAGAAGACTGGCATTTACAGTTACGCACTCCATTTAGTACTTCATTTCTTTGATGCAGCCCTAAAACCGAATCTCTCTATTCCGAAAAGAGGGAAAAAAGGAAAAGTTAAACGAGGCTAAACCTGTAAGCACTAGGTCTGTGAACCTCCGCGTAATACATGAAGACAGTTTGAAGAAGGGAGTTGTAAAAAAGACTCCTCTGATGTTAAATAGTTCCATTCCAGTAAATTGAAGAGACGTAAACAGAGTTGAATCCCCATGTAATACGCCGCTTGAGAGTTTGGATGAACAGTTATGTCAAGCATAATACGAAATTTTACGGTCGCCCAGTTACGGAGCTATAAAACCATTCCGGGATGACTTTCTTCTCGATATACATTGAAATCAATACAGTTGTCGATCTGGTATTCCAGTCACTCAGCGAGGGATTTTATAGGATTCAGACCCGAAAAATCAATTTAGTTTTCGGTTAAAATAATGATAACTTCTCTCCGATTTCTGTTCTAAAGGGTCATGTTATAGCTTACGATTATAGTTTTAATTGTGATTAAAAAAATTATGGATTGAAAGGTATATATTTCTGTTCTCATGACTAAGTGTGAAGATCCTGTTTAAATTTGTTTCAATGTCGAAAAGAGATGTAATTTTATTTTGGTTTTTATTTTTCGAGTTGGTCTTTTTTTATAAGAAATAATAGTTAATTCATGTTTCTGCATGAAACCAATTTAACTAATCAAAGATCTTATGGTGATTAATTATTCTAAGCTCCTGAGCAATATATTATATTACTTGGATTGTATATGTTCGCTGATTTAATTCATTTTCAAAAAATATATACATATATATACATATTTGTGTGTGTGTATATGCGTGTTTGAGGATCGCAGTTTCATCAAATATTTTGATATAGTTATGGTATAAAACCATTCAGGAAGTCATATTAAATCACAATTATTTACTTATTTATGATGATTCTGGAGACAGCAAAATATACAAGAAAGCTTTCACACTAAAACACATAAGCAGCAGCGACAGCATTAAAGGGAAGCTTATGACCGACCAATGCACTCTCTATTTCAATCTAAAGCCCTCGGCTCTTATTTATATCAAGGACCTTTTGACATTGTTCTTTAATCCCATAATTTCTTAATCAGAGTACTCTAATTGGTTGGATTCGGTAAATGATGCAAAATTAAATAAGCTCCTCCCAAAAATTTAATTATGCGGAACTTTTATAATTCCAACTATTAGTTCACACACTTCCTATATATATATATATATATATATATATATATATATATATATATATATATATATATATATATA
>BMAV01024643.1:645546-656224 GCA_019973955.1 Trichonephila inaurata madagascariensis | reverse complement strand
ACAAACACATAGACAGCAGGAAAATCACACAATGAAGGACAAAAGAGTAATCGAGATAATAAATATAAAATGGATGCTGCAGTGCTATGAACATTACTGACTTAGGACAGTTATTATATAAAAATTAAATTATATAAAAGTGGGGTTGAACATGTTTTTTGGCCAGCCAACCTTTCCCCTTTATTTGTAAATAACACTGAGCAAAAACCAATAGGAAATAATGGATAGAAATATCTAAATCCATTACAAGATAGAGGTAACTTACCTAAAAATTGCACTTACAAATGCAAAGCCCGCGCTAAATCTGAGTGGAAACATTCAATTTGTTGCCAGATTCTATACCCTAATACAGATTTAAATCAAAAGAGTGGCTGAAATGTAGCACTTAACAAAAGATTAAAAATGGAAATAAAAATTAATAATAGTTGCATATTATAGCATAACTATAATAACACCAGAGTAAATATGAATAAAATAATAGTAAGTAATTTCTAATCTAATATTAGACTATGGAGATAACTATAACAAAATATTTGTTTATAGTAATAAGCTATTATCAATCTCATAACTTTAATCCTAACTATTTTGAATAGCTTTATTTATATAACTATTAATAAAATAAATTGGGTATTTCTGATTTAAGCAATATTTAGTAAAATATGTATAGTTATTTATAATGTCTGATTTTTTTGACACAAGAAATTTATTACGTTGTATATAATTAATAACAATATTTCTGAATATAGAAACATGTACATTACTCTCCCAATGAGGAACTTTTATATATATATATATATTTATACATATATATCTTGTTCAAAATTTTAATCGTTAATAAAATATATCCACTCAAGTTCAAATACCTTTTTTTAAACTTGTAGTGGATGACACCTGATGTTAATACTAAACTCAGTGGTGCAACAGCCCATATGGGCCAAGTCCTACTGTGCCCAACTCAGTGGCGCAACAGCCCATATGGGCCAAGTCCTACTGTGCCCAACTCAGTAACTCAGTGAGATGTTAATTCATTAATTCTATTTAATTAATGAATAAATAGTAACAAACGAAAATAATAACCCAACATTATACATAAAAAAGAAAATCGCTCGTTGTGTTCTTGAAGCGCAATGGATTGCGCGTTGGACTTCTAATCAGAAGGTCGTGGGTTCGAATCCTACATGGGATGTCCTAATTTCTGAGAATGGGATTTATGAATGAATAAATAGTAACAAACAAAAATAATAGTCCAACACCATATACTGAAAGGAAAATCGCTTTCTATTTGCCACTTAATATTGTAATTCTGTCATATGTGTATATATACATATTTATATTAATTGTAATTATTTAATAAAAAGTAACTAAAATAAAAATTTTCTTTGTTGACCTAAGTAGGAATTGACTTAAAAACTTTTTTTATATTACTTGCTTGGGAATTAAGGTTGCAGTTAAAATTGTATTCCCGTTTAGTCGGTCAATAAAAAGATTAAATATCACTTGACGTCTTGGTAGGTTCTGGATCAAAATGAATTAAAAAAAAGAATCCATCTCAAGATTTTTGAAATTGATAATCATTATGATATATATATGTACATATGTATAATATGCTAGAAAATTTTTTAAAATTGTCTGCATTACATGTTCAGGGATTGCTAACATAGCAAAATAGTATACATTTTTGTTTGTGTGTCTCCCTAACTGGCGAAATTAATCAGACTGTGGATATAAAGTTGCACTGCACAATCAAGAGATGTGACAAAATATGTGAAACATCCATGGAGGCAGGCCAAAAATATTCTATTACAGCTCAAACTGATACTGCACAGGCGCCGGATTCATAGTCTGATATTCGTATCTGTGAAAACAAGGTTGCAGTTGTGAAGAAAATGTGTAACATTTCGATATTTTTTTTGAATTGGTGAGTTTGTTATTCACATTGTATTTGCATATCATACTTTAGGGTTTAAAATATTTTTCAGATTCATTATATATATTCACAATAATGAATAAGAATAACCTTGGAGAACATAAAAAATCATTAATAATACTTTGGTTTGGTTTCATTATTTATATGATTAAAAGAATATGGTGGCACAATGTAAAATTTCAAAAAAATGTCTACAAAATTTCTGAAAAAATTTCAGCAAACTAAAATACAATACAAAACTTAGCTATATCCAAAACCATCTGATGAGAAATCATTTTATTTGAAGATGAGGGATTTAGATGTAAATACTTGGAAAAAGTACATCGCGCATTGCTAACTGGCGTAACCACCAACTGGCGTAGATGCCGACTGAGAGTTTTCGACAGCTTGTAATTTTTGCACAAAATTACGCTCCGGGTTTAATGACAGTACAACTGATGCATTGAGTTTTTTAAGATCACATTTCAAAAATTTGTAATAGTACCACAAACTGAATAGTAACATTTACACTTCGTGATTTAAATAAATCAGATGTTCCTTTACCTTTTTGTGATTCTTTACATACTGTTATAAGTTACAAATTAATTTTGCGATATTTACGCTCTCTAATAAAACTGGCAAATAAAAAAAAGAAACACTTGTGCTTTCTTTCTTTTACTAATATTTCTACTAATGGTATTAAAACCGGAATCCCGGTATTAAGATCTAAAAAATACCGAATACCCCGGTATTGAACTTTTGGTCCGATATTGCAATCCCTATATATATAAAGTATTACTCTAATTCAATATGAATCTATCGTAAAGGCAAACAATAAGATATACAATAATAAGATAGCATAGAGCAAAATAGTATACCTACAGCAATACGTTTTTCTCCTCACTTGACCATGGTGCAAAATGATAGTTCTGCATTGCTGATAAAAATATGGTGTAAATAAATAATCAATCTAATATTTAAAAAAAAATAAGTAAACGTTTTAGTTGTTTCTTCTTCTCATAATGTTTTCTTCACATGCGAATATGCAGTTTTCCTCTGAAGCACAAGAACTTAATAATATTTAGAAATATTTACAACCTTAAAATAGTTAAATAGAATTTCTAATTGGAATTATATAACTTATGATTTTATTGTATATTATTCTTTTCACTTATAAAAACCTGAATGATAAACTTAATAAAAAACGTATAAACACAAAAAATTTATTCAAGAATCTTAGAAAAATAAGAGTCAAAAAGAAGAAGCCCCTTTCGGAATGTGCTAAATCTGTTTTTGAGCCTCAACAATTGAAAAGAAAATACGCTCTATTGAAAAAATAAGACAATTCAGTAAGACCAATTGTCGCTTAGAATTTAAAGAAAGAAGAATCAAAAGTCAAAACTTTCAAACTTGTCAGAATGACAATTTTCGGATTTCCTGTTTTGCAGGTAACGGTACTATCATCGAAATTTATGTTGACTTTTATTTGAGATACAAAAAGTGTTTACATGTTTTTGTTTCTTATTCATCAAAATAAATATTTGAAGAAGCCATAGTGTAAAGAACAGTTTACTTTAAATATTACTGCCCTGAAGAAATATTGCAAAAAAAAAAAAAAAAAAAATTTTGAATCACCACAAAACTCATAAAAACCATTTTATAAGAGGCACGAAAGAATTCTGTAAAATTAAATAATAATTATCTGAAATATATTTAAATATCCATTTACTTTTTTAGCATAATGTTTAGTTAAGTTAAAATAATATGAAATATCAAAATCAGAGAAGGATGAAATATTAAACTTAGAAATTCAATACTTACCTTACCCAAAACAATATTACTTAATTATGCATAAATAGCAATGAATCAAAACCATAAAACTACTACTAATAGCGATAGAATAAATATGTATATATGTGCCCTTAAAAATTTTATACAAATGAAAAAAATAGAAATTTATGTAGAAGAAAAGATATTTAATGTTCGTAAATTTCAACTAAATGATTGTAAGCAAATGAAAAATAATATTAATATTAATACAAATTTATTAAATCTAGTACAATGAATTAATAATTTAAGGGTTATAATTCATTTAAAATTAATTAGAAAGATAATTGAAACACAAAACAAACTCTTAATACATCACTTAACAGAACAATACATTTATCGAACGTAATTTGCTTCGATTTATTGAAATATCTGAAATTAGATAGACATGATTAAATAGTGGGGATAAATGTACCCATGAGCATAAATATCCCCTCATCATTAAACACAACTGCACTTTTGGAAATGGACACAATAGCACATGGAATAAATTCAATCCGAAAACCGGAATAGCAGGGAATTGCAGCTTCAAATTAAGAGGTAAATCATTTAACACGAATGCAACAGCGTCCAAGACCGTGTCATCGAAGCAAGACGAAAGATTCTATTGACAGATGAGTATCGAAGTCACCTGGGGGAATAGCACTAATTGTGTTGTTGGCGAAAACCACAGGGTCCTGCGACAAGCCCAAATAAACCCTTGCGTACCGTAATTTGGGATCTTCTTGCTTCGAGAAGCAATCAAGGCAGTCTTTGTTGCGATCTATGCCTTCATCAAGATGTGTTAAAAGCCGAAGATACTTCATTTTCTAGCTGTCGATCAAATACTGTTCGCCGAGCACTAACTAAGAGAAGGGGAAAGTTATCATTCTCCATTTATTCATTTTAATCACTGGGATATAACGCTGTCATTCATTTTGCGAGAACGTAGATTATCACCATAGCAACAGCTGGCTCCCTTCTATATGGATCAAAGATTTACTGATAAAAGCCATAAGACCTGATTGCGTTCGGGTCTTGATCGTAGGATCCGAAATTGACTTTTTCGTTCTTCTCCCCTCAAGAACTTTTGGGTAAATTTAGCGGTTATTTCTTTCCGACTTAAAAGGAAATTGATAACGAGCGAAAAGGTTATTTTGCAAGTAATCGCTTGAACAGGATGTTATCGGTTTTGTTCCGCGTATCGGTTGGGGGAGAAATGGTAGCTTCTGCCTTCAATGTTTTTAATATTTAAGAGAGTTAAATGCGGTAGGTTGATGTTTGACAGTCATAACCAATGCACGCCTGCTTCTAAATGAACCACGTATTTTTTCCCCTCTAAATTTAAAAAACAACCATTGAAAAATGCCCCATTTTAATAAAAAATATTGATGAATACATAGTAAAGGTTGTATTATTAAATAATTCTCATGAAGTTTTACGTGCTTTTAACTATCTGCAAGCCAACTTTTTAAATTCTTGAATTTTTTTTAGATTTTGCAATTATAAAAATATTTTATATATTACTGTTAATGCTTTTATTATTATACGTGGTATGGAAAAGATAAAATTAGTTTTTCAGATTCATTAAACAAATTGTAGGTAAATGTATCGAGAACTCTCGCTTGCTGATGTGTGAGAGTGTACCTAAAGATGAGACATTTTCTTAAGGCAAACACTTTTATTATAACTATCAAATCTCTATCTAAATTCGATCCAAGCTAGGCAGCCGTAAGGATAAATACTAATTTAAATATCAATAATAATAAATTTAGTATTTATGATAAATAGTATATCTTCAGCAATAATAAGTCTCCTAGAATGGCCTGTCGGAACCCCTTTCTACTTGAATCCCAGGCATTTCAACTATTAATTTCTCTAACTTAATAGTCTCCGTATGACAACACAATCACAATCCTCTTAATTTTCTTCTTCATTTGACTTTAAATAGCACCCCTTGTTAACATAAATCACAGTCTCTTTACAGAAAGCTGTTTTATAATCATATAATGTTCTCGAACGAATATTTTTTAGAGGAAAAGTAAGAATTTCAAATAGAACCCCTTACTTTTATTTTGTACTTTAATATTATGCGTTATATATAAGTTTTAGGCTCTCTCTCTCTTTTATGTGTTACATGTACAAGTTTTAGGCTTTTGCCCAAGAAACCCGCATTCTCACCTACTCGTATACACAATTTACATTAAACATCGAATCATTCCCTTTGAATGTATTAAATGTTTCATATAAAGTTCATATTGTAAAGGTATCGAAAGTTATGAAGGAATGGTTACACACATACACACATAAAAAGTAATTGACGAATTAAAACGTATTAAAAAACATCAAATATTATTTTTATTTTACATTTTTTTAAAAAGTAAAAATTCGAGAAATTATTTGATTTCAGTTTGTCTTGTGTTTTTAATTATAAGTGCCAGAGTATGCGTACTTCTAATGTTTTCATCTAACATGAGGTTACTCCAGTTTAAAAATAATTTGGAGATAAATGTTTTAATAATAATTCCTATCCAGCGTCTCAACAACTGTCTCTTATATTGATACAGTTGAAATCGTCAATTTTAAATAGCTGAACAGAAAAAAGTTTAAAAAAGACTTACACAAGACTATTTATACCTTGAATAGGTTAAGTAGTCTTGTAGATAAATTATATTTGATTTACATACCTTTTCGCGGAAAGTGATTGAGACAACAAGTTTGCGTTTGAAAACCCAACAAAAGCATTTCCCATGAGTCACACTAAGTAGTAAACTACGCTTTTTATTGTAGAATTTACACTTATTTGAATATTCATTTAATTAATGCATGGACAGAAAAACCTATCTCTATCAAACACTAACTCGTTTCGTTTCTTGAGAAAACATCTACCAAGAATCTAATTATTCATTATTATTAAAATATTTCATGTCTAGAGAATCAAAAAACGTTATGGATATATTTTAAAGGTTAAAAGTAGCCATTAAATTTCTCTGAGTAATGCAGTGCTTCTTAAAGTTCTAATGTTTGCGACCCAATTTTCATTAATAATTTTAATGGTACCGCCCTCCAAACAATAACAATGCATTGAATTCAACAATAACGTACTTTAATGTTAAGGCTACAATAGACTTCAATTATAAACTGTATAAATTCTTATAAGTATTAAATTTTGTATATAATTTTGTACAAGCCCATGGGGTCCCTAGTATTTCTTAAACTTGCTTCTAACTTAGTATTGTTAAATTAATTATCAAATACATTGTGCAGTACTGATGCATTTATAAGTATATTACATCATTGTAAATGTGTATTTTTTATTATCTCAATGTATTTTGCTTTGATTCCTTTCAGTAAATTAATAATTTTTTTAAATCTTTTATTTTCGACAAGCTCGTGGGGGGGGGGGGGAGAGGCGCCCCGCCCCCCCCCCCAAGGGGTTCACGCCTCACATTTTGAGAAACGCTGGGGTAATGTAATGCAAGGGAGAGTTTGGGATAAATTTTTTCCTTTAAAGTAACACTTCTATGGTATTACAACTGATCTAATCAAAACTTTAATTATTATAATTTTCGGATTCCTGTTTTGGTCCAAAAGTTAAGTCAGAAAAAAGTAAGTTATATTTAGTTTATATGTTTCATCATTCTGCGTGTATAAAGGAAAATAAATTTCTCTAATGAATATTATGTTACTTTAAATATTATTAAACTTGCATTATAAAACTGAACTAAAAATTATAATTTTGTATTATATAGATAATTTGTATTATATGATTTATGTAGGTACTTTTAAATTACATATATGCGCTTTAATTTTAAAAAGTAAACACACTTTTTTTGGTAATGGTAATAATCCAAAATATAACTTTATACGGCTTGTAATCAAAATTTTCAATTTTATATGTAGAAAGAATATAAGTACTAACAGTTACGGTTACCTTATGGCAAACTTGAGCTTTAGTTAAAAGACACAAAAAGAACCCATTAAAAAAAATCTTTTTATTTACAAATCTTTTGTTTTATCATTACTGATATCAATTTTTAACAGAAATATAAGCAAATATTCTTCATTTTTTTCCAAAATACTTCATAAGTGATGGTAGGAATTATCAAATTTTGTGCTAGAAATACATTTTCAGAATGCTTTGAATGTATTAGAACAATAAATTAGTGTGAATTTTTCAGAATGTATTCCGAAATAGTTAAGAAACCACGAAGAAATTGGGGAGCATATTACTTTATGGACCATATAAATTTTCCTATGTTTTTGATTGTTCTCAATTAAGAAATTGAAATAAAGGAATGAGAAGCTGATGTATTGCAGTAATGTGCAAGAGAAATAATAAATTAAACTTTTGAGAAGGAAAAATTAATTAGATGAGTGAATAGGTTACATATATAAATACCGTTAAAATATTCGAAAGAAGAAAAATATGACAAGAGGGAATGTTTTGATCTTAAAGTATATCAAGTGTTAAATAAATAATGTCTGTTACCTTTTTGAAGCTTAAAAATTTTTCAATGAAAATTCTTACAACAATGAAAAAGTCGAGTACGAATGCCCCTATTATTTTGTTTTATTTTAAGGTCTTCGAAATTTTCCTTGAAAATAAAGTTACTGAACATTTTAAGTATAATTTAGTACAAACATGTTTAAACTATTTACAACTATTTATATGTTCTATTTAACTATACAAAATTCAATATTTATCACACTAAAAAAGTTGCTTTGAAAAATGCTTCAAATATATTACTTAAAAATATTAGAAATACTTAAATAATAATCTATTTAATGGACGTTTCATAATTTACTGCATTTTTTGTCACCTAAACGAATATAAGTATATGCTCTTTTTTAAAATACATATCTTAAGAAGTGCTAAACTAAAGAACGAGATTTTATTGTATGTAGATGTATTTATTTTCCAGAAATATCGTTCTCTAACTTAAGCTTAATCGGTTTTGAGTTTTAATAACTTAAAAAATGCTGTTCTTTTCATAAATGTAGTATATAATAACGAACACTAAAAATGTTATCACTCATTTCACACTTCATTTTGTATGTTAATGGATTACAAAACATTATTTTGTATGTTAATTGGTTTTGTAAACTGACCAATTAGGTTACATAAGGAATTACAAAATTTTCTTAAAATGGAATGCATCGATTTTCAAACAATCAAAATATTAAGAAATGAAATTTTCCTAGGTTAAATTAATCTTAAAAATATACTACAAATTAATTACAAAGCTAACAACAAATTAATAATCATTAATTAAAACAAAAAAATTAAATTGCTGTTTCTCAGGTATTATTTATTTGTTAATGATGCGATTAACATGGGGTTTGTTGTGAAAAAAGAATAATCATAAGTGTATAAATAATGTCTTGTATTACTCTGATTAAATTTATAACGAAATTTCCTGATATAAAACAGTTTTCAATACATATTCATTGCAAGAAAATATATTTTTGTTAGTAATTAAAATGAAAAGATTCAACAAATTATTTGATTAATTGTTTCAATAATTATACATTTTATTAGAACAGTAAAAAAAAATTAGATCACGAAGAAAATAGGATTCACGAATTGGAATTTTAACACACTAGTCTATCATAATACTATTCTAAATCTGATGAAATGACACACCTTTCTGGGAACATACTTTTGATGTGAGAACAAAACGAATGAAAAGAACAAGGGATGTATCGAAAATAAATGATGCAATAGCAGAATACTGTAGAAAATTCATCTTCATACTCACGCGTGCAAAGTCATACTTCTTATCTATCTCTGACAAAAATCTATCTCTTTCGCTAGCATTATAAATGCTGAATAATGAATGTAAGGGGGATGATGAATTGATTTATCCACTTTCAATCGGCTGGCTACGATGAATATCAATCGAATCCAGACCCCTGTCAGTCCCGAACCAAAGAGAAGCTCGATGCAGATTAATGAGAAGCTGATCTGTCAAAGACCCCCCTAAACGATCGCTCGATTAGCCTCCTTCTTTTGTTTTCATCGACAGCTTTCCATAATTATTGAGCCCCAAAATTAGTTAATTACTGTCAACGGATCACGCCGCTTCACCAATATCATTAAAGAACGGCGGCCAATTACAAAGTTGTGAGTTCTGCTTAACTTATCATCAAATTTCATTCTTCAAGCCAAGACTCGGGCCCCTTAAAAGGATTACAGGCGCCGTCTGCTCAATTACATTATATTCTTGCAGCCCTTTTCGCTGCAGGTAATTGAAGTCGGTCTAGTCAAAACTCTTTCTATTAGAGCCCGCTGCCTTGCCTTGATCAGGCACAAACAAGTGACGGGGTTTGTCCGTGAGAATAAATTACAGCGCTGTATCAAGATAGATGGGCGCTGTCAAGGCGACGAATTCTTGTTGCTTTTGCGAACTTCTCTTGACGTTGACGTCAAAAGTTCGTCGAAAGCGCTTTTCGTCGCGCGAGATTTTGCTCTAGACTAAATATTTGCCACTTTTTGTTTAATGTTTTCTATCTCTTGGCAACTCTTATTTTATAGTGTTTCTTAGAAAATAAAAATATCATTCAGAGTGTTTGTTATGTATTGCGCATATTCAGTAGCGCACACAAGGGGGGTTTCCTAGGGGTCCGGACTAGCCCCCCCAAAACCCTTGATTTTTTTCCAGATTGATTATATATAATTTTAAGTATATAATACGTAAAATTTAATTAAATATTTGTTTTAATGATTAATTTTATTAGTTAATACTAATTATTTATTCAATAATTAGTTTTTTACTGTTTGTTGTCCCCCAAAATCGACAAAATCAAAAGGAGCATGGTACAAGAATGGTGGACTTCCGACCCTGGACCCCCCCCCGGAAAAGTTATGTGCACACTAATGTCCATATTTTATTAATATGTGCGAGTATAACTTTGACTTAAACATGTAAATTGCTACTTTTTGTGTTTATGGGCTCTAGTAAA
>BMAV01024643.1:597508-616120 GCA_019973955.1 Trichonephila inaurata madagascariensis | reverse complement strand
TATATATATATATAAACAAATAGCTATAAAACATAAGTATAACTAGTCAAAATAGGAAATATTAGCCACAGTAGTACAATAACAAACTTCTGACCTTAGGAACCAAGATTGCAGGTTTAAACAAGTCTTAGGGCTAGCCAACCTTTACCTGTAATTTGCCTAAGCCACTGAGCCAAAGGGAAAGGAAGGAATAATATTAGGAGAAATTTAAATAACTATAGCTTTTAATTATAGCTAATTTATATATATATACTGTTGGGCACAAGAATCTACTTACACAAAATTCGACCGTGACTCCCTTCATAAGTCTTCTTCGCAAGTAATCGTTTCTGATATTACCCCTAGACAGTGACACATCACAATTCTTAATTTTCCTTTTTTGAAATTCATGCTTATCTTTGGTCGGATTGACTAGATCAGGGATGGCGAACCAATGGCACACAACACCAAATTTTGGGGCACGCCATCGATCAAAACAGTTTGCATTTTAGTTCAAAATAACAAAGTTCACTATGAAGTATTACGAACAAACGCGAGCGATCGGTCGCGGGGAATACACTCATTTGTTATTGCCTAGCCTTAGTTACGTCGGGGACTTTAATTTCTAATGATGTCAAGTTTGTCTATGCATAGCATAGTTAATTTCATTGATACAACTATATTTTAACATTTATATTTGTGTTATATTTACGATTTTATGTGTTATATTTCTGTAATCAATTCTTCAATCAAGGAATTTTCAGCAAGATTTTCTTACTTTCATGAATTTACGGAAACGCTCAAGTTTATTTTGTACCTTGAAATGACTTCATTTGATAAACTGAACTTGTCCCAATTAGATTGGTTGGAAAATAAAGAATTTGAATCGTAACTTATTGATTTCCAATGTAGTTCAATATGGATTCAGAAATTTATTGAAACAAGGAAAAAGTTATATAGTTGATTGTAACAGAAAGATTAACAAGAAATATAAGTACAAGTGCCAATAACGAAATATTCGAAGCAGGTTATTGGATTACAGTCACATTTAACTGTTTGCAGAAGCTGGCTCATGCTATTTTTACCATATTTTCATCTACCTATAACTGTTAGTTATTATTTTTAGACATGAATAATATAAAAGCCTCACTTAGAGGCCGTTTTGCAGATGACTCCACAATTCAGTATGCATTCTTCTAAAAGCAACATCTTGCAATCTTAATATAAGTTATTTGTCATTTAATTTGCAACCAAAGAAGTCACACTAATGTTACTTTTTAATTTGAATTACTCATATAACTAAAACATTTACTACTTTTCAGTGCAAAAAAATTTTTTTCGTAGTAAATAGTTTTGAGTTGTTAGTATTGAGATGTTGTCGTGTGTTTTTTATCCTGGGAACATATGAAATACAAGTGAAGAAGAACAGAAAGCATACAATATAACAGAAGAATATACACATTTATTACAGATAATGATCCCAGCATATAACAAGAAGAGGTGCGCTGCTTTCCTTTCGAGACGGGAATCCATTACAGGCGAAAGACCGACTTCTTTCCCGAAGAAGATGCAACCACGTCTTACTCGGGATTCGAACTCACTCGGTTAGAAGCCGAGGGTCATAGTATTGAGTCGTAGTTAGTCCAAGTCCAAGTTATTTAACGGCACATCTATACCTCATCAAACATTTCTTTAGAAAGATTGGCACGTTGCACCATAAAGGTTCACTACCCCTGGATTAGATCTAGATGACTTGATCAAAATACAAGAGAATCAAATTTCTCTCGAAGGTTTTACTGGCGAGAATTTAAGAAAAGCTGAGACAAAATTGAAAATAATAACAGGACAAACATGCCTGATTTTGTTGAAGTCAACAATTTAAAACCACAGTCAATAGTAGAAAAAAGAAAAAGAGGTGGATATTTTCAAAGAAGTTCTATGTGAGAAGGTATCAGTTAGTGAGGAACAAGGAGATATACCAAAACAGATTCCGATCCCACATTCTAAAGCTCTTGAAGTCACACAGATGTTACTAAGCTATTTTGAGTAATTGGTATCTTGGATTATGGTAAAGCAATTAAGATGAGCCTTATGAGAGTTTATAAAGAAACAAAATAGCAGTAAAAAACAATCATCCGTAGTATATTCTTTGATAAAACGTGCTAAATATATCCTAAGTAAAGGTATTACTTATTTTTAATTGTCTGTTATGACAAATTAAATCACATAGAATATTCTTATCAATGTGTAAAATGCTTCCGCTCAATTTAAATTCATAATGTTAATACTGTAACTCGCGTGGTTCACTTAACCCGCGGATTGACAACCGTGGACCTGGACTGTTGTTGCTGTCATATTCATGATGTGCAGATGGATAAAATAATAATAAAAAGAAAGAAAGAAAAGAAGCTTTAGATCACTCCGAAGCTGTCGAGGACAGCTTCGCCAACCTCAACATCTTTATCAGAGAAGATGAATTCTTTTGGGTCTTCTGGGCTGGTCTTGAAAAGTTGGACAACTGAGGATATGTTGTGGAGACAGTTGAACATTAGGGCAGTTAGGGCAATTGTTTTGTTTAACTTCTTTGTCCAACAGTTGACATTTTCTTTCCTTTTACGTGCTTTGTTCTAAGTCTAGTTATTATCGATGCTATTGTATGGTTATTATTTAGAGCTGGGAGGGAATATTTAATATTATTATTGATTAGTCTTTGGCTGGCAACTGCATTGGCGTCGATGAGGGTCGTGAGGTTATATGATTGAAGGGGGGGGGCAGCTCTGGATTCTCTTTGGCAAGTTGATCGACTTTCTCATTACCGAGGATATTCACGTGGGCTGGTATCCATTGTAGCGTGCAGGATCTCTTTTTTGTGATGATTTTGTCATCACAAAACCTGGACCTGGACTATCACAGGTTAGTGGGATTAGGGGATTAGACAGTACATATGTGTGTGTGTGTTGTGTCTGTGTCTTACATTAATGACTAGAATATGGATTAATCACATGCCCTTTTTTTTGTTCTTGGACCTCTCGGATTTTTCCACGCATGGTACCCAGACCGGATCGCTGGCCGTCTATCGACGCAATAAGCATATTTTTTTTTGCCATTTCTGTTTATTAAATAAGTACATCTATATTCATGCAATGGGTGAAAATAGTGTGACTATACCTGTTAAATTCCCTATCAGAAAATGCACCCATAAATAAATATTTTAAGTGAGAAAGGATATAGTATACTTGCCAGATTACGATTAGCACAAAAGACAGTTTTAAAAAATCAGTATATAAATTCAAAACACCAGATATAATAGTTATAAAAAGCCAAAATATCGTCAAGATTACAGATGCAAGTGTATGAATGATTACACAATTTTGGCAGAGGAGGACTCATTAGTATATTAGTCAAGGCAATTCAAGCTATTATACCAAATGACGGTAACCTCCCTAGACAAAAGGTAATCCCCAGAAGATAATTCATTGCAATTTTTGTCTTATACCAAGAAGCCTAAATTGTCTGCCAAGAACATTGCTGACCGAACATTAATTTGTGCAAAGTATAAGGGATGATCTTCTGAGCATTGGAAGCAAGTTAATGCTTTCAGAAGAAACGTAAATATTGCAGTTTTAAGCTTTTAGCAGACACATACAATGACCTTCCCGATAAAAAAAAGAGACTCTAAACACTACATCATTTTTATAGTAAAGAATGGTCTGAGAAGCAATTTATGCTACAGCAGGTTGTGCGAATTGTAGTTCATGTTCCTCAAGGAACATCTATTTATGAAACTGACTATCCCTATTTATGGAGATGTACCCACTCGTAACATGCTAGAGTTCCATGCTACCAACGATTAAGTATTGCTTCGAAAAAAAAGGCTCAAGACTCTTGGACATTTGGTTTGGAAAAATCATGTTTATACAATTTTTAACCATTCAACTAAAAAATGTTGGACAGTTTTAAAACGAAAGAGTCTGTTCAAAGCTCCAGTTAATTTTCTTGATTATAAGAGTAGCTATCAAACAAGTATGAATAACAGAAACTACAATACAGTTCTTTAAGCTTTGCGTATTTAAGCATTATTGGTGTAAACAAAAGTTTTCATACCAGATATTGATATCTATTTCAAGCGTGTACGTGTTCGTAACATTATAACAAAAAAATCCTTTGCATTTCATAAATATGTAATTAATTGTAAATGGTTTTGAATATTCATAAAAATGACATTTGTAGCTAGTCCTCTATTATGGCCAATTCTGATCAAGAAGAGTGAGAGAGAGTACAAGGACATGCAACTGCAAATGATCCTGGAAACATACAAGGATGAAAGCAATTCGGCGCAATAGCCTCCGCGACCTCCATCCTTATTTCCTGAGTCGACTATCAAGATCATTGCAGCCAATTATGTCCCAGTTACACGTTGGATCATTAGTAAGACTCATCAGAGACGGGGAGCACTTATGACGATCACTCTGTTCTCACTCTAGATTTAAATCTATCTCCTTACAGCTTTGTAAGTTAATTTTTTATCAACTCTTGCCAACAACACATCGAAAGGTAGCATTGCTTCTAAGCAAACGTCAAATGATACTGTGATTTTACCACACTGATTTCTCAAATGGTGACTTCAGCTCATGCAGTTCAAGAATTCCTCTACAAGGCATTGGTACTGTTCCACGTGGGTCAACGAAATAGCTTTCGTATGAAAGTTATGTCATAGCATTGGAATGTACCATGTTTTGTATTCCATGCGTTTGCTGCACAGCAATGTATAAGAGCTCCCTCTTGACCACCAAAAGTTAATCATTTCTACATTCCATCGTAAGGTATATGCTTACACAGTTTGATCCCTTTCTTATAATACAAAAGTATAATTTATTAGTCTAAATTTATTAAAAATAGCTCGAAAGTAGTTAATGAGCAGATTACCTAGCTATAAACTGCAGATTAAATGATTTGCAATGCTCAATCAAGAGTTTTCCACATTTTAACGAGGTTATCTTCACAACAGCGTTTTTCGTATCGTTAAAGTTCAAAAGGTTGTTTCTCTCATTTCTTTTCTGTTAGGAATCTTGACTGAACATAGACTTATCCCAGAATAATTTATCATAGACATTTAGAAACAGAGTGAGAGAGACAATAAATGTATTTGATAAAAAAATATCCTTGAATTAGTTTATAATAAATTTAAATGCGTTAAACAGAGTTTGATTCTTTGTATTATATTTTTTCAATCGATTGATGATTGATTCTATCGACTATTTTGTTTTCTTTATTGTACTAATGTGATTCTTAAGATGATTAAAAAAATAAATAATATTATGACAATTTCCCCTTAGTTGTAATAATATTTTAAACTGTTTGATTCTTTGTTTTGTAGTTTTTCGATTGACTGATGATTGATTCTATCAACTAATGTGTTGATTGTTCGATTGTATTAACTTGATTTTTTAGATATTAAAAAATAAGTAAATAACATTTACTTTAAGTTTACAGAAACTTTGCTGTTGTTCCATTAAAAATCTTATTTTCATTTTGACTAGTGCCTAGTAGGTAATGAGCAAATTACCTAGGTAATTTAAGAAATGGAACAATTTTTTCCGCTTTAACGGATCATCCTAGTTAACGTGTATAGATTGCCTAAATAATCTGTATATTAACTGATTTCTGTGTATTAGCGTAACATATATACATTTAATGCCAACATGTTCATTTACTGAAATTATAAATACATATTTTTATATTAAAAACTTTATCAAATACATATCCATAGGTATGTAAGTAATACACATATTTTTTTAAGTTGATATGGGGAAACAAGGATTTTTCAAAGAGGAGATCTGAATCCATTTTAATTGCAAGTAAACTGTAGAATAACGGAAGTTCTCGGAAAACTCACAGCTATAAAGAATTTTATATTGAAAATTATTTTTAATACGTCCCTTTAATTGTCTGTGTTGAAAGACAAAATTGTGTTCTTGTTTGAAGTGTTTAATGGCAATGATTCATCACTAAAAGTGAATCATGAGTGAATGAAAAACAAAATCTGAATGATTCATTTGTAACTTAAAAAGGAAAGATGGAATGTTCGAGTTTTCCTAAAATAAAAAAAAAACAAAACAATCGCAGCGTAGAATAATAAGCATTGAATGTAAAATATGGCTTGAATCTTGCTTTCTTTTTAAGACAGCATTCTTTATATTTTCATGTTTTCCAATGCGTAAGATATGTGATATTTGTTCTCTTTATAAAATATGTTATTCTGATTAAGTCCGAAACATTGAAAATCTTTTTATATTGAGTGAATAAGTAATGGCATTTTACTAAACTGCATCTTTTTGTTGGCATTTGAAATTCAATTTCATGTCGTAAATGTGAAATTTCTATTATTGAAATAAAATTACATAAAACTTACTGCGTTCTTAAGCTTTATTCAGAAAAAGTAATCATACCCATCTCTCAATTACATCAACTATTAAAGGTCATGGAAAAGATAATTTTTTATATGCACAGAAGAAATTGCTTTACTTTTTCTATAAGTAAGTGAGTTTAAAATAACATTATAAAATAAGGTTGATTACATTCAATTTTCTAAATATAGCAATATTACGAAGACTCATGCTTCTTATAAGCTAATACTTTCTACATACGTGACTTTTTTATACATTTGCATCAGATTAAATAAAAACATGACTAGAAACTCTTCTTTCCATTCCAATATCTTTGTTATAATGTAGGTTTGGTAAAAAAAAACGTAATTAATATTTGTTTAATGTGATTATATATACTCAATTATATAAAAAGAGACCATCCAAAAAGGAGTTATCCGAAAAATGGTACATGTATTGAAAACAAAACGTTAACAGTATCATAAAAATTAGATGTTTTATTCAATAAATGCAGATAAAGGAGTCTTAGAGGTGTTAATTTTGTCTCTAGGGCTGAAACTATAAGCAATTTTCAAATAGATATAATTCTTTGAAATTAAAATTAAATAACTCGAATCTTTTGCACATTATTTATAAAGGAATGAGGTTTCAAAAAGTAAAAAATGTTAAAAATATAATCATAGTTTTAAAAATTATAAGCGTATGAAAATAAGAAAAATTTCTGTAATAAATATTAAGCAATTTATACGTTTCGCATGCTATTTTCTAAAATAGTAGCCTTTGATGTATAAACTTTATATAATTATAAAATTTATCATACCTAATTTTAGTATTATATACCTTTTGCATTTCAAAATATTTGAAAAATATTGAAGTTTAAAAAAAATTTTAATGTAATTTTTTTATTTTTTAAAAAAAATATAATTTACTATTCTATTTGTATAAAAATAGCTACAGTGTAATAAGGATACATTTAACTTTATAAATCAACTTATTGCTAGTAATTAAAAGTACTATTCTAGAAAATATCGTGTGCAACGTAATACTTAATTAATATTTCGTACAGAAATGTTCCCTATTTTCTCTCTCATATGTTTATAGTTCTTAAAATTATTACAATTTAAACATTTTACACTTCTTGAAGCCTCGTTCCTTTATAAATAATGTGTAAAAGATTCGAATTATTTAATTTTAATTTCAAAGAATATCTATTTGAAAATTATTTATATTTTTAGCCCTCGAGACAAAGTCAACACCTTTGAGACCCCTCAGAACCAATAATAATAATAATACGTTGGCTTACTTCTGGCTTTGACGCAAGCTGTTATTCGGCAAACCTTGACTCGTAGAGTTAAGGCATGTTCTCGTGGGTGTTGTTCTCCATATATGCTCCTTTAGGTGATTTAAATCGGCACTTTCCATGGACAAGTAGAAACACTTGCTTATCAGAACCCAAACGATTTTCATTAGGGAGAGATCTGGTGATCTTACTCAGCGTGGGAATTGTTAGAGCAGCGTTTCTCAAACTGTGGGGTGCGCCCCCCTTGGGGGCGCGAGCACATTGAAAAGTTGAAGACAAAAGATTTTTTAAAAAAATTTACTAATTTACTGAAAGTAAGCAAACAAAAAATACATTCTGACATAATAAAAAAATAGAATACACATATACACTGATATAATACACTTATAAAAGTATCAGTACTGCATAATGTATTTCATAATTAATTTAAAAATACTAAGTTAAGAACAAGTAAATAATTACCAGTGATCCCATGGTTGTGTCATATATAAAACTATATACAAAAATTAATACTTATCTTGATAATTTGTGCGGTTTATAATGCATGCCTTAAATGCCGATTAAAAGTTATACGATTCGTTCCCCAATGCCACCGTTTTCCAAGTGGGTGGGCTTATAGCATATTGGGGGGGGGGGGGAGAAAAAAAAAAACACCATCCTTCGCAAACATGGTCCTTTTATTGCATTCCAAAGCCTGCGGAATATTAGAAGTGCACACAAAAGATCGTACTTTTGACAGACGTATATATACGTCCGAAGAAAAGAAAGTTTTAGCTGAGAGAGACGTTTGTATGCGCGGATGGAGCTTAAGAGATTTTCATCCTATAGTACATTTAGCATCAAAGTATCGTATTATTGAATTCAATAAATTGTTATTGTATGGAGGGGGCGCGATGAAAATTATATGTTTGAATATTGGGTCGCAAGTATTGAAAGTTTGAGAATCACTCTTAGAGTAACAGGAAGACAAGTGGTCGAGAGAGAGAGAGAAAGGCATCCCATGTGTGTGGCACTCCATACTGTAACTCATGCTTGTCGGGCTATGTGGAAGACGACAGTCAAATTGTAATGGTCATCCCGTGACTTCCATTGGTGTCGGAGAGTCGGAAGGAAGAGATTAGACATATTAACCCCTTAAGGGGACATAGCACGATTTAAGCAAAAAATTTTAATTTAATGATTTTTAAATTTTTTTTGGTTGCCTCCTATGTATGTATACTATGTTAAAGAGATTTTGTGCTCAGAATTTCATAAAAAGCTATCCATGTAATTTTTTAAGGAAAAAACTTAAAATTTGTGAAGTGATTTTAAAATGCTACTCCCCTCCTACAAAAATTTACGTACATGCTTGAAATTTGATTTACAAGTACATCAAACTATGTATAATTAAAGTTGGTATGGGTTTTTCGTTAACATGATTGGTATTCATACAATACTTCTTCTTATGAATGTTTATTGAAAATTCCTTAAAAAATGTATAAATTCTGAGTTCAATTATTTTTAAAAAATAAATATTGCTTTGATTCAAAAATGCATACCAACTTTTGTTACATGTACTACTAGCAATAGGTAAAAAAAATTCAAAGCATTAGGCGCAATAGAAAAAAAGCCTTAGCATTTTAAATGAAGACAAACTAGTTATTTTATCTTTCTGAGATAAGTCAGTTTAAAGTTTTGATTTGCCATAGGATGTGAATAAAAACAAACGTAAAAACTATCATAATATTGCATTTCTTAAGATTAGAGCTTTCAAATTTTGTGAGGTTATAAAAAAATATATAAAGAATAATTTAGGCTAAAAAAATTAAATTTGATTTTTTGACCGATTTTGGTCAATTGAATCGTACTGTGCGCCCTTAAGAAGGGTGTTTTTTCCCTCTTAACCGTCGCATAATTTTGAAGAAAACTATCAAAAAAGTACCTATTTTTTTTATTCAAGAAAATTATATAAAAATGTGTGTATGTCCAATATATATATTTATTTTTAAATTTGGAGTAAATTTTTAGCTTGAAATACAAAAAATTAATTTTTTAAGAAAAGTCAACATTTAAGATTATTATGACTGAATGTTGGTTCTACAGCAAAGAGAAAAAAATTTAAAAAAAGGAAAATGTTTTAAACATTAAAGGAGAATTTTATTAGACTTATGCAATGTAAAAAATATTAGTAATTTTTACTTGTGAGATAAATTTCAAAGTATGTGATAAAAAGGCCAATATCACAGGTAACAGTACAAATCCATCATCACTTCTCTCAGGTTCACTAACTGAACTTTCAAAACAATCAGTTCTTCCAGAATCACTCTCAGATCTCTTTATACTTAAAGAAGAATCTGTGATTCACTTCCAAACTAACTCTATAATGTATACAAAATAAAGAATATGTATTTTTTTTATCACAGAACGCAACCTACATTTATTCACGAAGAGTGGAACTAAGTAACTGAGCTAAGGTTACAAAAACATATTGATAATATATATATATATATAGGTTTGATTGTGCTAACATCTAGATTAAAATAAAATAACTATCTCTAAACACTTTACTATAATAATCTGATATTGCCATCTGGTGAGAAATAAACATGATTCCGGGCATAAGAAACAGATAGTTTTAATCTTTTTTTGCTCGTTACTTTTGAATACTGCAGCCCGAGATTATCACGGGCATGAGAAATAGAGGGGTAAATTTCAGCTCGGTATTTTGACGGGAGCTAGAAGTAAGAGGTTAAAAACAAATTTTATTTATTCTCAGTTATGAACAACAACACAACTCTATTAACCAAGTTAAGAGATGGACCCAAATACTAAATATGGAAAGCAATAGCGAGGTAGACGAAATATGAGAAGGCGTAATAAATTGGATCACTTACGTCCAAGAAATATATCTTCTGATTCCAAATGACTTAATCTAATTTAATTACTAATTGACAAATAGTCAATCTTTAATATTACACTAATCAGCTACGAAGTATTCACGCCTCACTTCACGTTTAATCAATCGCTGCTATCCATTGGCAGTCTAACCTCTATCTCCCTCTAATTTGAAAGTTTAATATTTATATACAAGTCTTAATTTACATACTTCTTCGGGGGAAGGTTTATAATTGAATACAATTTTAAACACCCAATTTTTCCCAAGAGGATTAGTTGAAAGAACGTGGATAGATCTGTCACAAAGTGAGTATCCTTTCGTTGCCTTGAGCATCTGCAGACACATCTCCACTGATCATTGGACTGGTTTCGAAGCGTTGCTCACAACTGAAAACAATTCTACTTCAGTCAATAGGATTATACGTCAAATGCGCCCGGTGCGATTGCAAATGCTCCTGAAAGTAAGCAACGATGAAGGACATTCTGTGCAATAGCCTCCATATCATCAACCCTTGTTTGCTAGTCACTTGTATTTCGGTTACACATAAGATAGTTCATAAATACGTATCAGGGGGATGTGAGTGTCGAGCGAGCAGCCCCCCTGTGCTAGTGTTCTGCCGTCTCTTTAAGTCGACGTATATCTTCTTGACGCTCTGTACGGCCTTGGTTTACTGATTCCTGCAAATATCATCGACTGGTAGCATCGCTCTTACCCAAATGTCGACCACCCTGCTTCCTTTATTCCGATTGCATCTCCACTTTCAAATAATGACACATTGCGAGTTCTATCACCAGTAGCCCTCGTGCTGATTTATAGTGCAACTTTAATAAACACTCACTTACTCATTCAAATAATGACATCTTCCCATACTGTTTGCGAATCCATCAGCGAGGCATCGGCACAAGTCAACGAAACTATATTCGTAAGGAAGTCATGTCTTAGTATTGGAATGCCTTGTGTTTCATACACAGTCCAGATGCTCTGTAGCAGTGTACAAGAACTCAAGAAATTAGTTACTTAAGGTATCCGACTACGTTCGGAACGGTGATTTTAAAAAAGCACATAAATGGATAATTTTTATGATATTTAGTGTCACTTAGATTAGAATACATGCATAAAATTGTTTTAAAGAACATTATGACAAAAAAATTATTTAAATACAATATTTTGGCAAAAAATTAGAATAACCTTTTTTCAAAACGTTCTCCTTTTATAAAATTGCTTCTATAATAATAATATTTTGTGTGTGTGTGTGTGTGCTTGTATAAAGTAGACTTCTCTAGAGAGTCTGCACTAGGAGTTTTGAAAAATTCACATTATTTCTAGTGTTACCACCCATTGAAATAATTATCGGCGTTTGTTTGTTTTTTTTTAAATTTCTCCCTCTTTTGTAGTAAAATATGGATAAACCCACTTCTAAGCTATATATTTCAAAAATTCTAGTTGAGCCTCTGTACAGAGGTCTGAACTATGTACAGGCAAAATATTATTATAATAGAAGCTATTTTCATGAAAGGAAAATGTTGTTTTGAAAATGGGTCATTCTATGTTCATTTTTTGTCAAAATATTGTAATAATATTCTTAAAACAATTTTATATACGTTTTCTAATCTAAGTGACACTAAATATCATAAATATTATCCATTTATGAGCTTTTGCAAAATCCCGGTTCAGAACGTAGTTGGATACCTTAAATTAATCATTTCTATATTCTAAAGTAAGTTATGTGCATGCCCAATTTTGACCCATTTGGGAGTGATAGTTGTATGAACGTATCGTTATCAAGCAAACCCAATGGCTATTTGTGACAGACCTCGCAATTTTGAACCTCGGTCAACACTTAAGCCCCCTCTTCTAACCACCACACCACATCAATGAGAGGATATTGAGCTTCGACAGATTTAACGGGTGACTACCTCCTCTGCACGATGGGACTTCAGTGGCATCAGGACTCGAATTTGTCACACTCCATCACGAGGTCGTAACCATAACCTCAAGGTTACCGCGGACTCTTTGACCTATTCTGATGATTATTTTTTGGTTCTTCACTTTTTATTATAGAGTATAATTTGTGAAAAATGTAATAAATTTATTTATTGAATCGAAGTAAGAAAAATATAAGCGTAAGAAATAATATTTTTAAAAAGGTTTGATAATATATAAATATGAAAAAAAAAACATTTTTTTTTTCTCTTTTCCAATAAATATGAAATTCCATTTCACCGTTTCATTAATTCTTTCCATTTTTCATCAACATCTTGTTGAGATTGCACGAAAATATTATTAGTTATCTAAAACTACCGTGATTATACTCTAACAGCGAGAATACATATAATTCATTCTAATTTTGAAAATTTAACTTTGATTTCATTTTAAAAATTGGAGATTCTGATGAAAATTGTATAAAAAGTTTTTTGTACACGTTTACTTATTTGTGGGGAAATAATAAAGGATTGGGTTTTTTTATAGTTTAATTTATTTTTTGAATAACATCATAGTAGTAAAATGTATTAGAAATTGAACTTTTATGTAATTGTGAATTTAACCGTTTGATGTAACACATATTTATTTATCTCAGATCAACAATATTTAAAATTAAAAAAAAAAGATGAGTTTGCTTCTGTATCTAAAAATTATTATATGACATCTACAAAATAAAGTAAGAAATCTGCATTTTGAATTTCAACATATTTATTATTTTTTTAATTCCTAACATGGTTTAATATGGATTATTTATTTGAAGCACTTATAAAAAATTTTTAAGAAATATATATATATATATATTTAACTCTGTTTGATTCCAAAAATCTCAAAATAAATGAATAAGTGTTTGTCTAATCTTTTTATTCCGGTAATATTCATATAAATATTCAGTAAGGTACCCGACTACGTTGAAAACTTACATTTTAGATAAAGGATCAGTGTTTTTTTTTTTTGTTTTTTTTTATCCAATAAAATATTTGAAATCGTAGCTTTCTAAGAATGCTGTTCTTTTACAGATAGGAAAAGCAGAAACTGAATTATAAGCATTTTTTAATGTGAGATGATTTAAAAAAACAACTACCGGAATTCGCTATTTGAAATTAGAATTTGAAGTCTTCTTATAAACATTAATTTTTTCTTCTATTTTAAAAAATATTTACTGTCTATATTTAAGGAAAAACTTTAAAAATGCACTAAGATACCTTTTGAAAAATCTGACGTGTTTGATGTATGTATTTTTGTTTCCTATGTAAATTTTATCCTTCACTATATTCTACATAACAGTATTTTTTCGAACAATAGCAATTTTTACAATGGGATAACTCAAAAAATTTTTCGTATATTTGCATAAAATTTGTAAGCAATCGCGTTTTAAAGCTCTTGAGGGTCTGAATTATAATTTTGAACTATACTATTTAGAAGTACATTTATTCATAATTTAATATATATCACAGAAGATAAATGTTTTACAAAAAACACCGGTTGTTATTTCGCATGATAATAATTGAAATCAATGTGAATTTTTCAAAATTTCTAGTTCAGACTCTGTAGAGAAACCTTAGCTATATAAAGGCAAGGTATTATAATTAAAGCATTTATAAAAATAAGGAGAATATTTTGAAAGGAGTTATTTTTATCTTCATTGTTTTCCAAAGAAATGAATTAAAAAACTTACTGTGATAATATTTTTAAAACAATTTTATATGTATATTCTAATTCACACAGGTGTCACTAAATATCATCATCTCTCTCTCTTTCTCATCATCATCATCATCATAATTCATTTATACGCTTTTTCAAAATCACGGTTCTGAAAGTAGTTGAATACCTTAAGGCTGTTTTCGGTTAACGTTAAAGAATAGGACCCGGGTTCGGGATATTTTTTCTGAGATAAAAGTATTCAAACATTAATATTATATATTGGCTTCGCTATCCTGTAGAAAAAAAACACACTTATTTTATCATATTAATCATTTTTATCAGTTGATATATTTTTCTTTTATAGAACGTGTTTCGCAATCTTTCTCCTATATCGTAATGCTAAATGAGCTATCCCTTTACGTGTTAAAAGGAAAAATTAATTATTTATGGAATATTTTAAAATTTTAAAAACACCATATTATAAACAAATATATGAACTGCAATGTTTCAAATTTTCATGGGAAAAAAAAGACATTTTCCTGTCCGAAAATGGTTTTCGTGTTTAGTTCCAATTCTCGTACATTTGGCGAAAACAGCCTTAAAACAAAACAGCTGTCTAAAAACAAATATTGCGTTTGATAGCTAATCGTGAAGAGTGAAAAATGTATAGACATTTTAAGTAAGGGAAGACGTTTTGAACATAAGTAAGTAAATATCTAATGCATCATGCGCATGTCATTCCGCAGGGACAAGTTCCTCAATCCGTGCTGTTTTTCTGAATTCTATTCAATAATTTTTCTTAATTGATAATTGTTCCAATACCTTTGACTTGTGAAACTCTCAAATGAAAATATATATTCGGAGAGACTCTCCTTCCAGTTGAAGCCACCTAATGAGCAAAAGACAATGTTTTTCTCTTCTGCAGACAATATGCCTTTTCTCCTTGCAATTTTGTATCCATCCATCACAAAATTTGCTTTGAATTCTCCATGGGCCTCTGGGTTGTGCGAGCGTACTTGCTTTGGCATTAAAGCGGCCAACAGAGGATTTATCGAGTAAAGTTCTAGCCAACATTTCAGGGATCTCAACCATCTTATTAGCGTCCTTCTTTAAAGCCTCACTTAGTGTATGTCAGGCTGACGAAGTTTGGAAATTTTTAATCTTGAGCGCTTGGTTCCCAGTTGCCTGCCCGTTAATAACTCACGGGCCTCAAATATTATGCAAAGATTCCGTTCCAAGATGAATTTCGATCGATAACATTCGTCGTTTGCTAACTCCCCCTGGAATCATCACTCCCCTGGGTGGAACCAAACTTTGAAAGTGGTTTCCCTTAGATCTGTGTCTGGAGGGACAACTCATAGAGCGAAAATATTTAATCTTTTCGAATTTTCCCAGCACAACCCTAGATTCTGCATAAAGATTAAAGTATTAGACTCACAAAATAGAAATTCTACTTAAACTGCACTTGCGACTCAATGATATTGACCTTTTCTAATTGACGGGACTTCGATAATGAGCGATAAGAAGCCGGGGAAATCGACAGACCTTCCTCAATTAACAGAACTTCTTGATGAATGCAGTTCCAAGTAATTCTTGGCCTTTTCTTGGATTTTCAAAACAAAAGTCTTAAAGCACATTTTAAGTCGCATTGAGTACTTATTAATGGAAGGCTTTTCTTCGAAATGGACCGCCTCGAGTGACTCGATAATTTGTGTATTAATTTGTACATTACTGAGATATTTTTGCTTTTATCATAACACTATATAGTGTTATCTATTATTTAGCTGATAACTAATAGCTTGGAAAAATGGTTTTCTGGTAGATGAATAATTTAAGAATAATTTAGTGAATAAAAGTACATAATAAATGTAACTGAAAACTAAATATCTTTTTCACATTGATAAAAATAAAATGTTTTAAAAAAATTAAATATGATGCTGAAAAGATTTTTCTCGATAAAGGTTTGAAAATGGTTTTGTAAATAATGCAGAAGTGAACCTCTTTCAAACTTTTTGAAATGATTTACAACGTAGTTAATGTGATTTTTCGCGTTTGCTGCTGACATTGAAATTTTTGTCAATTTTTAGCAGTTTCTTACTTTTATTGGAAAGTAACAATGCATTTAAAACTTGAAACATTAAAAAAGAAATCTTTTGAAAATTTTAGCAATTAGAAGGATATGTTTGACTTGGTTGATGGTTTTACAAATCTTTCTAACTACGGACACCCATACGGTTAAGTGGTTAGCGACGCTGACGGTTGCGCCGTAGGGCATGGGTTCGAATCCCGGAGAAGGCTTGGATGTTTGTAAATGTGTAGTGCCTTAGCTACATAGGGATACTCTAAATCGCCATCGAGCCGGAAGTCCTTTTGTGAGGTTGGTGGAAGGGGAAGAGTGGTGGGGCCCCTGACCACCTTAGGGTTTTCTCTCTCGAAATTGAGGTGGAAACGAGCCAAATTGCACTGTCGCCTGTGTAGTGCTCAAAGCTACGGCTATCGGCAAGCGTAAATCTAGCCCATTGTCTATGAGTTTCGTGGGCCTTGATCTGATGTCACTGTCGATCAGGAGGCATAAGTAAAATCAATAACACAAATTTTACAGTAAAGAGGCAAAACGTTTTTGTTTTCAATTTTAAAACTGTCATTGGAAATTATGCGTCTGAAAATGGCCCAAAAATGTATATTAAAAATTTTTCTACCCTTCCCATTGTCATTAGGTATATTTTATGATTAACACTGATAGTCTTCCAATTTTTTTGTTTTTTTTTTAATTTTTATTTAGTGAATTTATCTTTATTTGAAAAAAAGAACACTCTTGAAGTACTGACCTGAAGGCAATAAATTATTCCATCCAATATTTTTAAACATAATTTTTTTACTCTCATGATACATTGGAGGAATTTTTGATCTTTTATACGCAAGTATATTAAAATTTAACTTTTCTGAAATTTTTCTACAATGTTACAAAATTATTCTCTGAAACCTGAAAATTAAATGTTTTTTTCAGATGCATTTAAAACTAAATTTTGCATTTAAATATCATCCTTCTTAAAATGAATTCTTTATATGTTGTTTCCAAAAGCTACGAAAAGTCCCACGAAAGGGAAACAATTGTTTTGATAGAAAAAATGAAAAAGAGAAAACTAAGCCAAGAAAAATCAACAATGTGTTCTTCAATTTTATTTTAAAAAAATTAATAAATTTTCAAATTTAAAATTTTATTCAAAGGCTCGACACTTAAGAATTCACAGCATAAAATAATCCCTCGAAACATTTTTATCTGAATACAACTCTCTTTTTCTCATTTCATTCACAAACTGACTCATGAAAAAGAAAAATATTTTGTCTCTTTCTTTATATATAGATGAAGTACTTAAAATTCCTACGTTTATGTGTGGAATATTAATACTTGATTAAATTACCATCATTCAAGTTTTCATATAAATTCAAAATGAATTGTTTATAATGATTATTAGTAGAAAAAATTAGATATGCCTGACAAACATGCATTGGCAAATATTTATTCCCTTTTGTAATATTTCTACATAGTATTTAAAAATAGCCCCATTTTTAAGACTCACTTCAGCTTATTTTGATACCAGTATACAAAGGACCACCATTTAAATTGAAGAGAAATAACAATAAATAAATAATAATTATTATATCAATTTTTATAAGTGATGTACTTTTGAAAACCTAGGAAAATTACAAATTATTTTTGATACACTTTTAGGAAATCTCTTTCTTACTGCTGCATATTCTGTAGAAATTAAATCTCCATTCTTTGTCAATGACGTATTACCATAATATCATTTATTTCCATTTTCTATTCCTTGATTTTCTTTCTGTTTGTGTGTTTTTGTACTTTCAAATAAGCATCACTTTGGTAACACCGATCCAATCTTTCATATAATGCGTTTCCATTTTTATTTACTTGTTCACTCACTTAAAAAAAGATACCATACAAAAAAAGGCAGATATCGGCTCCTCTTACATTAATAACTTACTCTAGGCTCAAATCTTTTTTCTTCCGTCCCATTTGAATGGAAACATCCCTCTTCAATTTCTTTCCTCCCTCGCCTGTAACGTAAGCTCTCTGGCGAAAAGATTATCCCCTCTCTAAAAAAAGTTGCAAGAGGCAGATTTAGAGGCAATGGTTTGAGGGCATCACATTCCCTCAGTGAGTCACATCTAGGGACTGGTCATCTCCAACCTCCCCAGATCCAATTACGTCCCTAGCTATCGCCCGAGTTGACGATTGGTCTAAGGCCACAGGGCAGGTCTTCAGCGTGAGTAACATTCAACACCTGAAAAGCCGATTTGGCATCCTCCCCTCGACCCTTAATACACTCCACTCCTACCACGGATCCCTTAAACGTCACACTAGACAATGGCTCTGAATATTTTATCACTGATATCGCTCGTAGTAAAGGGTATAGGAAAGAAGG
>BMAV01024643.1:577703-597108 GCA_019973955.1 Trichonephila inaurata madagascariensis | reverse complement strand
AAAAATAAAAAAAAAAACTATAAACATTTCACTAAATGTTGCTTAATTCAAAAATACCCAATTAATTTTATTAATAGTTATTTGAATAAAGAAATTCTAAATAGTAAGAATTAAAATTCCTTGACATATTAATAGCTTATTATTATAAATTTATCATTTTTCATGGATATATATAATTACCTCCATAATCTTATTTTAGATAAAATTACTTATTCTCTTTGTCTTATTTTAACTACAGTAATTTTTTAAAATATTTAAATAAATTTATAATCCTAGTGTCCCTAAATTAATGGTAGTATGTATACACACTTTTTTATTTTTTTTATTTCTATTTAATTCATACTTTTGCTAAGTGCTACTATTCAGCCATTCCCATGCTTTGAATTCGCATTTGGGTCCAGAATCTGGCAATAGCTAGTTTATTGTACTCAGATTTAGCACTGGCTCTGCATTTTTGAATGCAATTTTTTAGGTAAGTTACCTTTTTCTTGTAATGGAATAAGATATTCTATCCATTATTTTCAATAGGTTTTTGCTCAGTATTATTAACAGAAAAGGGGAAGGTTGGCTGGCCAAAAAACATGTTCATCGCCACTCGTAAAACCGGACATTGTACGAATATTGAAAATTATCACATGCGGGAAACGTGCTTGTGGAAAAAGCAAAATGGGTGAAAAATGTCGCAATTTTACCTTTATTGAGGAAATATAATCACTTATTTTTCGCTGTGCCATTGTAAATCTTCGTTTTTTCGCTCCAAGGTCTCTGATTCTCTTGAGCAGCCATAATTGAGTAGGACAGCACTCTGATTGTTGTTTGTACCACTCCATTGAAGAATTGTGGGCAGAACTTTTATCGCCAGACAATGATTCACCTTCAATCTGCAGTTACCGTATCCCGCGGCGTGATTTAAAGTTCTTTAACCAACCAGTGGAACCAGAAATCAGCCGAACCGCCTAATTTCTGGTTAAGATCCAAAGCTTTTTCGCACAACAGAGGGCCCTATATCGGGTTCCCTTTGCTCCTTCTTTGTGAAAACCACAAGTAGAGTGCACGATCAAGAGCAAAATCGTTTGCTTCTCTCATGGATTTACTTTTCTTCGAGCCAACTTCTGAGTCAAGTTTGGAAACAAACTGACCTAATATTCCGCGCAGATGTTTACCAAATCACACAACTGAAATTCTCCAAATATCCCTGACCTTGGGTTTTACCGTCACTTTTAATCTCACGTGAAAAAACAGTTGAGCATTGCACTGTTCAAAAACGTATTCATATTGTCACGAAGATTCTTGGAGTAGAACAGGTAGCAATAGAGCAATGAGAATTTATTGAATGCAAGAAGGCAGGCGTGATCTACTTGATCGTACACCAGACGAACTGACCCCCCAGCTCGAGGGAAGCAGCTTATATAAGATACAGTGGTGACATCTAGAATATTCTAGAAGTACTTGAACTAACATAAATTTGCATACGTTGCAACTCTCTGGAAAATTCCAGAGAGTCAGTTTAAATCAAATTAAAAAAAAACAAACTGGTGAGTAGCAATTGGTAGGTTTTGAACCTGATACCAACAAGTTCCACTAGCGGCGGCTCTACCATTGGACCACTCGTTCGTCGAAATGATTATGAAACATGGCAATATACAGTACATGTAGTTGACAAAAATTTTTTTAAAATAATCTAGTCCGGATATTTGACGCTCTGGATAATAAGCGTTCGGATAAACGACGTTGTACTGTATTTGAAAAAGCTCCTTACATAACTTGTTGACTTCATCTTTGTTTTTAACAATTTCAGTCATATTCAGTTCTAAAGGGGTGGGGGGTGAAGTACGTGTGTGTTTGTGTCTGTTTTATACCTTTAAGCCATTAGTCATGTATTCCTATACTATAAAAGAGAAAAACATTTCCGACGCATAAAGAAATTCTCCCTGCGAAATCAATCCCAAAGTTCCTAATTGAGAGAAGATTAGGGCCTCTACAAGATCATTAAAATGTTTCAATATTATCTTTAGAAATATTTTCGTTTCTGTGGGCTTAAGGGTAGTGTGTCCACTTCGTAAGCCTAAGGTTGCAGGTACGATCCCGACTGGAGTCGATAGATTTTCTGGATGCGAAAAACGTAGACACCCATATCATATGATTATGTGACATGTAAAAAATCAATTAAGTGTCAATTTGGCTCTCTGGTACTCTCTGCAAAATTAAATCATGTCAGATTTAGCATCGGACGAGAGTCTGAATTAAATACTAATTCTAGCGTCCAAATTTGGTAAAGATGTCACCACTAGATGGTGCCACCATGAAATGGCTCTCACATTTGAGGACTTGCCGTGTCCGCAAAGGCTAAATTGCTAAAATGCAGCCCCTTTGAAAAAAAAATATTTTCGTTTCTGCTTTATGATATATGCTAGCAAGTTTGTTGCATTTCTAATAAATCAACATTTTTTCCCTGCCAAATGCGCTGTAATCGATAAAAATTTATGTATCATAATATCCTAATGCAACCACAGAATCAGTTTATTTTTGGTATGGGGAAAGTGTTAAGATGTTTAAATGAAACGTGTAGTATATTGATAGTAAATAATACTCCTCCTCTGGATTACTCTTCAATTGTTATTTATTTTTTTTTTTCTCTTAGATAATGTAAATAAAATTTTGAACACATTCGAACTTCATTTTTTTCACTTCATAATGCAGTTGGTATTAATTTTGTTCCTCATACCTTCATATAAATTATAAGTAGTAAGTCTTATATTTGATAAAAAATTAAAGATCATGCAGCGAATTTGTAACATATTACTAGCTATAGCATTAATTTTTTTTTACAAATTTATTTACATAACTGTTAGATCCATTTTCTTATAAGAATAGAAATAATTGCTACACAAATATTTAATCCATCCGTTAAAAGTTAAATGAGAATTTTTTATCTCTTTTTATGAGTTTTCTTTCCCATAAATATCTTTAATGTTTAAGAAATCATTGATTGATTTATTAGATTTTTTTTTATAATTCTATATCAACCGCAATACTTTCATCAATATAAGACTAACTTCAAATTTACTGTCTTTCAAATTCAGATAATCTTCTCTATTCTTTTCTATTATCATATCAAAAATCTCGTAAAAATATCAGGGTGGAATTTACTTCATTATGTATCAAAATTGTATTGAATTTATGGTCGATGCTAAAAAATTCAAAAAATGACAAAATAAATAAATTCAATGTTATACACATATCAATTGTTCAATATTTAGAAAAAGTTTAATTGGATTTGTCTATGTCAATCTATTTTTATCTATATAAACTATTTAATACTACTTACTAGCATATGAAAGTTGATAATGCATATGTGTGTTGCAATGATAATACAATTGATAAATGATTTCCACATTAAAGGCCCCAAAAAATCTACTTGCTTATGTTTATTTGCGGCTTTTATGCATAAAAAATCCTTAAAATGTACCATTTTTTTTTTCATCCTTACCCTTTTAATGTTTTTAGATATTGATTTCTAAAAAAAAATATAAGGTTCATCATTTGTAGATAATATTTATAGTATATGCATAAATCATCTCTTCAATAATGTTTCTTCATTATTTGAATAATTCAGCATTTTATAAATTTAATAAATACAATAAATTTTTAATACATTATATCTTTAACTTGATTTTTTTCATCCTCAGCATCCTGGATAGAATTACCTTGTAATGTTAGATGTATGTATGGCACATTTTTTGCCAAAAATGTGTAGTTAACTTTTAAGTTATCTTTTTTCTTTATTTTCTTTCTTTTTTTCGTTTTATTAATTTTTTTTTTGCTTAATATCTTAACATTGAATAAAAATTATTCACAACTTTACACAGTTCGAAGAAGAAAAATATATTCTTTACTTAAGCTTTTGTAAAAAGACTTATAAAAAAAAAGGCAATACACCAAGTTTTGCTAAGTATGCATGCCATAATTTTCTTACTGTCAATTTATAAGCAATAATGGATAAACAAATATATGTTTCAATAAAAAAGTTTCCTTTATATAAATATTTACTTGACTTTAATTTTTTCGATGTTTCGTTGAATAAACGACATAAAAAGTAATCTTTATTTATTGTAAGTAAGCTTGAAAAAATTTATAATGTGCTACAAATCTCATCATGAGCATCTTATCTAGTAAACAAATGAAATACTTTGACAAATAGATTTGTTTATTGCTTGTTTATTGTAATAAGTTTTATTATATTTTTCTTTATTTTTTTGCCATTTCGATATAATTCAGAATTGAGAGAAACTATTTCTTAATTAGGAAAAAAAAAAAACAACGGTAAAGAATAAATACTTCAAATGGTTATGTTTTTACACTTTTTATGAGACAAAATGAAATTTTAAATGAAAGAACGCACATTATCTTACCTATTTAGTTGAGCGTGGTATTTGTTTTTGAAAGCAAATAAAATCTACTTTCTGTACTATGAAGAGATGGTTTCATTTATTTTAAGTAAACATGCAAAATTAATTGTGTATATTTATCATTCCGCTGCTACAATTATTTGTATTACATTTTCCGTGACTTTTTTTGAGGGGAGGACATAAAAGAGGATTTAAGAAAAGTATATGAAATAATAAGTAAAATTAATAAAACCGAGAACTTAAGAAGGTATTCTTTATACATTTTTTAGAGTTTTTTATTGCGTAGGAAAATTATTAATTTAAAAGAAAGGGATAATTTTTTCCTCCTTAAGATACTGATTGAGGTATAAAAGTCTTTTTCAGTCTGTTTGGAAGAAGATTTAAGTTTAAAATAATCATGGCACTTATTCGATTGAATTTTTTCTTTATAAAAAATGATGTTGATTATAAGCTGTTCTACAAACATTAAGTGTTTTCTTCATCTTTAGTAGCTCTCTCGAGATTAAAAAAGTAAAAAGATACAGCAGCATTTTTTATTTTAAACTAATGTTGCTACATTTGAAAGAGATTGGAGACAGTGTAGCCTGAAAGTTTTTCATAAATATACGCAGTGATACAGGTATATAAATAAATTTTTTAATTAATTATGCACAATAACGCAATTCTGACTTTATAATTGGTTAAACTAATTACTAACTCCGATAGAATGGATTATTGATGAAAAAATATCTGTATTCCATTACATAATTAAATTGTATTTGTTCTAAGCCCTTTGCTGTATGAATATATAAATATGAAAAACATTCTCAAAATGATGCTAAAAATTAAAACATTTTTGTAACTAAAATATTTGGAATTTTTATTTTATTTTTAGGTTACTTAAGATAGTCCCAAGTTTACCTTTTTATTTATAATTTATTACTGCGTAAACATTATGTGGAATGCAAAATTTTAGAATTTCATAATTGTCTTTTGAAGGTGACACATATTCGGTATAAAATTCTGCTTTCAACAACGTTAGTAATAATTATTAGAATTTCAGGTTCATCAAAATTCTGTTAGATACACTATATAAAATTCAAGTTCACACACAACACTATGATTGAAGCATTTAAAAAGCTTAAATTTTGTTTAACGTGTTGATCTCGATAAGACATGCAAATGATTAACATTGTAATGCACATATAAATGATATGTGTTTGTAGTAACCCTTACAAAGGCTAAATAAAAGGAGACAACACTTTTCTGAATTTGACATCGGAAGAACTGTGGTTAGAGATTGTAGAGATTATTCTTCCAAAAAATTGCTACTTGTTTTAGACTAAATCATACTGCAAATATGCAAATATGGTATTCGGGAATGCAGAAGCAATGAATAAGCTGACGGGAAGAATTGTGCGCATCTTACTGCAACAATGTGTTGCAATACTAACATTCAACAAAGGTATCCGCCTGTTATATCTAGCAATACACTATAGGTGTACACTACGGCTAAACTTAACACAAAAATAAATAAATAAATAAAAAGCATGCCTTTTTCTTTTTTCAGAAAAATCACGATTCTGTATATTATTCCTCGATGTTTGTATCCACCGTGAGATTGCTTGACTCATGCATTATGCAATACCATATCGGTTCTTTTTCTGTTGTTTTGGTTTGTAGTACCATAGGATTTTACTCCCACATTCGCCTATTGTGCATTGCCGATATACTCTCAACAGCTATCACTGTTTACTTGAATTTTTGAAGCTGTTGAGATATTTTAACTTCAAGACTTTCCTGAGAACAAATTTCAACAGGAGACTTCGAGACTACAGGTAGCACAAAACATTTAATGTGTGCACTACGTCTTTGCTCACGTAGTTGCATTGTTGTTTTGGGCTGCACGTTTCCCTGATTTTTCGTTTGGTGAACATATGTGGGCGATGCCAGGCAGTCAACTGGCAACATATAAAAGCAGTATGGACTGATATATGTAAAGAGCACATTAAAAGCATTGTTTATTTCATTGCCGAAGTGTATCGTTGTAGTTATTACCAACCATTGTAGCTACATAAAACATTAATTCCTTTGTATTCTACAAGTCAAATCAGGTTGGTTTTGTAATCACTTCACCCAGGAATTTTATGTAATTTGTTTATTTTATTTGGCTTTTATAGCTATTGTTCTTCATGGTTTTATATTTTGAACCTTTACCAGCATAAAATAAAGACAACGAAAATATTAAATATGCATTGAAGAATCAGAAAAGCTTCCACATGCATACTTATGTTATAGTTATTCAACTAAAATGGGCGTAAAGTAATACGGTCGGCAGCATCTATATAAGGCAATAGGTGTCTGACTAAACTTTTAGATAGGTTCCTCCGTGTACCCCGAATATCAGATATTTAATAAAACATCAAAGCTCAGACATCGGTGTGCTTGAAAAAATTAGGGAGAGTTATTAGAATGGGATCATTGATAACTGATGAGAATCCTTAAGTGACTTAAATGAGACAAAAGTGCAACACTCCTTCAATTTCTCATGGATTTCAATGCTGAGGCATCAGCAAGTTTTAACATTCTAACTGTTCAACGGACCATTATTGGTTTGAGCTTTTATAGACGAAATTTCACTCATGCACAGTTAGTGATTACACAGCTCAAAGCTTGACAAGGCTCAATATCTACTCCATTAGACTATTGATGACTGGAAACACGTTGCTTGGTTTGACGAGTCTCGTTTCTAAATGTATCCGGTGAATGGACGTGTGCAGGTATGGATTCAGCCTCATGAATCCATCAACTCTACATGTCGACAGGGGGCGATTTAATCTGAAAGAAATGAAGCGTGATTAATTGGCGAGATATGGGATCCCTAATGAGTCTAGAGATGACTTAAACAGGTGACATGCACGTATATATATATAAGTATCCTGTCCTAACAACTACACTTGTTTAAGTCCAATGTGCGTTTTGTCTGATTAGGACTCTCAATAGAGTTATTTCAACAATTGCTACCGAAGGACTCCAAGAACACTCTTCTGACCTTAAACACATCCATTGATCACTTAAACCCCCAGATATGAACATTATTCAACATGTCTTCAAACATGCTGTTCAGAAGAGATCTCCACCACCTCACACTCCAATGGATTTATGGACTGCGCTGCAGAATACAGAGTGTGATTGCCTCCAGGATACCTTCAGATATAAGTCAAGTTCATGCTGCATTTTATTTCGACTCTCTGCGTGCTTGGAGGCCCTGAACTAATTTTGGTATATGTACTAGTTTTCTAAGTCTTCAGTATTCTTTATGTATTACCTTAAAAATATTCGAATGTTTTTCTTACCAAATCTACTTGATTATTATTTAAAAAACCTTATATATGCAATCCCCCCTTAAATGTATGCATTTGCTTATCCGTAATTACAAACATATATAAGTAAGAAATTACTTTATTTTTATGAATGTAATACAAATGCAGTGTGTGAATTTTATAAAAATAGCTATTTTCTTATTTATAAAAATATTATATTCATTATTTTCAGAAACATGAATATATTTAATAATAAAGAGCTAACTAACTTTGTGAAAATGATGACATATTTTAAAAAAAGAAAATTTAACTTTTTTTTATTTCCAAAGTCTATATGATTCCTACAACTATTATATTTGTTTTTAAAATGTATAAAAAACCTCGAAAACTACAATGCATTCAAAACTGATGCATACACGATATAAAATATTTTTACTTATTAATACCACTGAGAGAGAGAAGAAGACATACTGCCATTTTCTTACAGTTTATTAAAAGTGGAATTATAAGTTATTACAAACCAGCGCCGGTTTACCCATTGGGCACTTAGGTCGGACGCCCAGAAACCTAGGGGCCGGAGGGTCTCAGAAGAACCTGGATAAGCTGGACTTGACCAGATCTTTTGGTTATAGATTTCGATCCTCCAGTGCCAAGGGGGCCTGTAAATCTTCTGCGCCTAGGTCCCGAAATGAGCTTAAATCAGTACTGTTCAAACAGAAAATCTTTAATTATAGAAGTCTTTGATAATTATAAAAATGTACAAGCATATTAATCAAGTTGCTTAAGGTATCTGACTACGTTCGGAGCCGTGATTTTGCAAAAGCGCATAAATGGATAATTTTCATGATATTTAGTGTCACTTAGATTAGAAATCATGCATAAAATTGTTTTAAGGACATTTTGACAAAAAAAAAATTATTTAAATACAATATTTTGGCAAAAAATTCACTCAGAATAATCTTTTTTCCAAATATTCTCCTTTTATGAAAAATGCTTCTATTCTAATATTTTGCTTGTATATAGCTCAGACCTCTCTACAGAGGCTCAACTAGATTTTTTTTTAAATATATAACATAGAAGTGGGATTATCCATATTTTACGACAATAGAGGGGAGCAATTTTAAGGAAAAAAAACGCCAATAATTATTTCAATTGGTGGTAACTCTGAAAATAATGTGAATTTTTCAAAAGTTCTAATTGAGCCTCTGTAGAGAGATCTGAGCTATATACAGGCAAAATATTATTAGAATAGAAGCATTTTTCATAAAAGGAGAACATTTTGAAAAAAGATTATTCTAAGTGAATTTTTTGCCAAAATATTGTATTTAAATAATTTGTTTTGTCAAAATGCCCTTAAAACAATTTTATGCATGATTTCTAATCTGAGTGACACTAAATATCATGAAAATTATCCATTTATGCACTTTTTTAAAATCTCGGTTCCGAACGTAGTCGGATACCTTAAGAAATGTGTAAAAGTTCTATGCATTGACAAATAAATATGCTTGTTTTACTTTAGCTTAGAAATATTTGTTACTTTAGCTCCATTTTGAAAAGCATCAACTTTTTCATGAAATTTTAAGTACAAAATTTTTTTTCAGAATTTTAAGTCATCTGACTGAGAGAGATCGGAGACCATTTCTTAAAAATTGATTTTCAGAAGAATTTTATTGTTTTAATGAACATGTTCGGTTTTAAGAGAAATAATTATTAAATAAATAACATGTATCATCCTTTGTTTTTGAAAAAAAAATATTTTTGTAAGAGTTTAGCAAATTTTTCAATGTTAAGGAAAAAAACTGCATAAATAAAAATACGTTGAACATAATGTAACTCTAATTTCATTGATATACTTCTTGATTCATCTGAAGTGTCCCAAACCGCACCATAAAAATATTTTAAGAATAAATATTTTACAAGCATTAACTTGTAATTTAAATAATTTTTCGTCAAAATTATGTTCTAAGCTAAAAATGGCTGTAAATTATGATTAAATGTAATTATCTTAAAGCCTGCGGTTTGTTATAATCTAAAGAGCTTACTGCAGAAGTGTTACAAATTTCATTGAATTTTATTGAATTGTTTTGGAGATAACCCATTTTTCCAGCACAAACTATCATGACCATTGCATACTTCAAAAAACACATTTAAAAAGTATTTTTTTATAAGTTAGATAAAGTAAATATTAGAAAAACACAACTTAAGATTCTCCAATTTTATATGTTATTCCTTCTTCGTCCTCAATACTTATAATTATTTTCCTTTTAATGGTATAAACAACATCTAAAAATCACCTTTTCTACCTAGTCAAATACCTTGAATATAGGGTTTGCAAGCCCATGCTGTATTTCCACAATCCCGGGAATTCGGGATTACATAATCCAAATCCCGGGATTAGGATTGAACTATTTATGAAAAATAGTTACACATTAACATAGTTAGAATTACATATAATAGAACTGAAAATATAATTAAAAAATTGTTTTAATCTTATCATTTATTGAAAAAAATCACACAAAACTAACCTAATTCATCATAAAAAAACAAATAAAATAGTACAAAGTACATAATGAAATTAAAAAAACTTTTCTTCATTTATTGTGTTTCTGTAAATAAGCTTTTAAAAAACACGGCTCACCCAGCATTTTATCGTTCAAACGGCTTCTTATATTTGTTACATATTGTCCTGCCGAAGTAAAGGCTTTTTCAGATTCTACAGTAGTAGGCTTTATCTTCATTAAATAGCAGTATGTTTTTCCATGTAGTAACCACGTCTTCCTCCATTTTGAAAAAGAGACATTTCTTTTTGAATTTTTGATGATAGTGTCTCAAATATAATTGGCTGCATTTTTTTAGCGGATATTCCTCTTTTTGATAACTTTATCTTGTTTTTCTGCTTCTTTTAATGGTTTTTGTGTACAAATGATTCAGTTATTGAATCAGAATGTGAATCAATTTCAAGTGTTACCTCATTTGAAATAGAATATCCAGTTCTATCAGCTATTAGTAATGCAATAGCATTTGAAGCATCAGGTCTTTCAAGCAGGTTCATTATTAGTTTACGGCATCTAATTGAAGAAGAAACTGTGACAAAATCTATCCTTAAAGGTTGCTTATACCATTGTGTAAGTATTGCAGTAAACCACTTCAATCTGTGCGACGTTCTTCCATATGAGAAATGAAAACGGCACATAATTTTTTACTTACAGTACTTTTGATTGCACACACACAAAATTCTACGTACATATTTAAGTAAAAAAAAAAAAATTCTAAGAATGAAATTTTTTAGAAAATTTTGATGAGAAAAATTTTAAAATATAATTTAAACAAAAATTAAATAGCGGGATTAGATTTATTAATCCCAAGATGCAAACCCTACTTGAATAATAATAAAGAACTAAAGCAAAAGTTTCAGTAGAATTTGGAAGATTTAAAAAAAAACCCCGTTTTTTTTTTTTTTTTTTTTGTACTTTATTTATAGGAGGAAAAAGTTGTTACATCAGTATTTATTGCAAATCAGCAAGCTGAAAAGGATTATTGATGGTATCAATAAAGTGGAAAAAAATTGACGTACATATTGTTTACTTTGGAATTTACTGCTATATGTCAAAAGGAAATTAATTTCAATTACCATTTTCCCTAGTAATAAATAATTATATATAAAAAGGTTGGTTAAATTATTTTATTTATTTTTTTAATTCGAAGACAAACGACATCATATATTTACGTAGTAACTTAACAAAATTTAATTCAAAATTTAATTATCTTTTAATATTCTAATCGTTTTTTAGTAATTTTAAAAAAGGTAGGATACGGTATAGCTAATTTGATAAACACACAAACTGAAAATATATCAACAAACAATCACGTTTCATTAAAAAGATATTTCTTTCAAGAGATTTATTCTCTATTTTCAAATAAATAATTTCATTGAATTAAATTTTCTTTTTTAAAAATATATATTTCGTATTAAAACATTTTAAATAATTATTGGATTACCTGAAAATGAAGTATTTACGGTGAAGAAAAAATATTACAACTCTAAAAATACGCATATTGAAATAATGTATTCTTTTCTATTAACGACAAACTTAACAAAGAGAATGAAACTTATTTTTTGTATCATTGCTGCATTTGTTTGAAGATACGTTTTAAAAAATAGGTTTTACTTATTTTCGTTTCTTCCATAGTTATCTCAAATAATATGTAACCCTGATGAAATTTTAAAGCACTTTCCGAGTTTTTTTTTTATCTTTTATTATGTTCTATCTCTAAAAATTGTTTAAATTTACCATAATTAAAGTCAAACACACTCAAATGACTTGTTTCTCAAAGTTCCTTTTAATAATTTTATTTCATTTTGATAATTGTTCGTTCGTCTATTTTTCCTTCATCGCTTTCACATTGTATGGATTGTATGATATCTTTGAAAAGAATGTAAATATTTGACTAAATTAAATTAGTGCAGGTATGGAAATTAATACTTTACTTATAAATACTTGCGAAAATATTCACGATTTTTTGTCATATTGTTATTAAATACTATGAAATACAGTAAAGCTCCATTTACGAATCATATTTTAAAGAAACACGACCAAAAAAAAATTATTTTTATTCGTGTAACGCAAATAATCTTTTAACGCACGATCATTTAACCACAATTTATTCTTTTCCAACAATTAATAGAAATTTTAAACAAACAATTCATCCTTTAAACGGAGGATTTGAGATATAACAATTAAATTCTCTCATGATTCGCGTGTTTGTTTTTTAATGTGCCTTTTAACAATTTTCACCCCGTTTGACCTTTTTTTTTTTCATCGCTGCCTTTCATCGCTTTCGTAATGAATGTAAATATTTAAACAAAACGAAACACTTATGCGAGCAAGAAAATTAATTTTGTTATAGATATATGTGGCGAGATAATGCGGCGATTGACGTCTTTCGTCACCTCGTTGAGCAGATACTAAAAAATGCACTAATGCCGCCTTCAGTATTTCATTTGAGTCTTATTTGAGGCGGGCCTTTTTCCGAGCTGCTTAATGTGATGCTGCCGCCTGACAAAGTCGGTCAGAAATATAATATTTTGGAGCGAAGTGAAATCTTGCGCCCGAGTAAGAAAATAACTTAACTAGCCCAGCTCCGTTGCATAATTGGGGAGTAGGGAGATTCTTTCGGCTGGGGTGACATGTAGCGACCAAACTTAGTTTCCGCCGCTGGAAGAGCGAGCTAATAATTATTTATGAGCTTGCTCTAAACGAGATTAAAACACAGAGCAAATTACTGTCACAGTCCCGCATCGAAAATTGGGTCCACACTTTGCCAGGCAAATTGCGCGCAGAGTCCCAACCAACGAAGCGAAGGAAAGGAGAGAAACGAGTTACGATACCAAAAGTTATTATTTCTGGCCCCAGTCCCTTGTGCTTTTCCAAGTTGCCTGGGGGAATGGGCCTGCGAATTCGTCGGGACAACCCAATTATCCAAGTGTCAAGCAAAGAGGAGCCCACCCCCCTACGCTCTGCATAAATACACTTCACTGAAGACATCGCGAAAAGTGAGGAAAAGTTGGTCCCGAACGGAATTCGTAATTGTGCTGCCGAATAGAGGAGGGAAAATAAAAGTGACTGCTGTTTAGTAAGGTTAACCTTTATTTTTGTCCGCGCCTTTGCCTCCAACCCCCCTTTTTTCCTTCTATCTTTTTATTTTATTTTATTGCATTTTATTTTTTTCCTCAGCCTCCCCCAACCATTCGAGTCCTTCTCCACCACCGGATTTGCTTTCTTCCCCTTTTTTTCCCACCCCGCTAATGATAAAATTGGTCTTTTATTGACAGGTTGTTCTTTTGTCGAAATCTTCCCCAAATAGTATTTATGGTCAAGCGTTTTTCTTCCGAATTGCCTCCACCCGTATCGATTATTTTATTGGATGGCACAGGGAGGGTCTAAGGAAAGGACGAAAGAGGTTGGAGAGAATTTGCAAACCCATCTCTCCAAGGGTGAGATTTGAAGTGAGCGGACAAATAAAGCGAAGATGGTCGCATATTTTAAAGGCTTACGCATTGAATAATCGTGTTTGCTTATGCAGCGTCTTTATACCAACCCGCTCGCTCTTGTGTTGGAGGAACCGACCAATATAGATATGGATGTGTGTACATACTCATTTGAATATTCATTAACCGCTCGGATTATTGGAAAGCTGTCACTTCTGTTTAGCCTCGCCGCGGAGAATAGAGAGATTTTTTCCGCCATTTTCAAACGATGCATTTTAGAGAGATATCACCTAAAATCAGTTACGCACACAGCCTTTGCCTACATTACCGAATACACCCCCATAGAACCTGCAACGAGTCATCGTCCTAAAACTTCGCAGATGCTTTATCCTTTTAATATAATGCATAAATGAAAAATGAATGGAAACGGTACTTGAATGATTTGTTTGAAGATAGACCCTTCTCTTTTGTGTCTTAGTTAATATTAAGGATATCCTTTTTCGACAGAAAATTTTTTTATAGCTATAAAATATTGACATTTACCTTTAATAGCAATTCAATTTACTACATAAAACTAAATCTCATAATACATATGGTATGCTTTCTATAACAGTAAGTTCAATATTATCTGTAAAAATCTCCCAGAGATATACTAGATATTTAATATTATTAGAAATTATATATCACCGAATGAAAGTTAAGATGAAAATACGTTGAAAATAAACAGCTAATATATTAACAACTAGATCATTAATTTATGGATAAGAAGTTAAATCTATTAAATTAAACTAATAATTAAAACAAATAATTCGGTTCATTAATTAAGATCAATAAATTTTTTTAATTGATTCTAAGCTCTTTAAACTCTTACGTAATCGTGCTGATGAGTTATGAAGAATATCTTTCAGACAAAAATATATGAAAGGAGTGTTTCATTTAAGAGAATTTTCAAAATATCCTATATATATATATATATATATATATATATATATATATATATAAGCATATACAATAGTTTAATTCCGATTTTAGCACCATTTTAAAATTAATAAATGTAACTTTATATTTTTAAAATATTCCAGGCAAAAACGCAAATATATTTATTCTACCGTATCATCCAAAAATATTAACATACAGAGATTTGAAAACAGCACACAAAATTTAGATGTATAAAATTATTAGATCTAAATATATATATATATATATACATATTACTGTTTCAGCAGGTGTACTGAAAATATTAAAGACTTACTGAATAAAAAATATATGCGCAATGTATTTTATAAATGAATATGCAGATTTGTAAAACACATAACTTAAAACAATATCATATAGATAATACATATAAGATTATTAAGTAATAATAAAATAATTATCCACCCATATAAATATAATAGAAAAATTACCTACAAAAATAATATATAAGAATCAAAAGTACACATTTACACAGAAGATATCATTGCAGTAAAGAAAAATCCACATAAAATATTTTTTAAAGAATGTAACACTTAAACATACAAGCCAACTGAAATGAAAATGACAATGTAAGGATACTAAACAGTATTTATAACAGTTCTTTTGTTGAAATTTAGCTTTAATTATACATAAGCGAGACTGCATCAGGTCAAAGATCCATTCTTTGCAAGAGAACAGTAATCAATAAATAATTAAATGTGGCTTAATGCTAGATGTGTATTCGAAATTTTTTACTGAAGTGGCTCTTTTTTATTCCTTTTGCAAATAACGTTTACTCGCAATAAATTCTTCACACAAAAAATTTAGATTGTTATTCGATTAACAGAGATGTCTTTTTTTATCGTTGAGTGTAATTACTTTTAAAGTTGTCTCTTTTTTTATGCAAAAGCTTCAATACAAAAGATGGATGCAAAAGCTTTATTTTTTTCATTAGAGCAAGCTCTGATTTTTAATAAAAAGCCTATTTACCCTGCACTAAAATTGGAAAAGAAACCATTGTATTATCCCACTGAAGCATGTAATATAAATACCATTCTTTTTGTCAAGATAGATTAGGCACGTGGATCATAACAAAAATAAATGTGTTTTTCTATTTTATTAACATATAACATTCTTTTTCTTTCAGGCACTGTTTAAATACTTCTGCAACGGTTTCAAGCATTCACAAGGCTTATGTGAATTCCTAAATTCAAACATTTTTATTTATTCCTTCAAATGAAACAATAAAAATTGTTTTGTGAAGTTAGCTTGATTTATTTGTTTCGCTTTGCTTTATCTTTGAAATATGAATTACCGCCTTTACTTCTATTGTGTTCTTGAAAAAATATGTGATACCAAAAGAATTCTTGCTTTCAGTAAATAATATTCTTCATTAAATAAATAATTTCAGTCCTCAATCAAATGTTTTGATATATTATATATATATATATATATATATATATATAAATTCTTATATAATTTCACCCCCATTATAACATTTCGTTTCTAATGCATTTGTTGTACATTTTTAGACAAAGATTATCTGGTTTAATTTAATTTGAATTGCTCAATGATAACTCTGAAATCGAGAAAAGATGTACTTTAACCCGGCATTACTCACACGAAAAAAACGAACGAAAGCTTTCGCGCAGAATATCTCACACCCAAGAATGTTACATTCTGTTTTTACCATAAAGTTTGTATATAAAGGTGAAACAGGAAGAAAAGTAAGAAATGCAATATGTTTATTACACTTTTCATACTTAAATTTAGTTTTTCTGTTCTTTTTATTAAGGCATTCACAGTACTTTGTTTACACACTCCTTTCGTCTTCGTGCTGAGTGAGTGCGATGTTTTTCGCTGGATCTTAATTTTTTTTTAATTTTTTTTTATTTCGTAGAAGCATTGCTTGCTGGTTTCTACATTCTTCTGTAAATTGAAATCCAAAACACTTCAGAAATCAGTGTCTGGTTCGATGTTTAGTAGGTGGTTTCTGAGTACTTTACAAAATAATTTGCGCATTTATTGTTGCAACGTTCAACAACACAATAAAGATTGTCATAGGCTAACGATTACATTTTCTAGCCATTAAATATGATGTGGTCATTTTATCAAGGACGATAATTTTTCTCTCAGTTGAATTATCTGAATCGATTTCAGTAGAGGAATCATACTTGCTATTATACTCTTCATCATTTGATTCTTCCTCATCATCACCGCAAAGAGATTTTCTTCATCCGAAAATACTATTATACTATATTTATTAAATACCGTATCTATTAAATCAAATATCACATTTTTTCATCATAATTACAATAAAAAGCGCCATAGCGTAAGAAAAATTAAAAGCGTGCTCATGCATTCAAAACTGTAACGGCGATTCACGCGCAGGGTATGACATACTCGAAAGTGGCTGTATCCAAACTATCCATTTTCCAAAAAAAGTTTAGAAGGAATGTTGAAAAAAGTTAGACGGTGGGTATGTCATACCCTGCGTGAGAAGTGCAGGGTTAAATTAGGAACAAATTATTTCTAGTGAGAGAAAATAATTCATATTCAATTTAGAACTCCTAAAACTCTATAAGTAGTAGAAATCAAATGTTAGTATATATTTAATAAAAATTTTGACTTAAGTTACTAACGGAGAAAAATAAATTTCTGAAAAAAAAACAGGGAAAGGAATGTTACATTAATACTTCAATGATAAATCATTTAAAATAAAGAAATTTCTTTTATTTAAGTATTTTACACCGAAAATACTTAATATCAAACATTATCAAAGAAACAATTATCAAAGAAAATCTCTACTTTTTTCTATTTTTAGTCTACGCATCTCCAAAAGCTGTTTCCATTTGATAAAAGAATTATTTATACTTTTCCCTGGTTTAAATTCCTAAAACAAAATAAATAAGTTTTTCATTTTTAGGCTTTCTTTCGCATGTCTTTCCTTTTACTATCGTATTAGCTTCTAATTTACAGTTTTAACTTTATTGTCGAAAAGTATATTCTTACAATAATTATATCACATGTTTGACTCCGATATGTACATATTAAGCAGATTTCAGATAAAAAAAGTATCACTTAAATTAGCATATCTCATTCAATTTATAAATTATTACAGCCGTATTATTAGAATATACAGATACAGTAACACTGAATGTAATTTCAAACTTTCCATATCAATACATACTAAATTTAGAATTTTATAAAATGCTCCCAGATGCACACTCAAATATTTAAATTTAAGAGATAAAAACAACAAGCTAAAATGCGCATAAATATTTTACTTAATTAGCTTAAGCAAACGTTTTATTTCCCATAAAAGCTAACACTGTTTTCCCAGAAAACACTTAAGCTTCTTTTTTACAACATCAATCGCTTTATACGATTCATTTCAAAATGAATATACAGTTATCAAATATTCAATATTATTTCCACGTCCTCATCTCAAGACCACAAAAGGGAACGAATGAATGAAGAAAAGCTATACCGAGTCTCCATTTTCTAGTTCTAATTTTTGGCGACGGAATAATTCTATTTAGCGAGGTCATCATCAACTAGAGAAAGCTGGCACGACGAGAAAAATGGGTTAGCAAAGAGGTAGTAGAATCCCGTTAGCCGTTGGATCCTATTCTTCTTCGATGAGTGTCCAGGGCGCTCATTTTCAGAAGCCAACTTCTAAAGATTCCGAATCCTAACTGGGTTTCCGACGTGAAGGTGGGTCCGGGAAAAGTTTAAATCCCTTTTCAACTGCGAGGACAAAATATTTCATATTCCTTTTCATATTACCATCTCGTTATTTTTAACAAAATTAGCGCATCCCGCCTTGTGTGAGTGATCTCTGCAGCAGCATGGAGGAAAAGTTCTCCAGAACTTCCTTTGAATCTTCGTTTAATTACATGCGTTTGAACGTGACATGCAACCGTCTGATTTCAAACATGGAAGTCTCCGTCTAATTCATTTTTGAGAAATCTAAGAGTTCTTTTCCTTCGAATGAATCCCCGCATTGTGATTTTGCATTCTCATTCAACCCCCAAATAGAAACTTTTAATTACTTTACGGTTGAGGTAACGAAGAGTCCGTGAAGTGCATCGTTAAGTACCCCGACCCCTTTATCTTTGCACTTCAATGAAAGAAAAGAGTTCTGGATTTCATGGAAATCACTAAGGTGAAACACTTTTGTGCAAATCCTGAAGAATACTGAGGCTTTTCACTCCAGATTAATTTAAGGGTGCAATCTGTTACTTATTATTTTGCACACCCTCGCTCGTTTCCCTTATTTCCCTCCTCTTTGAAAGGGAGATCTTTTTTTCTTTTTTCCTTTGGACATCATTTATAAGATCGCATTATTGGTTTATTTTTTTAATAAGAACTGATAGAGCCTTTAAAGCTATTTTTAAGGAGATATCTTTACGTACGTAAAATAATACATTTCCATTTTGAAATCCAAGCACGGTTTAAAAACGAAAAAGTCAGTTTAAATATCATACTTTTAAGTAGCTGCATTTTTTTGTTTAAGTTACTAAGCCTTTATCGAGCGTATTTTTGATTCAGTGGGTTAAAACAAATGATTTTTGGTTTTATTTTTATTATTATTATTATTATTATTTTGCGTTGTGTATTACTACATAATGTATGATTAAATATTTGAATCTATGTTAGAAGTGTAGGAAATTTTTCTTCTTAGAAAAGGATGGTTAACTTCAAAAGAATAAAATAAAACTATTTAAAAGGCAATATGTTTTTTTTTT
>BMAV01024643.1:562463-572948 GCA_019973955.1 Trichonephila inaurata madagascariensis | reverse complement strand
TGTCAGATAACTGATATAAATAAGTTTTCTTCATTAAAATATTTTATTTAAAATTAAGAACAAACAATTTAAAGAATAAATAAACGTTAAAGTTCATTATTATCACTATCTTAAAATGTGAATTTTCAGTGTCTTCAATTTCTTAAATTTATGAATGCAATTTTAATAAAATTTAACTATGGGAAAGTGCTATGGACAGCGCAATTTTATTTTTCCATTAATTAAAAATGAGTAAATGTAAAATTGGAAAAAAAATATAATTGGTAATAATTAAAAAATTTCTTTTACTTTTTTTTAATTCCTAAACTGATGTTCCCTTATTTTTAAAGTTTAATCATCCTTTAATTATGTGTTTGTAATAATGGACTTGGACTCAGCATCCTTATATTGTAAGTAAAGAAACATTTTAAACAAGTAATATAAAAAAAGTTAAAGTCAATTCCTACTTAGGTCAACAATGAAAAATTTTATTTTAATTACTTTTTATTAAATATAGTTACAATTAATATAAATATGTATATACATATGACACAGAATCATAATATTATGTGACCAAATAAAAAGCGATTTTCCTTACACAATTTTCCATTTCCCCTCTATATAGGGCGTTTGACTATTTTTTGTTTGTTTGTTATACAATTAATCCATCAATTAAATTTAATTATTCTAATAAAATAGTATAGTAAAAAAAAATCACTTTCTCGAAAATCCGGCCTGCCCAGGTGGGATGAGAAACCACGAACTTTGAATTTGGAGTCCAACGCACTATCCACTGTGCTACAGGAACAGCGGGCAATTTTCCTTTCTATATATGGTGTTGGTCTATCATTTTTGTTTGTTTCTATTTATTCATTTTTTAAATTTATTTAATGAATTAATATTTGAAAAAACTGCATTAACATCAAGTATCATCCACTACAAGTTTAAAAAAATGTATTTGAGCTTGAATGGATGAATAGAAAGTATTTTATTAGTGATTGAAAATTTGAACAAGATATATATGTTTATAAATAAATATTTATAGGGAGAGAGTGAACTGATTGTAGGAATTGAAATAGAAAATAAATGTTCCCTTTTAGTTATTTTATTTGCTAATAAATGTAACCTTTGAATAACTTTAATGTAAAATTAAATGTATTTCAGTAGTTTAATGTTTATTATTTTTTTAACTATTTTTACAGAAATTTTTCTGATAGGTTTTCGCGGTTCTTTCTGATATTAATAATACGTGATAACACTTCCATAATGATATCATTTACTGAAAATGGCATTTATTAAAATGTAATGTTAATTATAAGTGCAAAATTAAAACTATAGCACAATTAACTAAGGCTTTAAATTCTAACCAACCATTCAACAGCTATTGTGTTGTTTGGTAGTATGACGTTAATAAGCACTCACTCACTCATTATTCAAACTTTTTTTACGAGTACAGAATTTGTAATATTAATCGAAATGGTCTATCTATTTTTTATGAATATACAATGCCGTAACAATATGTTGTTAAAAAATTGTGAAGTATACCCCCGTGGGTGATACCTTACGCTTAAGTTATCTTCGTGACCTAGAGGTGTGGGATTGAATGAAGAACCAGGCGTTGTCTCTCATGATCTTAAAATGTCTTTATTAAAATCTTAACTTAAACACTAACAATGATAATATTTATATTATAACTTAGCGGATCTGAGGTGAGAAAACACACAATACGTATTACCAAATAAGCACTATCTTAACAACTATATTTAACTTTCTCTTCTATACCTAATCTCTGTTTATATCACAGTAACTAATTAATACTAGAATTATCCTAACTTAATCTCTTGTTTAGCCGCAATCCTCTCGGATCCTAAATATCTTTTATCTTGCGTGGAATTGGATCCACCTTGACTTGATCGTTCTGTCACACTCAACGACGGCTTTCTTCTCTTCCTTCAGTTCACGCGCTTAAACCAGACTAGCATAATCACTTCCCAATAGGTCATACCCTTGTTAAACTTCTGCTATTTAAAAGATTTCTAATTTGCATGTTCACGTTTCGCTACTGGATTTGGATGGAAAGAATTTGCCTTTTTCGGCCCCAAAGAACCCAAGAGGAGATTTTAGTAGAAAACGTAATGAGCCCATCACAAAGTCAAGCAAAAAAACTTATTGTTTGTATATGTCATCTGTTTTACTGAATTATATTCTACTATAAAAACATGGTTGTGAAAATTTAGACAAAAGAGTAAGAAATTCGTGGGAGTTGACTGATTGTTTGTTAAAGTATTTAGAGGCTACACACCATCTACCGGCACGATGGAGCTCATGACTTTGAGCCACAGTCAAGTGACAAGACTGACACCTGAGCTAACACCGAAACTTCCACACCACACCATCGTAAAGACTTTATGCCTCGATAGATTTAAGGTGTCTCAACCTCTCTACAAGGTAAAACGTTTGCGCCATGCAGCTGCAAAATCGGAATCTTTATTTGGTTAGTATAACACCGTTCATATGCACACATGCACCCCAAAGGTACTGTGAGGTTCTTCATCTGATATCGCTCCGACAACCGATGGCCGTGAGAACACCACTCCAGCCACGAGCCGAAACCCCCGAGTGCAATGTGAGAGTAAGAGAGAAAACCACCCCCCACCCCAAGACCGTGGAATGGAAGGACAGTCCGTTTGAAGCACCAAGAAGTTTACCTCCTCCCTCTTAAGTATCCTATTCTGTAGTATTGAAAAAAATTCATAGTAGGAATAATTTCTATTTAAATGTAGGAAATGTAATTAATATTTGTAACTTAAATAAACCAATTATTTATTTTCTTAACTCTTACGCTACCATTAATTTTCCCAAACGTCACAGCACGGCTGGTCTTTTGAACCCATGTCTCGACAGATGCACTATCGGCCACTAATTTACAACCATGACCACTCCGTATTCCCTTATGGACCATGACTACCTTAGTCCATAAAGCAGTGTTTCTCAAACTGTGGGGCCCACCCCCCTAGGGGGGTGGGATAACCCTACAAGGGGGCACGAGTATATCGAAAAGTCGAAGTAAAAAGATTTAAAAAACATTTTATTTACTGAAAGGAAGCTAATGCGGAAGGAGCTCTGACATAATAAAAAATAAAATACACATTTACACTAATATAATATACTTATAAATGTTTTATTACTGGACAATGTGCTTCATAATTAATTTAAGAGTACTAAGTTAAGAACAAGTTTAATAACTACCAGCACCCTATGGGCATGTCATAAAATTGTATACAAAATTTAATACTTATCTTGATAACTTCTACGGTTAAAATTAAAATCGTATTGTGGCTTTACGTCAAAGTATGTTATTGAATTCAATACATTATTATTGTATGGAGAAGGGGGAGCTATGAAAATTAGGATTGAAAATTGGGTCGTAAGCATAGAAAGTTTGAGAACCACTGCCATAAAGGAATGTGAGAGAGAAATGCGAAAATCTGAAAAATAAATATAATAATCAGATAATCAGTAAAAATACGATCAAACAAAATAATATTTAAAAATTAAGTTTTGTACAAGGTCAAAATACTTGAAAAAAAATGTTACCGACAATATTGGATTTTCTAAGATAGAATTCGGAAAAAGGAAGCACATTCTGTACATATGTGGGCATCTCTAGTTTTCTGTTATACATTATTTTATCTTCAACCAATACCATAAGCTAATGCTTCTCAAACTTTCAATGTTTGTGATCCAATTTTCTCAATCATAATTTTCACCGCGTCCCTCTCCTGTTCAATAACAATGTATTGAAGACAATGATGATGACGCTAAAGCTACAATACAACTTTAATTATAAACCGTACAAATTATCGAGATAAGTATTAAATTTTGTGTATGACAAGCCTATGGAAGTCAGTAGTAATTATTAAATTTGTTCTTATCTTAGTATCGATTAATTAATTATCAAATACCTTGTGCGGTACTGAAACATTTATAAGTATATTATATCAGAGTAAATATGTCTTAAAGTATTTCGTTTTGTCTTTTTTCAGTAAATTAATAATTTTTTAAATAATGTGTGCTTGTGTTTTATTTTCGACTTTTCGATATGCTCTCACCTCCCACATAGGGTTATCACATATCATTGGGGGGCATGCCCCACAGTTTGAGAAACGCTACCCTAAGCCCAAACACAATTAAAAAACAAAAGAAGGTATGTTCTCTTTTCCATTATGTATACGCTCGCCATTTCTGCCAATCAGACAGCTTATATATTTCATGACATTTTACTTCAAAGTTTAGTTTCAAGTTCATTCAGTCTCTGACGCAATGAAAATGGATTAAGAATAACGAAATACTATAGGAAATAGATTTAAAAGACTTCACTTAGAAATATGCAATTAATCTCGATTTCCTATCTTTTTCTCGAACCACTAAAATCAGCGCGTGCCGTAGGGACTGCGAACTTCCCGGTCATAGCAAATTAAAGTAATTCAAATTGTAGAATTCCAATTCATTCAAAGTTGATATTGATAATGCCTAGAATTCTACAGAGAGTTGATTCGTTTTTTCAACTCCAGAGACCTCATTCTCGGAGTTCAGAATGAATACAGATTAATAATGCACGTGTCACAGATCAAACTTTTGCGTCTAAAGAAACAGATTAAGAAGAGAATTTCTCTTAATATTAAATGATTTCTCTTGGCAATTTCCAAATCTAAAGCACAGTCAATGGTGTGCTTCTATCACTCAGCAGAACTTACTTTTCTACAGATGGAAAACTCTAAAAGATGATAAAGCTGGATGAGTAGGCAGGAACTGTAGAGTTTTGTTATTAGAAGACTTATCCCTCTGGGATGGATTCAGAATTTATCAAAAATGTTTTTCGCTCGTGATTAAATACGAGCAATCAGTCTATTTACAAAACTTGATTTGTTCCGCTACAGATTTTCGAATTGAAATCTCGAGAGTTTATACTTAAAAATTGGCTTTTTTCTTCCACTTACAATAAGATCGCACAGTAAATGTAATCTATTTTTATTTGTTTCAAACTCTGTCGTTCGCTTCATTTTCAGAAGTTGGACTCGTTATTCGAAATTCGAAATTTCTTTGTTCTTTCGGAGAATTTTTATGCTATTTGAATTTAAATAAATCCCAAAGCACTGAAAACATTTCTTTTTGTGATGAGAACTATGCTTTATGAGTACTCCACACCACACTCGATAAAGATTATTGAAGGATTTTAAAAATGGTACGTTATTAATTTCTTTTTTGAAGAAAAAAAGAATTAAGGAAAAAATAGTTATAATACGACTTTCATTTCATTTTCTTACCAAAATGCTTTGATACTGTTTGATTAGATTTATGTGGAACGCCCAATTGCCTTATAATCTGATTCAAATATTTCTTTATTCTTTTTAGAGTATTGAAAAAATTTATATTTATTTTCAAATTTTTTTTCTACAAGAATACTAGATAATTCAGAATCTTCAACATCAGTGCTTATGTGCTTAATGGTCTTTAAGTCCAGTATAAGCTTTTTCATTCAAGATCTAAAAACTTTTTTTCGCCATCTTTTAAATATATCATAAAAACAAGATCATGTCTTCTTAGTTGCAGAGTTCGTTAATTTTAAATTTATACGAACAATTCTTGTGATAACTCATACATAGCAACTGAGTGGATCATCAAATTTCGACAAGTGAAAAAATTATGTATTTTGATATTCAGTTGTAAAAATAGGGTGAAATATTAATTTCGTTTGACCTTTACTCAAGCACATACATCTTTATTAATAAACTTAATTTAAAATACTTAGTTCCAATAAAAGGAAAATTGAAATGAAAAAGTAAATTGTGGATTTTATTAGGCAAGGCGTATTTTAAAATATTTGTTGGTAAGATCATATTCTAAGAGCATGTTATACGGTAAAAAAAATATTCACAGATGTACATAACTGATTAATTATTTCGTAGATAATGAAAAAATGTTATCAGCAGCGGGACACACACAATGCTCTATAGAATTTTTTTTTAGTTTTGGCATTCTATGTACTTAATTTTACTACGAAAAGTATATAGAAACATTAAGTTACTAAAAGAATAATAGATGGCGCCACGATAGAATGATTAGTGAAGTAGTAATAGTACCCAAGACACAAAAAAATAAGATTTTAATAAGGTTTTTTTAAAACCAAATTTTTGATAACAAGGAGCATCATTTTTTCAAGCCCAAACAAAGCTGATTATTATTTTTATTTTATCTTGCTACTATTTCCATCAAGTTTTAACAAGAAAGAGAAGCAGTTTAAAGAGAAGAGAAGACATATATTTTATGGAAACATGGTTAAACTTGCATGATAAAAATTAATATCAAAGATACAATTTCAATTTTTTTTAGAATTTACTCGAAAAATACTGCTTAGAATACAACCATTTGTAATGAAAAAAAAAGTTACAATAGTAGCTGTTCAGGAATAATTGTTATAAAATAAACTTATTACTTACATCTGAAAATTAGATTAGGACGAAAACGACAATCCTTTGTCAGTGAGAAATGTAGAAAATTTATTTAATTTAAATTGTCCAACGGCTTCTTAAAAACAAAAGTAAGCATTATAAATTTTCAAATGAAAGAAAATATTTTAAGCAAAGTCAATGACTAAAATTAACATGAGATATTTCCATTTATTTTCTGGCGTTTGTTTTTATTCATAAAATTTTTAAAAAAGGAATAAAAAAAGGACTAAAGGATAATAAAATTTTAACAAATATTGTACCAACAGAAAACAAATTTCATTTTTTTCAAACAAAAATAAGCGAGTTTCTTATTCGAAGAAACAAAAAAAAGAAAAAAAAAAGAAAATGTTTACCCTTGAAAAATTAAAAATTTATTCAATGAAGAAAATAAGAAAATACCACCACACATTAGAAGATTTCTTATCCGTCGAATTCTTATAAATTCTCCTGTAAATGAAAAAAATTTCAGCTCAGGCTTTGAATTCAACTTCTACCTTATTTAATGCGCTTTCTTTTCTTTCTGTATAATGAACTAGCCGTTATCCGCTCGATTCACTGGGTATTTCATGGTATTATAAAACTGTACATTACTTTTTCAAATTATTGATATTTAAGTAATAGCATTAAGCTTTTTATTATATTGGAAAACATTTATATAGCCCACACCTCTTGATTAAAAAAGGACAGGGCATGAATTTCTGTAAAAGAAGAATAATTATATTTTACTCCCTCCATGCCCCCATTCAGAATCAATTTCCTCAAAACCCATTTTTAACGGTTCTCTTCTCAACAAAAGAAATACTCTTGCCAAACTTCAAGTGTGCAGGTCTAATTGCTAAAAGATAGGAATTTTTATTTATAACGCTCCCGTAAGCCTTTGGGAGTCTATTTCCCCAAAATCCGTTCTTAGCAGATTTCTGCTCAACAAAGGAAATAAGTATGCAAAATTTCTTGTCTGTAAGTCTAATAATTTCGGAGATCTCAGTGAGTGAGTAGCTTTTTTGAATTCCTACTATTAGTTCACACTCCCTATATATATATAAATATCTTGTTCAAATTTTTAATCGTTAATAAAATACTTTTTATTCATCCACTCAAGTTCAAATACAATTTTTTAAACATGTAGTGGATGACACTTGATGTCAGTGGCGCACACAAGGGGGGTGTCCTAGTGGTCCGGACATCCCCCTTAGCTCTTGTTTTTTTTCCGATTGGTTATAATCATATGTATATATTACGTAAAATGTAATTATTTATTTATTATTAAGTATTAATTTTACTAATTAATGCTAATTATTTATTCAATGATTAATTTTGTATTGTTTTTGTTCCCGAAAATTGACAAAAGCAAAAGAATGTATTGTGCGGGCCATTAGCGCATGATACCAAAATGGTGGACTTTTGACCCTGGGCCCCCCCCCCCCCTTGAAAAATTGTTTGCACTACAGCTTGAGGTTAAAATAGTTTTTTCAAATATTAATTAATTCATTAACTGTAATTAATGAATAAATAGTAAACAAAAATAATAGTCCAACATCATATATAAAAAGGAAAATCGCTAGGTGTGCCATTGTAGTGCGCGGTGAACTTCTAATCCAAAGGCTATGGTTTCGAGTCCCACCTGGAATGGCCTAATCTCTGAGAATGTGATTTTTTTAGTATACTACTTTATGGAAATAATTAAATTTAATTAATGAATAAATAGTGACACACTAAAATAGCAGTCCAATTTCACATATAGAAAGGAAAATGGAAATTTGCAAGGAAAATCGCTTTCTAATTTGTCACTTAATATTGTGATTCTGTCATATATATATACATAATTATTTTAATTGTAATTATTTAATAAAAAGTAATTGAAATAAAATTTTTCTTTGTTGACCTAAGTAGGAATTGACTTTTTTTTACATTACTTGTTTCTTTTATAGAGATTTAAGTCTGTTAACGGATAAATAGTGGAGCATATATTACCGTATTTATTCGAATCTAAGCCACACTTTTGTTCTAATATTAAAGCTACTGAAACTCTGTTGCAACTTTGAATCAAATTAAAAAAATGCGTTGGATGGGGCAATTAGTGAAAAATATTTTAGTACCTGTAATTGCTCTATTTTTCATTTTCATCAAAGGCTTTTTGAGAATTTGGGGTGGGGTTTAGATTCGAGTAAATACGGTGTATAGAAAATTATATTCATGTGCTTGTGTATGAATAGTCACTGCATTCAAATTTATTCAATATGTGAAACAAAATATATCATTTTAAAGGCAACGTTTGTTTTCTCCTCCTATTCGATTGATTTTTATTAAATGGATTATGAATGCTTCTCCCCTCGATTTTCGAACTCATGCAGCCCCTCGCGCTGTGGATTAAAATATATGTAAGCTGTATAAAAATAATCATTTTCAACCAATTTGACAGATGTATCGCATTCATATGACAATGTTTTTAACTGTTTCAATAAGTAAACTCTCTCTTAAACAGCCTAGGAATGAGTGGGTATCTACGAGTAGTTAATAGATCAGTAAAATAATAGTTAATATAATAATGCACAACCTCTTATGATTAATCCCATAGAAAATATTATTTTTGTTCTCTAAATGAGTATTTTTAAGAATGCATTCTAAAATCATTTAGCTTAAAAAGATGCGATGTTTGTTCATGTTTTCGAGACTTTTTTTGCTTGTTCTGTAAAATAAATAACGTTTGGTGTATTCCCTATAATTTAAAATTCAGTTAAGCCACTATTTTGTTATCTAGTCAATGACGTATATGAAAGAATATATATGATTAACTTGAAATATGACACGAATACTTGGTGGCCGTGGTCGCCGAAGGGTTATGTTTTTTTTTTTTTGAACGGAGTGTAGCGGATTCGCGAGTCCAGGCACCACAGAAGGCCCGCCGTTTAGAGAGGTCCGATGCACGTTAAGCCTGTCGAGGCTCAATGTCTTCCCATTTGTGCGGTAGTTAGAAGAGGGGATGCCATCTCAGATGTCGTTCTCGTCACTTGACCACGGTTCAAAATTACGAGTTCCGACGTCAATCGACCTCGTGTTACTTTATAGTGTAACTTTAAAATAATTTACTTACACGAATGCATTACACCTAGGATATTTTGCTTCAATGTTTTTTAGAAAACGTTTAATAAAATAGCTTTTTTTCTATAGTAAGCTCAATGAACCATTGAGTTTGTTTTCACTCGATTGCACAAAATATTTGTCGCAAACTATTGCTTAGTCCAAAATCAGTTTCGGAAGAAATATCACGAATATCACATTTTAAGGACAAACACAGTAATTTGTCTTTTCTAAAGATAAATTAGAATACAAAAAATAGCAATATAATAATTCCAATTCTTTTCAATTTTATTGAAAGGTTTTTGCTCTTAAATTTCAAATTGGACTAAGCAAAATATTCTTTTAACTAAAAAAATATTCAATTACAAGTGAAATTTACCAAACTATTACAGGCGGGTATATGACAAATTGCATTTTTCAATTACCTTGATCAAGAGAATTAAGATTTTTCATACAACAAACTTTTAAATTTTGTAGATTTTACAGAAATAAGACCTTTTTGTAAATTCTTTGATAAGATTGAAAATAGTTAAATAAAGAGTACAATAATGAATTGTGTGTTATAGAGATTTGAGAAATAGGGGTAGCATTCTAAAGTGGTGTGATCTCCAGTCTCTCTTCTAGACCTCGCAATTCACTTAATTCATAATTTTAAGTCCTTAACATGACTTTTTAATAAAGACATAAGTATATTTTCTTAATAATAATTTGAGAATTTGTATTTTATTTTTGTTAATTATGCTTATTTATATTTCTTACTTATGCTTGTATACTTTTATATATTTTCACGCTTTTTTTAAAAAAAATATTCAAGGGATTTCTGAGCTAAATTCTGGTGATATGATTGCAAGTGTCTTTCAAGTTGTGATATGGTCGTTCTATGGTGACCATATCTTTGATTGTCAGCGTGAATTAG